>VWZX01011307.1:427858-880398 GCA_013399015.1 Galbula dea
GCGGCGGCTGGAGGAGAGCGCCCCCCAAAAATGACAGCTTAAAAAAATTACTGTTTAAAAAAAAATAATTAGAGTTTAAAAAGCTACAGTTAAAAAGTATTTGGTTAAAAAACTTAGAGTTAAAAAATGAGAGTTAAAGATATTACAGTTGGGAAAAAAAATCACAGTTAAAAAAATCACAGTTAAAGAAGTTACAGTTAAGGAAATTGAACTTAAAGAAATTAAGGAAATTACAGTTAAAATAATTACAGATAAAAAAATAGAGTTAAAGAAATTAAAGAAATATAGTTTAAAAAATAAATTTTNCCCGGCCCCGCCTGCGGGAACGGCGTTGCGCGCCCCCGCTGCGCTCTGCAGCTTCCCTTTTACACAGAATCGCCCAGGTGGGAAGAGACCTTTAAGATCATCAAGTCTAACTGCCACCCTGTACCCACTATGCTACTAAACCATCGCCCTAAGTCCCACATCTGGATGTTTTCTGAACCCCTCCAGAGATGGTGACTCCACCACTGCCCTGGGCAGCCTGGGCCGATGCCTAACAACTCTTTCTGTGGAGGAATGTTTCCTCTTATTCAATCACTGGTAACCGGGGAGAAGAGATCGACTCCCACCCTGCTACAACCTCTGTTCAGGTAGTTGTAGAGAGAGATAAGGTCTCCTCTGAGCCTTCTCCTCTCCACGCTAAACAACCCCAGTTCCCTCAGCCACTTCTCAGAAGACTCATTCTCCAGACCCTAAAATCTAATCTTTGTTTCCGTCCTTATAGTTTTAATGTTTCTATTTCAACTTATTTATTTAAAATTATTATTATTTCAGTGCACCGTGGGGCACACTGGTGTGGACACAGTCTGCTGCTCCCAGTCCTGCCCTTCCTAAATGTGCCATTTTCCCACCCAAATCCAGTCCCACCCCACCGTGAGTGACAGTGCTGGTGACCAACAGCTGTCCCTGGGAGCGTGCAGGCATCAGGCAGGGCGAAGGGACACAGCAGCACTGGTCTTCGCTCTATAACTTCATAGCTGTTGGTGACTTGTCTCACAAAGGCTGATCACTGCAGGGAGGCTGAAATAGGGTGTCCAAGAGATGGAAAATGCAGAGTTTGGTGGCTCAGGGTTGCAGGCAGCCTCCCCAGTGCTGCTGCAAGGGATCCTGCTCTATTGTCCACCAGGCCAGTCTAACTTCCAGCTTCTAGCAGCAGGGTAAGGTGCTCACAGGGAGATAAGTTTAACAGGGAAGGCAATGAAGCTAGTGGTGAGAAAGAGCATAAGATTCATGAGTTTATTCTTTGAAGGGAACTCCCTGTCATCAGCTTATGCACTTTTCAAATGTAATCTTTCTTGGGCTTGAGGAACTTTTTTTTAATAACTCTTCTGACACTTTTTATTTTCCCTTCACCTAAAATTAATTTCAAAATGCCTGGGAATCCCTGAAGGATTTCTGAGACACTTTGGAAACAATAATAAACAAAAAAAAAGCCCTTTGGAGATTTTATGATCTCTCTCTGGTTTTGCTCCTCCCAAGGCAGCCTCTGGCCAGCCTTGTTCCCATCCACAGCACACTTGCATGGTATATCTGAAGCTTGGCAAAGCCCAACGCTGCCTCCTTTTCTCCTCATCTTCTTGGAAAGAGGCAGCCCCTGTTTTAAAAGTTGATTTTTATCTTTGATGGTGCCTGTATGGTGCACGAATGCTAAGCAGCCTCCACAGTGCATCCTTGTGATAGTCCTAGGAAGGTGGGCACAGGCTCTGAGGTCTCTCTGGCTTCCCATCACTCATATAACTTCAGTGTGGTTTGATGTGCACACGTTCTAGATAAAAGCGAGCTCTGGGGTGACTACAGCAGTGCTATGGGCAGTAGCCAAGGGACCAAATGGGCTGAGCCAGTGGCACTTGTAAATCTGCCACCTGTGGAGCTATTTTCTCCCTGAAGAAGCAATATTTTCCCTAAAAAAGCCAAAGGAGGAGGCTCCCGAGAGGGCAGGGACCAGCATGGCTGTATCCTGCCTGGACAATAGGTGTCGTTTGCCATCCTCTCCCCCGCCTCCAGCCCATCCTTTTGCAGAAGCACGAGCAGCACCACCCAAAAGCCAAGGAGGAGGTTTCTCCTACCTGCTGGAGTTCAAGCAGCTGGGGCTGGGGTGCTACTGTGGCATCTGTTTACTGTTGCAGGCTGTTTTTTTACCCCACATTTGGGAGCAGTTAAGTTGTGCTCTTGAGAAGGGAACCGACTGATAAAACCCAGCAGGATAGGCAGGAGGCTGAGTCCTCCTGGAAGGCCAGGCTGCTGCCATCCAGCCCATAGAATCATAGGATCATTATGGTTGGAAAAGCCCTCTGAGATGATTGAGTCCAGCCATCCACCCAACGCTACCATGCTCACCACTAAACCGTGTCTCCAGGCACAACACCTCCATGGTTTTTGAACAAGCAGCAGCTGTGAGGATGGTTCCCTGTCATGCCACCAGCTTCCTGCTGTGATGGGTCTGTGAAGGAAGGACATCCTGCTTCTCTCCAGGGCTTCCTAGGCAGACAGCTGCTGAGGGAAAGTGTACACTGACCTCAGTAGTGCCCTTGCATGTGCTGAATGTGTCTCCCAACAGAACAAAGAACAGAGCCCAACTTCTTAATACCCCAGATCTGCTAATGCTCCTACTATTGACTTGCTTTTGGATGCAGGGAATAACTTCTTGTGCTCTTTGCTATCTTTTGATGTTAGAGATTGAAATAGAGGAATCTTTCAAGTCATCCCTATATGGGAAGATAGAGGAAAGAAAAACAGCAGAAAATGCCTCCACCCCCAAACCAGCTGAGCAGCAGAGCAGGTCATCAATGGATGTACCATCAATGGTACAAAGGCAGAGTGTTGACCACTGGAGGTAGGAGAATCTTCTGAAGCATCAGAGGGCATGGACAAACTCCCCAGAAACAGGCATTCACAACAAAACCAGAGGAAACATCTGTTTAAACCCAGATGTTTAAAGTTACAGACCTGCTTTGGTGAAGTGGTGAAGGTGCCCATTTTTATGGCTGGAGACAAAAAGAGGTAGAGCATCTTCTGTGGATAGACTACCAGCACTTCCAAGGGGTGTAGATAATGATTTGGTGACCTCTCAGATGGTCCCGCAGTAAGGTGCGAGTCTCCTGCCGGGACAGAAAAGATCTTTGGAGAACTGAGAAAGGAAGTGGCCATCCATTCCCTTCAGAAAGCCCAGCTGAATCCTTCAAGCCTTCGGGAAAGGTTTCTGCTGGCCTGTGGGGACCTCTAGCGTGCGATGTGGCTTTGCACAGGTCTCTCTTCGGTGGCATGTGTTTAGGGTTGGGGAAGGAAACTGGGATCTAGGAGAAAATGAAGGTAAGCTGCGTGGGTTTTCTCCTGTCCCTTGCCATGAAACGGGCTTCAGGTGTCTCACAGTAGGTGAGACACAGTTACTTGTTTCTACCTCACTGTCAGTCTTCATCAGGTTTCTGTAGCTGGTTCTACACTGAGCTGTGTTTCTGCAGCCCTTCCAGATCTACCCAGTAATTCCAGCTGTGTACCAGCC
Organism: Galbula dea; assembly: GCA_013399015.1. NCBI lineage: Eukaryota > Metazoa > Chordata > Aves > Piciformes > Galbulidae > Galbula > Galbula dea. The sequence continues at coordinate 431,400 of VWZX01011307.1, forward strand.
CTGCTTCCTTTACACCCATGCCCCTTTGGTGGTCATTCCCCTTGAAAATGCAGGTGACAACACAACCATCCGTCCTGTAGCACCCAAAGAAATGATGAGTGCTAACAGCTCTGTGTCCAGATGCAGTCCTAACTCCACAACAGTGATTTATAAGGCACTTTTCCCACCTGGCCCATGGTGGGGACCATATGGACATGTTCACCTTTGCAGCTCTATTCCTGTGCCTGGGGACTGCGCCCTGCTGTGGATGGTGTCTGGTTCCTGCTCCTGGGCACAAGAGGCTGGGCATCTGCTGCCTCCCCAGCCTGCTGCCTTCCCCTTGTAGAACTCTCCTTGTTGCTGTCCTTTCCTGCTGTCCCTCTCTTGGTCTTTCTCAGGAGGTTTCCAGCTGGTGGTTGGAGTAGGAAGATCTCTATGCACGTTGGTACCTCGGTGTCTCCTGCCGGGCACCAGGGAGCCCCCTCAGTGCAGGGAGCCACAAGCCGTGGGGGACACCTGGTTTTGGAAATGGCTGTGACAGCTCTCATTGGTGTCTCAAGAGGTTGCAACCAAGATGTTTTGAAAGAAAGCTAGTGAGAGAGTCAGAAAACCAAGATATGCTTTTTCCTGAATACATGGCTTTGTGCAACTCACTTTCTCTTGCTTCTCTTTGCTCTACAGAATGCATCTTCCTTCCTTTTTTCACTCCCTTCTGTCATCTTTATCATTTGCATGTAGCCACAGATACTGATGTGGGGTGGTTTTACCTTTCCCCCTATTTCTTTGCCTCCTGGAGGGACTGCAAATATTTTCAATTATTCTTTTCACCTCTTTTTCACCAGCCTAGCTCTAAAACTAAAGATGATTAAGGCAAACAGCTATTCAGTCTCCCTTTGGCCAGATTGTCCTTGAGGCTTCTTTGTGACTTACTATTGGAAATCAACATCCAGCAGGCAGCTGGTTTTGAGGAGAAGTCACTTGTGTCTTCCGTAGCTGTAGGTCCATGGGATCTTCAGTGCTAGGAGAGGGGAAAGGACAGAGACAAAATGTCTGTGGATGATGAGGGTCTCCTTAGCAGAGGACTATATGTAAGTACAGAAATTTTCCTGAATAAAACACTACCAAAGGATTTTTTTTTCCCCATCTGCAAATTAAAAGTTTTAATAGAGTCTCAGCCAAATGTTTTGCCATGTGGTGCTTTTTAAATAGATCTGTTTGGGGGTTTTGATCTCTTCTTTAAACAATGAAATACAGCTAGTGACAATGTTTGTCAAGCAAAACTGCATCCTAGTGAAAGCAAAACCCAGGGTGTTTTGATATTGACTCTTGATTAAAAACAGTTTCCATTTATTTTTTTTAAGGAGCTTTGCTCCAAACTCCACCAAAAAAAGCTGTTTTTCTGTATGCCTTTCCTCTTTTCCCAGCTTTTTTTTGGAGTTGACAGCAGTCCACCAAGAGCCCAGCTGGGAGGTGGCTGCTCTAAACAGGGTTGAATAACTGGCCAGGAGGAGGTGCATTAACACGTGGTGGGGACTACACTTCCTGAGAGGCCCCACTGTGGCCATGCCTCTCTGGGGGAGAAACCCAGGCTTTATCAAGAGCAGGAGAGACCAACTGACAGCTGTCTCCAGGGACAGGCAGCCATGGGACTGAGGTGTGGAATGAGGACCACCAAGTGCCAGCTGCTGGTGACCAGCCTCTGTGTCATGGTGAGCCAGCAGGTTTGGGGGGTTCTCTGCAGAATGGAAGTGAGCTGTTGCCTTTCTCATCCCTGCTCAGAGAAGGCTGGGTTTTCCCACGTTCTGTTTTTCATGGGTGGAGGGCAAGCAAAGCCAACTGCCTGAGTTATCGTTGCACCCTGGGTGCTTATCGCTGGCCACCAGCACCACCTCCCCCTCTGCTGGGAGACTTCTGGTTTCTCAGGGCTGTCACAAGGCTGCAGCTCTTTCACAACCACCTCGATGGAGAAAGGAAAGGTTACTGTCAACAGTATGTGTGGGTTTCAGCAAAAAGAGATCTGCTCCTGTCTCCCTGGAGCAAAAGAGGGAGGATATACCTGTTGCTGGGAGGGTAGTCACCTGCAGGTGGGATCTGGTTTGGGTAGAAGTGTATGTGAGAGACCTGTGGATCCACACTGCAAAGCAAAAGCAATTCTAAGGATCCTTTCAAGCAGCTTTTGAAGCAAATTCAGGGCAAGCTTCTTGACAGTTGCTGTTAGAGCTGATGAGAAACAGTGGAAACTTGGGGAATGCTTCTCCAAGGAAGGGACCTTAAAGATACCTACCTCCAACCTCCCTGTCATGGGGGGCTGTATGTTGTTCTCTCTTCTAAATAACAAAACATATAATTTAAGGGAAATCAAAGGAGGGTTTGTACCAAGCATGGTCAGAGGAGATGTTAAAGCACAGCCACTGTGGATGGCTGGAATCACATTAGTGCTGTTGGGAGGGTTTCAGGCTGGTGTTCCTCAGAAATCTGAGCTAACCGGTGATGCACTTTGCATTTTGCTGGGCGTGGGTGGAGATGCACCTCAAAGCTTTGTGTGCAGTGAGCAGGAGTTGCTGCCTTGCCAATCCTTTCCTAAAAACCTTCTTTTCCAGCTGCTGGGGTTGTCCATTGCCACGATGAGCACAGTCACCCACTATGGGCTCCACTTCACCCTCATCAGTAACATCTCCCTGGAGAGCAACTCCTACAGAGCCATCCACCATGCAGGTACATTGTGGTTGCATCCCACTGAGACTTTTGGTGAACCCAGGAGCTATAAAATCCCCTAAAGCAGTTGGAGGAAATGCAAATGTACCATGGGAGGGGGAACAGGCTGGCTTTTAGAGGAAGCACTAGGGCTGAAACAGTCACACAGGCACTTTTTTTCTGTATCAGACCCACACACCCAGCACTGATGGGTGCTGTGGGTGCACAGAGTGCTCAGATGCTGCTGTATTCACTCCTGTCCCTCTGTTTGCTGTCTCCTCATCCTTCCTCTGTGCTGTGGTGAGGTTAGAAGGGCTCTGGGAGGCTGGCAAGAGGAACCGTACCAGGAGTTGATGCAGAGCATAGAGGCTGGGAGGAGAAATGCAGGGAAACACCTGTGTTTGGAGGAAATGTGTGTGTGTGGGGGGGGTGTTTCCCTAGGCATGGAAGAAATACAGACTGAGTCTTGGGTACAAAGCTAGAGCAAAGAGATGAGAACAGCACAGACACTCACATATTCTGCTGGCCTCTGCTTCACTTGTGTCTGCTGCTTCTCCCGAGCCATACTCTGGGCTTGAACATGCTCCTACCCTCTCTAGATCCTGGTCCTCTGTTTCGGTTTAACAAGGCAGGTGTAAAAACCATGGTAGTTCACAGCTAAAGTGCAGCCTTCACCCTTTCCTATACACACACAGGGGCTATATAGATGGGCACTTCATCCAGCCTTTCAGGCTCTCCCTTCCCAGTCACTCCTTTTCCAGGGGTGCTTTCCTTGCAAGTGTTAACTCTTTGCCAGGTTAGCAGTGAGAGCTGCAAAGCCCTTTGCAGCATGGTGGCCTCTGAGCTCTGCCTTAGTCAGGAGGAAACCAGAGGGGGAGTGTTGCACCAGATTAGCAGCAGCAATGTCCTGATAGGGACCATGGGACAGCTGCTGGGCATCAGCAACCCCTGTTGGGAGGATCCTTATCAGGGTGATGAAATAATTGACAGCTTGTGGTCTGTTGGGTAGACTGACACCCTTTCAGGGTGCTTCACTCAGCCTTTTAGGGTGCTTTGCTCTGCTGGAGTTGTGGGAACTGCTCAGAGGTTAGCAGCCCTGCCAGACAAGCAAGGCATATGCAGATGGAGGGTACTGAATAAATTACAAAACAATTTCAGTTCTGCAACCTAGTTGTCCTGGCTTTGGCTGTGATAGAGCTAGTTTTCTTCTTAGTAGCTAGAATAGTTTCTAGAACAGCTTCTTAGTTGCTGGGATGGATTCAGTGTGAGAGGAATGCTGATCATACACTGAGTTTAGTTGGTGCTAAAGTGTTGAGGACTTTCCAGCTTCCCGTGTTTTGCCAGTGTACAGGAGCACAAGAAGCATGGTCAGGAGAGCTGACCTGAACTAGCCAAAGGATATTCTATACCATAGGACATCCTGCCCAGCATATAAACTTGAGGGGGTTGGCTGGGAGAGGTGGATTGCTGCTAAGACATCAGACGGATGGTGGTAAGCAATTGCACTGTGCATCATTTGTATTCTCTAGGGGTTTATTTATTTTTGTTATTTTCCTTTCCATTGCTAGTATTATCATCATATTTCATTTTTATTATTATATTTAATTTAGTTTAGTTACTAAACCGTTCTTATCTCAACCCATAGATTTTCTTCTTTCTCTTCCCCAGCCCCTGGGAGGGTGAAGGAGTGAGTGAGTGGCTGTGTGGTGCTTAGTTGCTGGCTGGAGTCCTCTTGGACCAGCTCCTCAAAATGCACTTTTTGGCCTATCTCTGGGTGAAAGCATCAAGCCAGGCCTCTGTTAGCCTTTAGGTCTCAGTGTCTGACTGCAGCTCCCATGTCCAACTTCCTTCCAGCTTTCTACTTTGGGATCTGCCTGAGCATGACCCTGATCCTCGCAGCCCTGCTGAGCTCAGCCGCCACGGTGCGGGAATCACAGTGCCTCACTGCCATGGTGCGTACCAGGAGGGACTGGCTGGGGGGTTCCTTGGGCTGGTACCCTTAAAATGTGGGGCTGGGGGATTTGTGTCTGGGAGCATGCACACCTAAGGAAGGACATCCTGTTGCTCTACTTTGTGCTACAAGGAGGTAGTTTTCTAAAAACCCTGAGGATTGCATCCTTCTGCACCTCGCTGTGTATGCAGCCTTTGGAGAGGGGTCAAAGAGAGGTGCTTGTCTGCCAGAGCAATTCACAGAGTCTGAGAGTGGTGGGGGTTGGAAGGGACCTCTTGGGATCATCCAGTCCACCCCCCCTTCTAAAGCAGGGTCACCCACAGCAGGTTGCCCAGGATCACCTCCAGGTTCCTTTGGAATCTCTCCACAGAAGGAGACTCCACAACCTCTCTGGGCAGCCTGGGCCAGGGCTCCAACACCCTCACACCAAGCAAGGTTCTTCTCCTGCTCAGGTGGAAGCTCCTGGGTTCCACTCTGTGCCCAGTGCCCCTTGGCCTGGCCCTGGGCACAACTGAGCAGAGTCTGGCCCCAGCCTCTTGCCCCCAGCCTTTAGCTCTTGCTCAGCATTGTGCAGCTCCCCTCTGGGGCTGCTCTTCTCCAGGTTAAGCAGCCCCAGGGCTCTCAGCCTTTCCTCCTGCCATAGATGCTCCAGTGCCCTCAGCATCTTCCTAGCCTCTGCCAGACTCTCTTGGACTAGAAGGTCCCCGGATGTCACTTCCAGCCCTCACCATGCTGGGATCTCCCTCTGCTCTCAGCAAGCCATAACTCGGTGCCCTTTGGTCGCCTTTATCTCCGTCTGGGGTAGGGTGAGGGTTTGAGGGTCCCGCGGGGGTGTGAAGCCGGGGACGGGAAACAGCCGGTAGCCCAGCCAGGGCTCCGGTAGCGCCCGGTCCGGGCCCGTCTCTGCCGCTGGATGGCGGTACCGGCCCGGGCAGACCCTCCGGGAGCACTGCTGGGGCTGGAGTGTCCTCAGTCCTCCAGGAGTTAGCGGCGGGATTGGGAAAAGCTGGTCACCAGCAACTTCTTCCCGGCTCTGCTTTGTTCAAGTAGCTCGTCATCATCTTAAGTCCTAGAGCCACAGACTGGTTTGTGTTTGAAGGGACCTTTAAAGCTCATCTAGACCAACCCTCCTGCAGGGAGCAGGAACATCTGCAGCTAGTGCACGTCGCTCAGTCTCAGACAACCTGACCTGGAATGGCTCCAGGGATGGGACATCTCCCACCTTTCTGGGCAACCTGGGCCAGGGTCTCACCACCCTCGGTGTAAAACATTTCTTCTTTCTATCTAGTCTAAATCTTTTGTCTTCTAGTTTCAAACCATCACCCTAGGCCTGTCATAAAAGACACTGCTGTCCCCATCTTTTTTATAGTCTACTTTAAGTACAGAAAGGCTGCAGTAAAAGTGTCCCTGGAGCCTTCCCTTCTCCAGGCTGAACAACCCCAACTCTCTCAGCCTGCCCTCACAGAAGAGGGGTTTCACCCTCTCACCATTGTTGTGGCCTCCTCTGGACCTGCTTCAAGAGGTCCATGTCTCTTCTGTTTTCCCACCAGTTCCTATCCCCTCTCTAGCCTCATATTTAATTTCTGATCTGCAAGCAAAGAAAGGCAGCAGGGAGAGGCAGCCTGGATGGCTGCAGTGAGATGTGCTTGCAGGCAGGAGTGGGGTTCAGCCCCCTGGGGTTTGGCAACCTGTTGTCAGTGTTATGTCCTGCCCTGCTGATCCCTCTGGGCTGTAGCTGGCAGAAGTGACCAGCCCCATGCTTGGAGCTTTCCTTTCTACTTGTTAATAGAGAGGACTTTTCACTTTTCCCCACTATTGATTTTAAAGGACTTTTCCTCTCCTGCAAAGCGTGTGTCCTGCTTAGGAAACCATTTCAGTCACTCTTTAATCAAAGAGGGAAGACACCAGAGCCTTGGTGTTTGACATCTGTGGCTGTAAAGGAAACTGAGCCATGCTCAAGTGATGTCTGCATCGATGTGGGTAACCCACCATGATGATGCTTGGTAAACCAGTTGCCCTGGGGAAATGCAGCCAGGATACAGACAGGCTTAGAGAAGCCTTGCTCTGGTCACTGGCTTGCTGGGTAGATCTATCACCTTCTCATGCCTCAGTTTCCTACTGGCATTTTGGGGGAGGAGGGGTTCTGTTTAAGCTGTAAATGCTCACCCTGAATGTTTGTGAGGATACAGAGGAGGGGTCTCAGTCTTTGCAAGCCTTACTTTGCTGTCCTGACAACTATAATGGGTGCATAGTGGTTAGAAACCAGAACAGGTCAAATTGGCTGGTGCACACATATCTCAGGAACTTCTCCTGTAGCTCCATTAGCAGCATCACCAGGCACTACTGTGCATCCAATGATGCTTGTGGGGAGGCTGGTTCTTAGAGAGTAACTGAGAACTTAAGGATAAAAGATTGTGTTCTGAAGTCCTGGATTATTACCTCCAAAGGCCCTCTTCAACAAGGAGAGTAGTGGCAGGTGTAGTGACTGTCCTCCAGTTCTGGCAGACCATGCCTTTGGGTGATGCATGGTCCATCAGGCAGTCAGTCCTGAGTGTAAACATCCTGCAGCTCTCCTAGCCCCTGAAGGCCATACCACTATTGAAGGGCAGGAGAAGGAAGGAAAAAGGCTCTTTTGCTAGTACTGCTTGTACAAAAGGAGGACTCTGGCTTCAGTGTAGTTTAAGGCACTGTGTGCTGTTATCTGCTCAGATGGAGGAAGAGAGGATAAAAAACAACAACCCACAAACAAGGAGCAACATGGCAACCTGAATATCCCAGCTGAAATTCTTACACCTGAACTTTACAGCCTAGGAGACATTTGTGTAGAGGAAAATTTGGGTTCAGGATGGAGCAGCTGCTCGAAACTCTTTCTGTGATTAAAAAAAAAAAAAGCTTTAGTGAATGCCTAATATATCACAGTTTTTCAGTGAGAGTGATGTGCCAGTAGGGCCAGCAGACAGCAGGGGCTGTTTGCTTTACTGTTCCCAGGTGTGTCATTGTAGGTGAGAGTGTGGAGGGTCCTTAATAACACCACAGCCCACTTCAGCATCTTGCTTCTGCAGTGAACATCTCCTGTGCTCTGCCTTGTGCTGCAGCAATCCTGAGTGAGGCATCCATGTGCTGGTGCTCCTGGGAGCTGGCACAAGCAAAGCCCTTATAGATGAACTGCGTCAGGGAGGGATGGGTGTGATCTGATGGATGCAATCTGAAATTAGGTCCTCCCTTCCCCATCCATGGGCTGTGAATTCTGGCAGGAACTGGACCTTGCAATGGCCAGAGCAGCACCAAAAAGCAGCTGAAGCTGAGCAGGGCACAAATCAGCTCCTTCCCTAGGAGCAGAAAGGTTTGGCAGAGCTACTGAACCCAGCCTGAGCTAGAGAAGCCCTCCTTCATCCAAAGCAGACGCCCTTAACTGAAGGAGAAGCATCAGAAAGGTGAGTTACAAGATACACCAGCCAACAGGCAAGATGCTGCTTCTGTGGAGCCTGCCAGATCTCTCAAAGACAGATTGTTCCTTGCAGTAAGGGTGGAAACAAGGTCATTCATAAAAGAGTAATTGATGTCTGGCTGGTGACAGCCTTCTGCAGGGCTGATGTGGCTGCCTCCTGCCAGCTCTAAGGAGCTCCAAGGGCCTGGGAGATGGTGAAGCAGCCTCAACCCTTCCACATTTTGTATGCAAACTATGCATTGCCTTTTTGTTTTTTCCTCCAAATGTCTTCTAATGTAATTAGAAAGTTGCTCTTCCAAAAGCCTTTTGGCTGGGAAGGGAAGAAGCAGTCTATAATTCATTTATAAGATGTTCTCGGAGCCATGTAATTGCTCTGACTGGCTGGAGGGAGGGGGGTGCTTCCCAAGGGACTGCATCTCAGTATTCCCAGAGAAGCCAGAGAGGAAAAAAGGGAGAGCCAGTGCTGGAGGTAGAGGACTGAGATGTGGGGTGGAGCTGAGGAAGGGAAGATGAGAAGGAGAATTTCAATCTCCTGGGGTTTCTGACCCCAGAGAGATGTCCCAAGTGCTGGAGCTGGTAGGAGAAGGAAGGGAGAACACGGGGGTGGTGCCACTGGCCCACTGTTGTTCTCACTCTCCAGGTTCATGTTGGGTCCTCTCCATTAAACCCTTACTGGAATGATGTGCAGAAGAGCTTTCACATTCCTATCAGTGCTGTTTTTTTCATCTGCAATCATTTTCTCTTCAATCCCCCCTCCCACTCCAGTCTTTTGAGCTTGATTATGGTGAAAACATTGACTTCATTAAGCTGTTTGTTTGGGGACACTGTTGGAGGAAGTGCAAATGCAAGATCTAGTGCTAGTAAGGAGCAACTTGAAATGCCCACATAACCTCCCCACATCCCCACTCCAGTTTGTGCTGTACCTGCAGGGCTTGAACCCCCTAACCCCGACTGGGTTTGTGCTTTGATCTGTGGCATCTTGCCCTGTGTGCTTGTCCCCAGCTCTGCTGCTTGTCTCCCCTTTGTCACCTCAGCGTTCCATCAGCCTTTCCTCTCATCTCCTTTAGGGGCTCCCATTTCAGCTCCTGGCAAGGGAACGAGTGATCTCACCACCTACACAGCCAGGCAGCTGCCAAAATAATACAAGAAGAGGAGAGACTGGACATACATAATTTAAGGTTTTTCATAAGAGCCCTACCAGGGTTTTCCCCAGTGCCAGATGCAGAGCCTGGAACAAGGCAGCCCAAAAAAAGTGATGAAATGCCAGCAGCAGCCTTGTTGTTGGAGAAAAGCCCTTGGGCAGGGCATCATCCTGCCGTGAGCAGAGAGATAAATGGACAAGAACCAGCAAAAAGCAGTTTATTGGCATGTCCATGTTCATTCCCAGGATTTGAAGTAACACAGTTTCCTTTCTCACTGCATATGGAGGATTTTGAGGCTTTCTTTAGTTTCTTGAACCATACTTTTTAAGAAAAGGATTTTTACTGAAGCAGAACTGGTAGCAGCATTGCTCTTCTTCTTCTCCTGAAGCTTGGATTTGGTAAACTTCCACAAGACATTTAATCTTTTTAAAGTGGTTTCAGCTGTATCAAACTATTAAAACACACAGGAAAAAAAGAAAAACAAACCAGAAAGCTAAAGGAGCTGCAGTCAGCTGGGTAATTTTCCCCTGCTACATAACTTTGTGTTGGGAGAGGGACAGTTTCAAGGGAAAACTTGGAAGGGCAATCCTGGTACTTACCATCTTTTGCCATGCCAAGACTAAGCTCTGGATTCATGTTTGAGTATCTCATTTGGCCTTCAGATGCTTTACAGGCACTTTTTGCCTTTCTTTTTTTATAATTTATATTTTATTAATGTGCTCAAGATCCTCTGGTCCAGCTGTCACAACAGTCTAGCCCTGTTTACACCAGGATTTGTCTTTTTTTGGCCCAGGTCTGTTCAAATAACAGAGACAACATCTGTAACTTCCAGCCCTGCAAGCTGAGGGAAGAAGACAAAAGTCAAGGCACCTCCTGCCTTCTTCTTGTTATTGCTGGGACCCTTCAGGGTTATTAGCTGGCCTTGAGGATATTTCTGTCCTCCTTTTGTCTGCCTAGGATGATGCTGATTTAAGGAAGGCAGCTTGGCTCTGCAGCTTCTACCTTGCCAACAGAATAAAGTCCAGCTCCTTTCTCAGAGCAGGTTGCTCTCTTCTTTGTGGACTCTATGGGTTTTCTTCTCTTTGAAACCTATAGTTGAGATTTAAATACAAGAGATTGAACCCTGTGAGTAAGGAGATGTTATTCTGGGGCACACTCCTGCTGCTGAAGAGGAGCATGCTGTAAATATAATATTTTTCTCTCCTTTTTTTTTTCTCCAAGGAAAATTTGGCCAGAAATGGTTAACCACTCCACAGGGAGCTGGGTGCTTTTTTGATCACTTCTTTAAATGGCCACAGTCTAATTAGAGGTCTCCTGATGAAGAATCACATTATTATCCATCTAATTTCTTTTAAGTAACCCGATGAGGATACTAAAAGAAAGGGATGTTTAGCTCTAACTTTAACTAAACTTGCTCAAAATTAAATACATCCCAATGGTGTTTCCAAATGGGTATTTTTCTTCCTGTGGTGTAACTAATGCTAATTTTTTTTCTTCATCCTCAGGGATTTTTCTGCTTTGCTCTGGCCTTCTGTGGGTTGCTCCCAGCTGCCTGCTGGAGATACACACACAGCACCGAGGTAAGTGGGGGCTAGGAAATGCCACCAACATCTCCTCATAGAGGTTGTTGGGGTCTTTTTGTAGCAACTATTTCTTCCATAAGAGGGACATCTGGCAGTAATTAAGATGTTCATGCTGAAGTCTGTCAGATGCTCTGTCACATCCATCCTTTGCAAGAACAAGGATGCCTTCATCTGCTGCCTCACCCATGGGGTCAGCTGAAAGGAGAAGCCATGGAAAGAAACCCTCATGCTCTGCTTGGACCTTTCTTCCAAGGAACATGTTTGCCTTCCCCTCATCATGCTGGGAAGAGAAAATGGAGTCTTCTGTGATTTGTTAGTGAGCAAGGTAGTATCTTTTGAGACAGCATTAGCTGGCATTAACAGTTGCAGCTGTTAAATAATGAACATTGCTACACCTGGAGCCCATTCTTCAAAAGAGCATCTTCCCTGCTCCCCTCCCTGTATGTGGGATCAGAGCTGGTCTTCTCCTGCCTGCAGGTCTTCCTCCCAGCCAGCACCTCTGCAAAGCCAGACACAGCGTTGCCTGGGTCTCCAGAAGGCAAGTCCTGTCTTTGTGTGCACAAAACTAGCACATAGATCTCTTGTTTCTGCAGCTATGCAAGGAGGAACCCAGCACTTCCCAGGTATCTGTAATCCCACTGGGATTGTAGAGGTCCTTCTAGTGGCAGCCCACTCCTGTGTCTTTTCTAGGGTGTGTTTGTGGCTGTTGCTGCGGGTGGATGTTGGGACAAACTCCTGCAGGGTCCTGCCCATCTCCTCTAAAGGCAGAGCTTAAATGCAGGCTTAAGTCCTAGAGATCTTAACGGGACTTAAAAGCAAGCCAAAGGTGTCTTCAGGTGCTTTCTGAAACCAGACCTGAAGCAGTTACTTTTGGTTTTTGACTTGCTGGAGTTGGATGAGGATTGTAGCTATTCGTGGGGATCTTTCAAGGGCAGAAAGCAGTGATTTGGCTGTGGATAGTCTGATGTCTTCCTTGCTCTTGCTGTTATTCTGCCGGGCATAAAGGTAAGCACTGAGCTTTTCCCAGTCTCTGAAATCCATGGGAAAAAAAAATACCCAAAACAATACAAAGGGAGAAACCCCCTCCCCCTTCCTCAGTGTTTTCACTCTCATGACTCTTTCCAGTGTTTATGTTCCCATCACACACTAAGGGCCCTCTCCCCCCAGGGAGACACTGCTCTCCTTTGTCTGGAGGCACCACACAGGCATTCCAGCTCCTGAGGTTTATAATTTATGGCTGCCCCAAGGCTGAACCCGTGCAGCCCTGTTACTGCCACTCCCAGAGCATTAGCTGGAGCTCCCTGTCTCCACCAGCAGCAGCCATGGGACCTGAGGCCACTTGGATGGTCATAGTCACCATGGTTTATCCAACCTTCCTGTAGCTGTAGGATACTCACCACCACTGCCACCTTGGAGCATTACTGCTGATACTACTCTTTTTTTAAGCTGAAACTGTTCTTGATTATAGAGTCAATATGGGAGGAGAAGACCTCCAAGATCACTAAGTCCAACCTAGTGTTTACCTAATGCTACCATGCTCACCACTATGTCCCTGTGTTCCCCTGCTTACTGGCTGAGTGGGATGGGTAGTGCCCACACAGCTAGACTCTTGCTGCTGCTTTGGGTCATGGAGATGGTAAATGAGGAGCAGGTGAACAGTATAACAGCTTAACACTTTCTCCTGTTTTAAGTGTTTTGTACAAGGACCTGGTGGTGCATCACGTCAAGAGCACTCCTGTTAAGGAGAAAGGTGGGCTTGTCTTGGAGGCTATCCTGATGTCTGCTTTCACTATATTCTCCTTCAGCACCAGGTCTGCAGGGGGGTTTTTGGCAGATGACTGTAGCAAAGATGATTCACTGAGTAAGCCTCAGACTGTTGTTCTTGCTGCAATGCTACATTAGTTGTCCAATGTACACCTGAGGAACTAACCTGCCAGCCTAGGCATAGGCATTCACTGGCCACGGGGTGGGTGGGGGCATTCACTGACACCTCTGGCTTGCAAAGGGATCAGGAACTGAAGGCTGACCTCCTTGCCTGATCTTTCTGTTCCAAAGTCACCTACAGGTAAAAATTTTCCTTGATAAATAACCTAAGTCAAAACTGTCAATTTTCCTCTTGAAGGAGGTAAGACTGAAATTTGCTTTGATTTCTACTAGCCAAGGGCAAGACCACTAGTGGCTTAGAGTAAATGCCTCCCTGCAGTCTTGGGGGTTCTGCTTCTTGGAGGTTAAAGGATTTAGAGGATGATAAACAATCTCAGAACTCCTTTCTTCTACTTTAAGTGAAAAATGCTACTCTGTTGAGTCAGAGGGAGTCAGCCACATCAGTCTCAGTGGTGATTTTCCATTTGTTGTATCCAGCAGCCCATCAATATCATCCCTAAACGAATGTTTCATTAAGAAGTGCAGACAGAAATGGGAGGCAGCAATTATTTGACTAATTTAGAGCTGGAACATTTCACCCAGCTTCTTCCAGGAAAAGGATTGCTGTAAGGTGTGACCTCTCTCACTTAACCTAGAGATTTTTCTTCAGCCAAAGCCCAGCTGATGCTTCATCTTTAGGTCTTGGTGGCTTTTCCTGACAAGCATCACAGGAGTGGTTTCCTTCCAAGGGAGAGCTTTGTCCAAAAATACTCCTCCAGCAGTGGGTCACAGCATGGCACTGGGAACAGGAAAATCCACTTGACTATGATGATGCTTATGTGCAGAGAGAAGCCCAGGCCAACTTTCTCTTCTCCAGCTGTATCATTGTGTGCTAAGGATGGGCTGAGTTAAGGCATGAGGCACAGCTGTGGTTTCCTTACAGCACCTTAATAACAGTATCAGCAAAGCCACTCAAACTCAGGAGGCCTCCTGTTGCTTAACAGTGAAAGAAAGCAAGCACTCTGATTATCTTTAATAGTTTTTCCTCCAACACCTGTGTAAGAAATTGAAAAAGAAACTGATTTTGAGGCAATGGACCCAAAGTTGCCTGTCAGTGCAGTGTGCCATGGGAATGTGGTGAGGATGCTGCAGTCTAGTTCTCCATGTTATGTTCCATATCAAAGCAAAAGGCAAGGATGAACTTGCATCTGCTGGCTAAAATAGAGTGACAAACAAGGACAGGTCATGAAACCACCTGGCTCATGCTTTCAGGTTTTATTTCTTCCATCATTAGGCATGCATGATTTAGCATGACATTTTGGGCTAGAGAGATGCTACCATGCATGACTCTGTGCTTCAGAGCTGGGCTGCAGCTCTGGGTATAAACATAACCCCATCCTAGGCAGAAAAGCTGCTAAGGTGATGATTGGTTAGTGCAATCTTCTCCTCTTGTATGTCTCCTCTTATTAAACCTGACCTCTTGTATGCTCTGTGCATGGTCTCCTGCACAGAAGGGAACAGCAAATGGTAAACACAGAGATTTAGTACTTTCTACCTACCTCTAAAAGGAGAAAGGTCTCTGCAGTAATCTCTGGAAACAGACTTCTTCATTGTATGTAGACAGCAATTTTCCCCTCCAAAATCAAATGATCCCAGCAAAAATCAGTCAGACTTTGTGAAGGAACTAGAGTCAATTCACTCTTTTATAAGTGATTTTTGTAGTTTGATATTCCCTTACTAGCATCTGAATAGCATATGCAGATAATAGCTGGATATAAATGCTAGATATAATTATTAGATAGAAATGCTGAGAACAACTAATCAGCAAATTGTACTCTCAGGCTTGCCCAGACACACATTTTAAAAGGAAATTATTGCTCTAAAACATTCTCTATTTAATCCCCTGTGCTTTCAGCTCTTGGAGGCTGATTGACAAAATGAAACAAACTCAGTAAATAACTGAGAAGCCAGCTCACAAGCAAGCTCAGAAACAGGGTGCAATTAAGCCTTTAGTAGTCATTATGTACCTGGAGATTACCCTCCTCATCACCACTGTAGTGGAGCTGGGTGTGAAATGATGACTGCTTGTGGTTTCTCCCCTTATTGTTTCCAACAGCTGGAATAATCTTCTGCCATAGCTTTGTTATGGGCATCTTGTGCCTTCAGTTCTTCCCTAGCCACTCTTCTCTTTCAGACAGTCCTGGTCTTGATGTTTAATGTGATTGCATGGTACCTAAATAATGAGGGAGGTGCAGATGTGCACCACTGCATCAGGCAGGACCTCTCCTGATCAAGGGGATCCTCTCATGGTTCCATGCAGCTGGCAGGAGCTAGACAGCTCACAGCTGTCAACATCTGGGCAGCTCACCTGCCTTCCTCCTCCCAGGCTGCTTAGTGCAGCAGGACCACCAAGGCAGCAGCTGAGGAGGACATCAGCCTCAGTTGGGCCCTGAGGTTTATCAGCAGCACTAAACACTAATGAGCATTGACTTTTCTGCAGAGAGAATCAATTCTGGTGGCATGGTCATTGCCTGCTGTGCTGCTAGGAAGCCTGCAAAGGTCTTTCCAGATGAAAGATCACTGGACAAGTGTCATCTTACCTTGACTGAAGTTGAATACAGTTGTAACAGCCAGATCCAGCCCTAAACTCACTGCAGGAAAAGGAGCATTTTTGGAGAGGTTCTGAGGATTTTGCCCAGCCAAAGTGTAAAGGGCTTAAAACTACCTGGCCAACATTTTCTGACCCACAGTTCAATAGACTTTTAGAAGCTGTTAAACTTCTGGATTGCTTTTGATCCTTGAACTCTTGCTTGAACCTAGCAACTTGCTTGAACCCATATTTATTTTTTTTCTTTTTAAGACATCCAAATTTAGGCCTTTTGAAGGGCAGGTCAGCATCCTGAACCTTGTGATAAATATGAAAAGGCAAAAATCACACATGGGGCACCACTGCCTTGTTGAGACCAAAGTGTATGTTGTCACAACATAAGGTTTTATTCCTGCATCTTAGACTGGAGTTGGGATATTCAAAAGGTAGCAATCTCTTGGGTTAAGAAGCCAGCTGCTTTGTTCTTCCTTCCTTCCTCAGCAAGATGAGGCCACAAGAGGAGGTCAAGAGATGATTCTCTTTTCATTATTCTTAATCCAATTCTTCAGTGGAAATGGATGCTCTTTTTATTGAATCCATTTATTTAATTGCTGCTGCTGCTGGAAAGCTGTTTCATGGCCCACAAGAAGTTAGAACACCTTGGATGTTTTCCTTTCTACTGGGGTTTTAGGTTTCTAGAGGTCTTGTCTTGCTGCACCCATCCCTCTCAATGCACTTTGATGCCTGAGGGTGGCAAAGGGAGAATCTCCCCTCCTCGCCCATGAGGGACAGCTCAGCATCATATGCCTTG
The DNA here is from genome assembly GCA_013399015.1 of Galbula dea. Lineage (NCBI taxonomy): Eukaryota > Metazoa > Chordata > Aves > Piciformes > Galbulidae > Galbula > Galbula dea. The sequence goes on from VWZX01011307.1 coordinate 447,458, forward strand.
TTACAGAGGACCTCTGCTTTGGCTCAGAACATCTGTCTGTCATCAGACCTCTCTCATTAAAGCTGTGTTGCTCCTGCCTCACCTACTGATTGCTCCGTGATGGGTGGTAGAGTATACTGGGGGGGACAGCAGCTTTGCTGCAAAGAAACCCGTAAGTCTCTCCACTTCTTTGTTATGTTGATAGGCATGGAAAAGGTGAGCATTTAAACTTTATTCCTGATGGCATTGAATTGAGTCAGATATGAAGAATCTTCTCAACCTCCCTCTCTCCCGTCCCTGGCTGTCACCTCTGTTAATTGCTGGCATTTTGGACAGACAAGTAGGGAAGAACAATATTGCACTAGTGGCTGTCATCACCTCAGATGACCTTGGTTTCACCCCCAAGCACACAGCATTGAGGTTTCTTTCCCCTAGAGTAATTTCCAAGAAGAAATTTCCCTTAAGAATGAGCTGAAAAGCCTGGCTGAGAGGTGGCTATGTGCCCAGAGCCTCTTTCCCTTCCCATGACTACCCACTCCATCTGCCTCACCCGTGGATTTTCCCTCCTGACAGCTCCCTCAGATGGATGCTGCTGAGGGATTCAGGGAAAAAGAAAGGAAGAAATAAGGATTTGACTCCAAGGGCAGAAGGCACTTGTCATGTTTTTTTTCCCCTTTGAAACCCAAGCAGGATTTGGCTGGGATCTGGCAAGCTGCAAGTTCTCACGTTTGGTTAATATTTAGGATCTGATTCACCACTGAATCATTCTATTATTTTTTGGGCTCTGTTGGGAGGAACTCCTTTGTCCCTGGAATAACACCAGCCCTCTAAGGTCCTTTCACCTTGTTATGTTAGCTTCTCACAGTCATGTGCCTGTCTTCACAGCTACCCCATCAGGACAGGGAGACAGTGTTGGCCCTGCCTGGCAGAGACACTTGAAGACACAGTGGTCAGGGGCACCAGAGTTCTTCTCTGACCCTAAATCCAAACTGGCCAAAAGCTCTTGCCATCAGCTGCTGAGCCTCTGGGGTGATGATGAAGGGTAGCAGATGGTGGTACATGTGCAGCACTGCAGCCTCTCTCACTGTGCTCACCATGTAGGTGCCCCTGGGCGCATAGTGAATCACACACCAGCTCCTGATGCTGCATGCTGGTCATTTAGTAGCTGCACTACTTGTCTCACAATACCTGGGAGACCTTCAGGGGGGATGTCAGAGGAGCATATATCCCTCCAGAATGACCACAGTCAGTGTTCTCCATGCACAGATCTCTGCTTTCATTGCAGGTGGAAGACAGCATGATGGATGTGTACGATCTTGTGTACGAGGAGGTGAGGAGGAACACCTCCAGCTTCAGGAGACACGAGCTGACTGTCATTCATGAAGTAGTAAGTTGTCTTCCAGCCTTAGCAGAAGACCTTGCCCTGGGTTATCTTCCCAATGGTTTCAGCAGGCTGGGGCTGGCCCCTGTGCTCTGTCTTATGGATGCTGCAATGTTCTTTTCCCTCAAAAATTGAGTCCTTCAGCCTGCTGTGAAGTCTGCTCCTCCCTTCCTACTCTTCCTTTCCCAGGTTTGGCCAAATAGATGATTAACAGGTAGAAAGGGCCACCTCCCTGAGCATAGCTGTGGTGTGAGACCTTCCAAGTTTCCACCCTGTAGCTTATATCTATATCTAGTTTGCCTCAGCAGGTCCTCTGCCATGTTCCCTGCCTGTGGTGTATACACTTCTCTGGGGTCCCCAGTCAGGTAGAGACAGGGGGAGACTTCCACATTGTCCAGTGAAAGTGGACAAAGTGGGCTTGAGTATTTCTGTTTACCCTTGAGTCCGTGGCTGAGGACCACTGGAGGCTACATGGCCTTGTGCAACACTGGAGGCTGCCAGCAAGCTCCACAGAACCACCACTCAGGATGCTTTTTGGAGTAGGGACTGCTCTGTAGCTCAGTAGGTGGGCAAGGGTGGTTGCCCAGAGCACAGGGGGGCTGCTTGTCCTCAAAGCCACAGGAGATGAGTGATGCTCTTCCCCCATGGTGAGAAACTCTCAAGTCCCTGCTGAGTCAAGGAGGTGATGTCTCCTCACCCAGCAGGGCCTGTTTGGGTAGTGAGTTCATGGCATGCAGCAGGGCTGGGTGGAAAGGTCAAGCTCTGCTTGCATGTTTCCAGACACCTCCCATGTAACTGCCTTTATCATTCAGTGTTTTCCTTTATCATCATAACAAGTACTTTCTGAAGCTGCTTTCTTCTGTGCTTCTCAAAAGGCAGGAAAGGGCAAATGTTTCTCATTGCCTCAGTGGTGGTGGCCCTCAGAGCCACGACCAGGCAAGGTGGTGCTTGCTCTGTGGGGTTGTGGAGCAGCACACCCAGAGTTCCCCTTGGCAACAAGAACCAGGCACAATACCCAGCTTCATCATTCATTGTAGCCACTGTAATTGATGTAGTTGATGGAGAAACAATTATTTCACTGCTTTTCTTTGTGTGTGTGTGTCCTTCTGCTGGAGCTCCAAGCTGACTACTTCACCCTGGCTATAGGAAACCAACTCCACAGTGGGTTTTGGTGGGGACCCCCCATCAGTCCATAAAAAGCACTGGAAATATCAGTGTTCATCCCATGGTTTTCCAGAGCAGCCACTGTGAAAACTGATTTTAACATGGAGGGAGGGCTTGGCTCCAGCCCCAGGCAGCAGTCCTGGAGGAGCACAGGCAAGTTTGGGGCCAGATCTATTCCTCTTCTCTGAATTTTACCTCAATTGCTGCAGCTGTCATTGCATACCAACGTGTTTCTCTCCTTGTAGCCCTGCTTGTGTAGCCCTACCTGGGGCAGCAGGGAGGAAGGGTGGTTGCCCACAGGGAGGGGCAAGCCTCAGTAGGTGGTTATGACCTCTCCCTCTCTTCTAGTTCCTGTGCTGTGGGAAGCACTCTCCGTTTGGGGACACTGCCAATGTTGAGCACAAGACATGCCCACCCAGCCTGGTGCACAATGCAGGACAGGTAAGGGAGAGGTCTCCTCCACCCCACAGCAGGGTTGTTCTGCTACTCACTAAATGTTAAAACCAAACTGTTTAGTGTTAAAGAGAATTGTGGGTTTGTCATCATTTGAGGTTGCTGTGGGTTGGGGTTTGGTTTTTTGGGGTTTTGTTGTCTCAGTGAGGAGGTGTCTCACCCACTAGAGGGGCAGGTCTCAGAGCAGCAGATGTGTTTTCCTTTGCAACTCTAGAAAGCCTTCAAAATGCTTGTGTTTGCAACTTGTCGCTTCCTTCTGGCTTCCTCCTCATCTTCTGTGCATGCAGAGATTGTGAGAGATCACAGGCATGTATCTGAACTAAAAAAAAACCCTGTTGGACTTCCCTATGTGACAACAGTTTCTGAGGCTTAAAAAGTATCCCACTACTAGCAGTTGTGGAATTTGGTGTATTTCCTTTTTCTTGGTGTATTAAATAGGTATTAAAATGAGAAACTTATGAAAACAGCATGATGATGCCCAGCAGTAGCTTCACCAAGTCCATGTCATGCCTCCTTTTTGCAGTACCTCAGGTTCACAGACAAGCCACCAGTGTTGGACTGCTCCTGCTGCAATGTAATTTCATGTTCTCTGAGCATATCTAGTGTGTGATTACTTTTTTCCACTGGAGTAGCCAAACGAACTGAAGTAGCTAAAGCCACCAACAAAAATATGTATGTTGTCCCCAGGAAAAACAAAGCCATGTGGCTACAGCTCTAGAATAATGCTGCTCATTAGGCAAAGATGTGAGGTGCTAATGGGGCTGCTGTGATGCACTGGCAAGTGCCAACCCATGGGCAGTGTTTCAAAGTGCTGCCCCTGGGAACATCACACCTCTGTGCAGGGCTGAACTCTACTCCAAAGACAGGAAGGGAGAGAAGAGCAAAATCAGCACTGGAGGGGTGACTCTGATCCCACCCTGCTCATGGTTTGCATTTCCTCAGGTGGCATCTCTGAGAGGGTTGGTGGGAGGATGCATTTTGCAAGCCAGGGAACTGCAGTTTGGTTTCTGCTGTGCATTCAGTCTCTGGCTTTCAGGGCTCCTACCTCACTCTGCAAATCACTTCATCGAGGTCATGCTCTTGCATTTTGGGAATGGCTGTCTTGGCTAACACCTCCAGGAATTTCCAGGGTGCTGCTGGCATGCTTAAAGCTGATGTAGGTTAATGTTTGTGACACCTTGTGAAATGAAGCTACTTGTCAGTATCCTTGGGGAACCTATCTGCCGTTATGGTGTGCTCTGCTCTGCCATCTTTCTGTTTTCCAGGGGGTGGGAAGAAGAAAGCTTTTGGGTGACCACACTTACCTGTGCAGACACACATCCCCCTGCAGCCCAAAATACATCTCACCAAGAAAATCGTGGATGTATTGCAGTAATAGTGAACATACTGCAGGTGTTTGTCTTCCCAAATTGCAGTAAGCAGCAGAGAAAAGGAGAGCTGCCTGTGGAGCAGCCTGGCTGTGCAATGTTGCATCCCCCACTCAGCTCCATTTCTATCTGGGGTCATGGCAGCACAGCTGGGGGAACAGAGACCCTCCACCAAGCTGCTGCTGGGCTGTAAGGGATGTTTCTCTCCTCCCAGGACTGCCTTCAAGAGATCCAGGGCTTCCTGAAGAAGCATATGGACTTCATCTCCACGCTCCTGGGTGTCACCATTGCCTTCACGGTAGCTATGTCTGTTCCTTTGTTTTTTGGCCCCAAGAAGCAGGCTCCAGTGGGGCAGGCACATCCTAAATTAGCCCCCAGAAGTGAGAATTTCAGATGATTTTGGAGACAGGCAGTAGAGAAAAAAACAGTGGTGGACTCCACCTAGTAAAAGCTCCATGTTTTAGGAGCTTCATGCCTCTCCTTGCCCAGCGCTCGCTGACTGCCTCCCAGCTCAGGCTGGGAAATCTTTGTGCCGCTGGAGCTGGAAGGTCTTGAAAGCTGCTGAGTACAGGAGCTGGAGAGCTGTGCAGAAAGGGAAGGTCTCATCCTATTAATGTCCACTAACAGAGCTGGTAAGGTGCATCTTGGGCAGTGGGTGAGTGAAGTATGGGCTTGTAAGGAGCAGGCTGCAAAGGAGAGGAGCTGAGTGTGTTGCCTGGGCTCCCAGGATCCTCCTTTGGTGGAGGATCTTGCAGAGGAAGGGTGGGATTGTCTTTGGAGGATGCCTTGAGTAGAAAGGGTCTGTACTGAGTTTGCAGGTCCTGTTTGGAGGAGACAAAATTCAAAATTAAATGGTGTGAGAGGTGTGTGTCCTTCAGCATGGAGGAGCTCAGTGGCGGCATAGGGACAGCCCCTTCGGAGTTGGAGAGTCCTGCTAATCAAGAGAAGCCTGTTCACGTGCCCAACCCCTGCTTGGCAGAGGTGGATCACTGCAATTACTTCTACACCAGGGCCCTGCACACATGGTGAAGAAAGGAGTATGTGCCAGGAGACTCCCTTCCTCGCCATGAAGGGAGGCTTGGTCTGCTGGGATGCCTCCTTGCTGCTCCCTGTGCAACCTTGACCAAATGTGTGTTTGGACATTGTTTTACTCCTTGTGTCTGCCTTGGTACAATGATTAGTTAGCAGACTCTATCTAAGCAAAACCCAGAGGAACCAACACTTTAGTATTTTATGCTGCCAGTAGTAAATCAGGTAAATCATCAGGCATTGCTATGGGGCCAGAAACATGAAGTCATGTGGGAATATTTGGTGCCACTTTTTCCTTTTTCTCAGGTGTAGGAGGGTTTTCACTGAAGCTACATTCTGATAGAAGCAGGAGGGGTTTTATTTTGTGTGTGTATATATATACCTTTTTTCCACAGCTTGGTGCTACAGCTAGATAAGGTGGGTGTCTTTGAAGTGCATGTGAGAGGAAGTCTTGCTGCATGGTTCACTATTGTGATGGCAGGATGCAAAGGAAGCTGCTCTGATGTCACTGTCCCTCAACCAGCAGCACACATGTCCCCAGATCAAGCTGTGAGCAAAGGCACTGGCACTTCAAGGCAGATTTTTTAGGAAATAGCATGTTGTGCAGCCCTCTTTATTCTTCCCACAGCAAACTTACCTGTGAGATGCTGCCTCTGTAAACCCTGAGCTGTAACATGCCAGGCAGAATATCCCCATACAGGACAGGGCTAGTGGTTTCAAACTGAAAGAGGAGAGATTTAGACTAGATGTTAGGAAGAAATTCTTCACTGTGAGGGCAGTGAGATGCTGGAACAGGTTGGCCAGAGAGGCTGTGGATGCTCCATCCCTGGCAGAGTTCAAGGCCAGGCTGGATGAGGTTTTGAGTAACCTGGTCTAGTAGGTGGCATCTCTGCCCATGGCAGAGGGTTGGAACTAGATGATCTTTAAGGTCTCTTCCAACCCAAACCATCCTATGACACTATGAAGTGTACTGTCCTCTGCATTCACAACTGTGCCTGTGCATGGGACAAGGGTTGGGTTTTGTCAGAGGCTTTTTTAGGTTTGTTAGGGGTTTTACTCCAGAGGACACATGAGGTTTGGGTTTGATTTCTTCCTGTGTTGTTTTTACAAAAGGCTGTTAAGCAAGAGATATGTTTGTTTGCATAGAGGAATGTTCTGTGGCAGGCATTTGAAATCTGAATTTCCTGGTTTCATCTCCTTTCTTGGTATTTTTAGGAGCAGCTTTGAGCCATACTGTGCTAATTCCAGTCAGATGCTTTAACCACTTGTTGGGCTTGGGTCTTTTTCTCCCATGCTGAAACTGTCTCTCTTAAGAAGAATGTGACATCCTAAATGCATAAATTCCAAAGTGCCAAGTGGACTAACAGGAAGCATTTGCACAGACCACTTATTTGCACAGATGGAGCATCCTAATCAGCTCAGCATTTAATTGTGTGCCTATGTAATTTACTTCCTTTTAGGTTTATGGGATGATCCTAACTTCATTCCTCTGGTTCTCCATCCACTTCAGCAGCAACCTGGACCGGAAAGGCAAATACATCCTGCGAGAGAGGTAGAAACCTGCTGCCCAGGCATCCCAACCAGGTAGAGCCAGGTCTTGGCACAAGAAGATATGAGAGGTCACCCACAAAATCCCTCAGGAAGGTGTTGCTGGGGTGCAGGCAGCAGGATGTGTCTCACACATTTCCCCTTCCTGCACTACAAGATGCTGTGTGTTCCTGAGCTGGTCAGAGCAGGTAATGCTTTGCAGAGGAGCAGTCCCACACCTTCACTGAAAATGGACAAGGACTGAGATATGCACCTGAGTTTGCAGGTGCAGGTCTCCTTGCCACAGGATGGATGGTGGACTTCCAGAAGCAGGACACAAGCAGCCCCTTAGGACAAAAACGGGGAGAAAAGCCCAGCAAAACTCACAACATTAAACCAAACTTCCCTTCTGCTGGCAACTGAGTGGTTCCCTGTGTCCCCAAAAGGCACAGTGTTTCTGGGAAGATGGCTTTGGATCATGGCCCAGGACTGGTCTTGTGTCATTGGCAAATATACAGACACAGTGTGTCCCTGCTGATGGGAAATGTGCTCACCTTGTCTGGACACTCCTGGTGATTGATTTTGGGGCAGGTTTCTGATTGGACTTGAGTGTGTAGGCAACCAACGACTGTCAACTGTTCTTCCAGTGTTTTCCTGTACTGCTGGATTTACAGAGCTTTCAGAAGAGATCAGGAAACAAATCAAAAATCAGTTAATGAGCTGTGAAGCAAGTGACCAGCATAAGGGCATATCCCTCTGCTGTTGTTCCTTGCTGATGCAATACATCATTGTTTTTTCATTCTTTAGTCAACCTCCTAGAGCTTGGTGCCACACTGGTTTCACAGGGGCTTGTTCAGCCCCAGCCCTAGCACTGTGTTTTTCTAGCTTCACTAACCCACTGAGCTGCTCTGAAACACAAAAGGACTTTGGCATTACACATACAGGCAGGACTGAAGTTTAAATCCATAAGAGAACAGGACTGATCTCCAGCCAGGTCAAACAATACAATGTCCAACTCCATGTCCTCTTTACATCACCCTACCAACAATAAACAGACATTTTAAAAGCCTCAATCCATGGAAGAACTCAGCTCTCAGTCCAGCTCAAGTGGCAGCTCCCTGGTGTGTTTTGCCTTTGTTGCAAGGAGGCAGAGGCACTTCTGAGCTGAAATCCATCACTGTGATAGATTTAGGACCTGCTGGAAAACCTGATGTAAACCATAGAACCAGGTGAAATATCTGTGGGATCAAGAACAGCTTTCATTCCCTCCTTCATTGTGGCTTTGAGCTATGGGGTTGGTTAGCCTGGAGAAAAGGAGGCTCAGGGGAGACCTTCTCACTCTCTATGACTCCCTGGAAGGAGGTTGTTACTAAATGGAGGTTGGTTTCTTCTCCCAAGTAACAAGTGGTAGGATGAGAGGAAATAGTCTCAAGTTGTTCTAGAGGAGGTTTAGGTTGGACATTAGGGACAATGTCATCTCCATGGCTTTTCAGTCCATCCAGGGATAGTGACTCCACCACTGCCCTGAGCAGCCTGGGCCAGGCCTTGACAACCCTTTCAGGGCAGACATTTTTCCTAATGTCCAATCTAAATCTCCCCTGGTGCAACTTGAGGCTCTTTCTTCTTGTCCTGTTGCTTATTCCTTGGGAGAAGAAGCCAAACCCCCACCTCTCTCCAACCTCCTTTCAGGGAGTTGCAGAGCAAGAAGGTCTCCCCTGAGCCTCCTCTTCTCAAGACTAAACAACCCCAGTTCCCTCAGCTGCTCCTCAGAAGCCTTGTGCTCTAAGAACAGAACCCAGGGCTGGCTGGAAGCTGTGAGGTGAGTGAGTGCTGAGTGGGTGCTTTTACACTTGGGCCAACAAAAAATCCCTGCCCTGCAGTCAGTGTGCTTGCATTTACTAGTCACTAATTTGCAGATCTTGTTGCCCTAATTACAGCTCTTGTGCAACTGGAGCAAACCCCCAGGAACCTATTTGTAAGCACTGCTGAGGTTTACCTGCTGTTGAGAAGAGAAAGAAAGATTTTGGGGGCATGAGAGTATGGAGCTGAGCAGTGGGGCTGCAAAACCAGGAGCTAGGCTGGGAAACACCTGCAGAGCCAGTGAGCCTTCCTGGGGCTCACACAAGGAGAAGGTGGCTGATATAATCATGTCAACACACAAACTCTGGTAGAAAACAAATCCTGTTTTATGTAGGCATGTGCAGGAGGGAAAAAAAAAATGAAAGAAAGCCCAAAGGTGCAAAGTTAAATATTGAATTGTGAATTGGCTCCAGCTAATTGTCATTTAAGCTCTAGCAATTATCAATTAGTTCCACTATGGTTAGCTGGGCAATCACAGTTTGGCTTCCTTATGAGTACATGTTAGCTTGTGCTCATGAGTTACCCTTTCCCTGTTGTTTTAGACAAACCTGCAGCTCTATCTGAGGGCATGGGAAGAGTGAGGAACCCAAGGCCAGATGATGCTTCTGGGGGGCATCAGTCAGGAGCCTTTTGTCCTACTCTCCATCCTCTGCTGCCCACCCACTGCTCAGGTCCTGCTCTGCCAGGGTGAGCCTTAATTTCCCCTGAGGCTTTACATGGGGCTCACCACAGCTTGCTGGTAAGCCAGGGGAGCTTTCCCAGTGCCTGTTCTGAGGGCAGCAGATGCTGCTTTTTCAAGGCACTGCTCATGCAGAACTGCAGGTGAGGATGCTCAGAGCTTCTGCAAGTTGGGTTTTTCACTACCCAGAAAAAAACCCGAGGAGCTCAGAGAACTTGTGAAAAGCACAGGTTAAGCAATTTCCTGACTCTCTAGAGAGATTCTGTGGTGAGGAGAGTGGGAATCTTTCAGTTTTATGGTGTGCTGGCTTGGCTCCAAAATGTTCTGCTATTTCCTGCCCTTTTGACCCTGTGTCTGCCAGTTCCCACTGCCGTCAAAATAGAACTTCCTCATGCAACAGCCTCTTTGCTGTGCAACTCTGATTCGTGCCTGTAGCAAGCTCTTAAAGGAGATACTGCTGAGCAAGCCTTAGGAGTTGGCAAATCTGAATGGACCTTTGCAGTGCTGGGGTGGTGAGAAAACTCCTTACAAGAAGATACTGACTTGCTAGAACATGTCCAAAGAAGGGAAAGGAAGGTGGCAAAGGGTCTAGAGCACAAGTGTTGTGAGGAGCTGCTGTGGGAAGTGAGATTGTTCAACTTGGAGAGAAGGAGGATCAGGGGAGACCTTCTCATTCTCTACAACTCCCTGAAAAGAGGTTGAAGTGAGGTGGGGGTTGGTCCCTTCTCCCAAGTGATAGGAGAAGAGGAAACAGCCTCAAGTTGCACCAGGGGAGGTTTAGGTTAGACATGAGGAACAATTTCTTCCCCTAAAGGGTTGTGAAGTCCTGGTCCAGGCTGCCCAGGACAGTGGTGGAGTCACCATCCCTGGAGGGGTTTAAAAGCTGTGGAGATGTGGTGCTGGGAGACATGGTTTAGTGGTGACCTGGCAGCTCTGGTTGATGGTTGGACTCAATGATCTGAAAGGTCTTTTCCAACCAAAACAATTCTAGGATTCAATAAATGTTTTTGAAGGAATAGTTGATAGCCATATTTTCTTTAACCAGGTGCAGAAGCTGTTTTTGCAGAACCAGCTTGCTGTAATTCTCCTCTAGAAATGCAGCCAGAGGAGGTAGATCCTTCATGCAGGAGGGCTCCATCAGCAGAGCTGAAGGCAGGTAAAAGGTCAGAGGTTGCTTTGAATACATGCTCTCAGATCACATACACCTTGCAGCTGTCACATGAAGCACCCTTGCAGTTCTCTCTTTTAGTAAAATGCTATATTGGGGTGAAAAGGGATTTTTTTCTTAACTGCGTTGTTTCTATTCTGGGAGGGTGAGCAACCAGCAGCGAGCATCAGTCCTGTCTGCTGGGAGATGTAGCACTGAGTGGGACAGTGGTAGAGCACAGGACCGAGGAGGGGGGAGCCCCAGAGCAGCCTCAGAGCCTGTTTTGGAAAACCTCACATGGTGCATGTTTTGCAGCTTTTGGCTGTAGCTGCCAAACCCATGAGGAGTTGCAGGCCTGCTGCTGAGGCTGCTCCACTCCCCACCGAGCTGCCCCTCTCCTCCCAGCACAAATCCAGTGCTGGCTTTAGTCACCCGGAGGTTTTGGGGAATCTGTCAAACAAATCACTGCCTGGAGGCAATCTTCAGATCTAGCCCTGCCAGGAGGGTGGTGAGGAATAAAGCCCAGCTCTTTATTTGGAAGAGTTCCAGGGTGATTGCTCAACTTGTGAGGGATTAGCTTGTCATGTACATGTAGCGCTGAGGGACATGGTTTAGTGGTGACCTGGCAGTGCTAGGTTAATGACTTGATGATCTTTAAGGTCTTTTCCAACAACAATGATACTACAAATCTTGGGAGAAAGGCTTTCAGCAGAGCCCCAAGGTGCCCACACACAGCAGACGTCCTCCTGTCTAACCAGGTGCTATTCCCTTCCACTCCAGCAAGGGAGCAGGAAAGTCCTTCCCAGAAAGATGCAGATCCCTGCATTGCTCTCCCAGGAGACACCAGCAGCAGCAGCTCCCTGGGTTGTCTTATGTTATCCCAAGGCAAAATCCTTCCTGTCTGCCCTCAGCATCTCTGAGTGCTATTGTTTAACCCTCTGGGCAGCAGCTTGCTCCCGGGATGTCCTCTCTTTTTAGCCCAGTTCCATCAGCAATAAGCTATTGCAGTCTTTATTCACCTGCTAATGAATTATACATTGATTATACAGGAGCAGCTCTCTGCATCGATGGGCTGGGTTCTTGCTCTCCCACATGGCATCTCACCAGAGTGCAGCTCAGCCCAGCTGTGGCTTAACCCTCTCTGATACCTTGAGAAAAATCAGCGTTTGCTTTTTCTGGTCTCATGACCAGCAGAGCCTGAGCTGGGAACAGGCAATTTCAGGGTTGCAGGGGGAAACCTACTTGGGTTTGCCTCTCCCTCTGCTATAGCTGTCCTTCCCCACTGCCCCCCTTCCTCCTCCTCTTTATATAACCTGACCCATCACCATAGAGATGTTGACATAAATATTTAAAGATGGCAGAGAGACAGACCACGCAGACAGGAACCATTTGTTGAGTTTATTAGAAACAGAAACTTCAAGCACAGCTACAGGTCTCTGCTGCCAGGCCAGCGTGACCCCTAGGGCTATCATGGGTGCTTCTGCTGAAATTGCAGAGCCAGGCATGGGGATTTTTGGATGAGCAGGCACCAGCCACTGCCACAGGGCACAGAAAAGATATTCTGGAGATGTCCACTTAGATACATAGAATTGGTTCTCAATATTATGTTCTCTACCTAAAATGAAGGTTTTGGCTATTTCCCTAGGGATGCAGGCAGGCTTGTCCTGAGGTGATGGAGCTCCATCTTCTCACTGCCATAGGCCAGTCCATGTCCTGCAGCTTACCCTTGCTTAGTCCTTGCCTTGAAAACCAGTCTTGTGGGGTGCTGGCAGCCCAGGAAGTAATTCTTACCTGCTCTGGGACTATTAACTTCCCACAGGATGAATTTCTGAACTTCTCTTCATGCATCTCCCATATGTCCTATTTAAAGATCTTTGGTGATGCTGCTGTTGGTTTAGGGTTTGTTTGGGTTTTTTTACCACCACAGATAAACATGAAACCCAGGCTATTTCTGACATATTTTCCACAGAGTATAAGATGCAGTGGTTAAAAGCTAATTAGGATCTCAGCCACAGAACTACATGTATTTTATTCCCATGGATTGACCATTAGCTTTGTGCTGGCTGTGAAGAGGTCAGGAGGTTGCCATGCAAACCCAAGCCAGAGCATCACATCAACAGCCAACCCAAGGTCCCCAGCAGATGAAGGACTCCCATATGTTCCCCAAAACTCCTGGAGACCCTGGATGTGAGATGTTCAGCACCTGCCTTGCTGTTAATTGTTTCACACCCGGGTTGCCAGCTCTCCAGGCGTGCACAGCAGGTGGGGAGGAGTGGCTCTGTCCTCTCCCTTCATCCTCCTCCATTTTATAAAGCACAGGGGGCTTTATGGTAGAGCTGCTGGAAGGCTGGTGGGTGAGGTGTATGGGAGAAGCAGTTTTGGAATCCCAGGGATGGAGTTTGCCAGGTCCTGCTGGTACAAGGCTGTCAGCTAAACCCAGGCAGCTCAAGCCACATCTGCTCTAACAGACCCTGGTGAGTCATACCCATCCATGTCATCTGTGCCAAAGGCCACAAGCATGACATTGGCTTATAAACAGGTTCACAAAAGAAAAAAACAACAACAAAACAAACCCCAGAACAACAACCCAAGCTCAGCAGACAGAGAGAAACCACTTGCAATAGCCTCTGCTCTCTGCTGCATCGCTGTCTGCAAACCTAATTGTCAAAGCAAACTCAGTCACTGGGAGTAGAGGCAATTTTTTTTATCTGGGGTTTTGTGGCTTTTTTTTTCTTTTACTCTTTGACAGTTTACTTTTTTTTCTTTCAGTGATGCTTCCTCCCAGGCCTGCCTGCAGCTGGCTGCTCTCTGAAGGGCCATGTGTTAACAGGGCACACTCAAACCGAGCCTGTCCTTCTGAAGAAGGAAGAAGTCATCAGCACTATTCATAGTGCTAACACTCGATACCAGCATGTGATATCCACACACCAACTGAATTTGTGCAAATTAGTTTTACTTATTTATACAGCAGGGTTTTAAAAAGAGCTGATAAAGCTGCTGGAAGCCTTTGAAAGGCCGTGCTTGTATCTCATGGTCTGCACAGCAGACAGTACAGCATGACAAATGAATGAACAGCGTCTGAAATCACAGGTGATCTTGAGGAGCAGGCTGTGTTATCTTGACACTGTGCCTCAGGGGTGGGGTGGGTTTTTTTTTCCTTCCTGTACATTAAAGTTGAAGTTTCCAGCTATACCTGGCTGAGCTGAGCTGCTTAAAACCCAACACAAAATGTTTGGACAAAGCTTGAAATCCTTTTCTACTTCCAAGTTTTGGAGAGGACTTTGTTAGCAGGGTCAGATGGGTGAAACCAGTTTAGACCCAGTAGTTTTTAGCCTGGAAGCTTCTTGATGTAGGAGATGGTGGGGCTGTGCCTGCTCCCCCTGCCAGAGCCACATCTCTACCAGGGCTCTGGGCATCACGTCCTCCAACACAACCTGAAGGAAAGTCCCAGGAATGGGACCATGTTAGCTCCAAATTAAATTGTTTGCTAATACAGTTTTTGAGGGTACAAAAAGGTTTATTTCTAGCTTTTCATTTTCATTCATTTCCCAACACAAGAGAAAAAAACAGGCAGAAAGCAAGGAAAGCAAAGCAACAGTGACAAAAACTAATACTAATTAAAACAAGCAATCCTGAGCCATTTCAGAGGCAGTTTAAATGCCAACCTTGTGGCAGTGATTGCAGCTAGGGTTGCCCACCCTCTAGCATGCAAAAATTGATTTAAGAACCAATTTCCTTGGTAGCTTGTGGGGCTGCTGCTGCTTCAGACCTTATTGATTGGCAGCTGGTTGCTTCCTCTCCTTCACACAGACTTGCCCAGTGGTGCCTCCCAGGGTTTTTTCAGCCCTTCAACTGCATGAGAGGTTCCTCGGTTCATGTAGTCTCCTGTCTTCAACATCACTGTGTGCTTGAGGTGTGTGCAGGGGGATTTTTGTCTAAGTATTTAATAACTGGAAAGGATGAAGGTGCAGAGAAAAAGATGATGTGGGATGCTATGGTGTAGGAAGTGAGCAGCTTTAGGATCCTGCTGTTATGCTTGGGATTGATGAGCACAAGCAGCTCAGGATTACAGCTATTGCTGTACCAGATGGGATGGACTGATAATTTGGGATAGCAATTACACACATAAATAGCCTGGTGAAGCTCCAGCTTTGTTGGTGAGGCTGAATGAGCGGATGTGGCTTAGAGACAAAGGGTTTATGCATCCATGGCAAGCCTGCAATCAGGGATGTGCTCAGCACAAGTAACTGGGGAGTAGGCCCAACTTCTATTCGTCCCTTGCCCCTGCTGGGGATGCTGGGGAGCCATGGGCTGCTACTGAGGGCAAAGAAGAGTCTGATGAACACAGCAGAGCTCTAGACCAACTCCTCTCTGAGGGCAATGGGATGAGTTTGGACCAAGTTGACTCACTTTCAGCATACGTGTGTAGGAAATGTGTGCTTAGCTAACAGCACATTCCTGCTAACGGGATGCAGGGCAGGGAAGACTCCATCAGGTGTGACAATGTTTGGCTCAGAAGCTGCTCCCTGAGAAGCTTTTACCAGAGGGAAGTGCCCAGGCAGAGGGAGGGCAGACGTCCATGTAGGATGCTGCAGGCAGGCACTGGTTGGTGTTTAGCATGGTAAGGTTCAACCCCTGCTGGAGCTGCTGGCTGCTGCCTTTAACTGGCTAGGTGACTTGTCCTGCCCTAGAAGTGAAAGTGCTTGCTGAAAGCATAGTGTGGTGTGAGAGCAGTATATGTTTCTAGGGCTGAGCAAGGGGAGCAAAGTGGGCTGTGGCCAAAAGATTAGGAAAGTTCATCGTGCTTCTGTTGCACAGCTTTGGGGGTTTTTTTTAACTGAAGTTTAACTGAAATCTCTAAGCCATCATGTGAGGCTTACTTGGCCGGGTTTAGGAGGTGGTGGTGCTTCAGCCCCTCGACAGCCAACCCCTCTGGCTGCCACTCGTGTGTAGGAAACTTTTTTGTTGTGAGCTGCTCTTGGTAGGTGGGGAAAAGAGGAGAAAAAGGAGAAAACAAATGCACAGTAAAAAATACATACAAAAAAAAGAAAAAGAAAGAAAAGAAAAACGAAAAGGTCAAAAGGAAACATGTAAAACAGAAAAAAGGGAAAAAAGGGAAAAATGGGAAAGGAAGTAAGAAAAAATAAAAAAAAAAGAAACAGGAAAGAGAAAAAATAAAAAAAAAGAAACAGGAAAGAGAAAAGAAAAAGGAAAAAGAAAAAGAAAAAATGAGGGGAGGAAAGGAAGGAGTGAGAGAATAAAAAAAGGAAATGGGGAGGAAGGAAAAAGGAAAAAGGAAACAAAGAATGAAGAGAAGATGATATAAAAAAAGAAAAATAAAAAAGGGTGAAGAGAAAATTAAAAGAAAAAGAGAAAAAAGAGGAGAAGATGATAGAAAAAGAGAAAGGAAAAAGGAACAAAAGAGAAAAAAAGGGGGATATAGAAAAGAAAAAAAAGGGAGAGGGAGATAATCGAAAAAAGAAAGAGGAGAAAAAGGAAAATGGGGAAAGAAACAAAAAGGGAAGAAAAGAAAAAAAAAAGGACTGAAAAAAAAGTGAACAAAGCCGCGGGTCTCCGGCCTCGGCCCGGGTGGGCGGTGCGTGCCGGCAGGGCGGAGCGCGGGGGCGGGATCGGGATCTCTCCGCCCCATCTCCGTCTCCCATCCCCGTTCTCATCTCCATCCTCAGCCCAGCAGCAGAGATTGCGCGGAGTTGCCGCTCGCCGCCGCCCTGCCCGCGCCGCCATGGGGGTGGAAGGTTGCACCAAGTGCATCAAATACCTTCTCTTCGTCTTCAACTTTATCTTCTGGGTGAGCCCCGGGCCGGGAGGGGGTTTTGGGGATTGCTGGACTCCCAGAACGCGGCTGCAGTATGGCTTTGCCCGCGCCTGCCTGTAATCTCTTCCCCCTTATCCCCGGTGTTTAGAGTTGCTGCCCGGGATGTGCCTTGGGGGCTGCACTTTATGGGGAGGGTGGGGGTTTGTGCCTATCTTGGGAGGGGGTAGGAGGCTGCTTATTCTTCGCTTTCTTTCATGCATGCATATTTATTTTTTTTTATTTGCACGTGTGTATCTATTTATATAATTTTCAGAGAGGGATATGTTTATCCGCATCTTTTCTGAGCTGAAGTGGGGGACGCAGCTCTGTGTCTCCCAGCCCCCCTGTTGCTGTGGGGCTTGTGCTGGGAAAATTAGCATTCCATTGCCAGCGGAGTATGGAGGGATGGATGGAGAGATGCTGCCAGGCAGAGGGAGGAGAGGCGCTGGCCCAGCTGTCTGCTACAGAGGAGAGAGGCTAGAAAAGGATGTTCCGAGAATATGGGTTCTCAGGTCTGGTTTTGAGCTTCCCCGCCCTGAGACCTGGCAAGGAGCAGACAGAACTCAATGGCCTTGGCACTGTGTTGGGATCTGGCCTTGACACCCACGTTTGGGTCGTGCCTGAGCTGGGAACTGCTGTCTTCGCTGCCTGGGAAGTTATTTTAAGATGCAGCTTTTATCCAGACCGGAGAGATTGTTTTTCCTGAGAAAGTTGCTTAGGAAATAATCCATCTAGACATGTGGCTAATTTAGCAAAAAGCAGCATATCCTGGTTTCCTTGCAAAACCAGGTTTGTCCTGGTTAGAAAACCCCTCTGGCAGCAAGGGGTTGGCATGGCAAGAAACGCTTCTATGCCTGGGAGCGATGAAATGTGCCCCAGCAAGCTGGTATTTTAGTTGTTAAATAGGCTCTTTTCCATTCCCCCCAAATGCTGTTTTTCTCATGGGCCAGCCCAACCCCACCCTGCAGAGGCCAGGCACTGCTTGCTGAGCTCTGGCTGCGGGCTCGGGATGTGTCCCTTCCCTGACACCCTACTCTCTTCATGAAGGAATTTGGGGATTTTCTTCGTGTTTGCTTAAAGCAAAGAGGGTTGGAGAGGTGGGAGGGGAGTGATGCCTTCCAGAGCAAACCCTGCCTGGGCACTGGGAGCTGCTCCTGGTTGGAGCCTTCATCTGCCGCGTTCTCGTGGGGGGAGCCTGGTGAAGCTCTTGAGGTGCCCCCACCTTTTGTTGGTGTAGAGCTTAATGGCTGCGGGGACGTGAACGCCGTCAAATCTGGGATGGTTTGGGGGCCTTTTTGCCTTATTTCTGGGTATAATGCTGACCGAGGGAGAGATGAGGAGCTTTGCCCGCAGCGATGTTAATTGATACCTGATGGGTTGCCAGCTGCAAGATGAATGCAGGACAGTCCTGGGGAGGGGAGAAGGTTTAAGCTCTTCCTCCACCTTAAAATGGCAGGATGGAGGAGGGCAGGGTCTTCTCTGAAGTGTTGTTCCTTCCCAGTTACTACACTTCTCCTGGGGCTTTTTCTTCCCTTCTGGTCCTAGTTTCCTGCTATTCTTGTTGCTGAAGCCGCTGGGTGTGGATGCAGGGGAGGGAGGAAGGGTCTCTTCGGCGGCAGGAAGGATGCTAGGGGGTTCTGCACAGCTGGTCACTCCTGAGCTGTTGCTCCTTCAACCTCATCTGCATTTGCAAAACAGTTTCTCTTTTGTAATTAGGCGTTTTGCTTCCAAGAGGAATAGTGATCCGTTGTAATTTCTCTGTCAACGACTTATGGTGCTTTGGAGGGAGCCTGAGCCTGTGAGTGTCGGGGCGGGGGGGAAATGCTCCAGCTTCTCCCAAGGAGGGGTCACTGTGAGCTGGGACCCACCAGTTGCCCACAACACCTCCCAACACTAGGCTGGCCCACAGTTGGTCCCCTCAGACCACCTCCTGTGCGAGCACGGAGCCTTTCTGTGAGGCTGGGCAGCTGAAAGGTGATTGAAAGAGGTCTTGGGGTTTTCAAGCCCTTTGGTGTTGTTTTTAAAACCAGTAGTTGAGGTGTATTTTAGGTTTACCATCAAGCAACTGTGGTTACCAGCCAACTTTGCATCCCCAGCTGGGGAATGATGCCTTGGTCACCACCAAAGCACAAAGGCCATTTTTTCTACAGTGGCATTTAAAGGCTGGACACGGTGCTGAGCACCATTGCTGCTCTGGGACCCTATATCAGACCCCAGGGAGATGCAAGACAGGACATTCACAGCCCTGTGGTCGTGCCAGCTGCTTAGTGTGCAAGGGCTGCTGGGCTCCTCGTGCTGTTTTGCTTATGATTTGTTTATCATTTGCCTTGTGCCCAGCCAAGGTTGGGCACTGCTGATGGAAACAAGCAGGAGGCAGAGCCCAAACTTTGGCAAGATCCACATTGCGCTGCACGGGAGCTTGCTCCAGTGCCTGAGAGGAAGAAAGGAAGCAATTCTCAGCCCTAAGGGTGTTAACAAATAAGAAAAACTCTGATAACTTTGTGAAGTAGCTGTGCTGTCCTGCTGGAGTATAAATAAACTGACACCCCTCTGGCTTCCCCCTTTTCCTTCCCCTGGCAGTGCAGGCGGAGGTTCAGAAAGCTGCTGTGTTGGAAAGCAGAAAAGGAAAAGATGGACCTGCTGCCAGCTCCCTGGAGCCCCTCAGCAGCACTCTGTGCCTGAGATGTTTGGGGTTGATTTTATTTTGGGGGTGGTTTTTAGCTTTGCACACACATTTGTGAGAAGATGATGCCAAGGCTGTCCGCTTGGTCCAGGGTGGCTGTTCAGGTGGGAGCAGTGGCTGCTGCATGGACCACACACACAAATGAGTGCCCATCCCTAGAGGGAAAGGGTCCCTGCACATTTCTTCCAGTGATGGAGGCTGTTGGCAGCACCTGGGGACCTCACCTGGTTAGTAAAACATGGAACTGGGCAGACAAAAGTTTTTCTTGTCCTCAAACCTTGGGGTGGCTGGTGGTGAGGGGAATGCTCTGCTTCCCTGCCCTGCAAGAGGGAGCACTGGAGGTACCTGTCACTGGTGTAGTGGCAGTCTCGGCTCACCTGGCAGCTCAGAGCTGGGCATGTGGTGGGATGGAGCTGCTTCTCCTTCCCACTCTCAGTAGATGGCTGGACTTTGACTGTTCTCCTGGATTATCTGAATCAGAAAGCAGAGCTCAGCACACGGGGCTGAACTGACCACCGCTGCAAAGAGTCCCTGGAGAGGCCAAAGGAAGCCAGAGAGCTATTTTAAAATGTAATTAAACATAAGCAAGGAGAATTGGCTTTCTTGGAGAAGGATCGTTCAGCTTATTAGCTAATACAGCCCATGGCAACCTTCCAGGTCTAGAGCACTGCTCACTGCCCTGCTAGAGAGGTGCCTAATTAAAAGGAAGAGCTTGCTCCTAATGCCATTTTCCAGGCACTGCATAACTCTCATCTCTTGCATGTGTTGAGGGGATGAGGCACAGTTGGGGTGCCAAGGGAAGGAAGGGCAAGAACAGAGGGAAGGTGGAAGTAAAAGTGTCTCAGCCTTGGTGATTGGAAGGGACAGAGTGGAGGTGTCGAGGATTTTCTTCTGCAATGCTGGAAAATACCTTGGCTGCTCACTGGAGTCTGCACAGCATGCAGGGAGGAACTTGGCTTTGGTGGTGAGAGGTGATGGTGGAGGGAGATGGCAGCTCTCTATGGTGGTGGTCCCATGCTGACAGCTCTGCTGATGTGACCTTCCCAATGTGAGGAGGGTGGCTGGCTGGCTACTGCTGTTCACAGGTTTACACGGAGAATGGAAGAGCTGGTAGCTGATGCACCTCTGAAGCACAGGTTTAAAATAAGTCCCTGGACTCAGAAGGTAGCTTGCATGTTGTCCTGGGCTCAGGTTTGTGCTGAGTACTGCTGAAATGCTGTTAGTGACAGCACCTAGCTGGTTGCTCTGCTGCAGAGCATGGGATTTGGATGTTGGTCTCCTTGGGACTCATGGAGAGCAAGGATGTACTGCTGGCCTAGCCTCTTCTGCCACCAACTTTGGGTTTTGTATCCCGGGTCAATGTGCAAGCAAGCACATTTCCATGTGTGTTTGACCCTGCAGCTCTTTAGTGCCTGTCTTTGAAGGGCAAAGGAGAGATTTTTCTCAGCAGGCTCAGTACCTGGACCCAAGTTTTGCTGCTGGTGGCTCTCTGTGATGTTTCTGGGCTCTCTGTCAAGCAAACATAGCCCTACCATCACCTATAAAACCTCTTCTGAAGTCTCTATCTGCAGATGATTAATTCAGCAGGCCTTTTGAAGACTTGGGTGCCCTGCTTTCTCGGGATACCTGGTTTCAATTCATGGTCTGGGCTGCAGTTGCAAGGAGGGAGCATCACTGGTGGCTAGAGTTGCTCTGTTTTCCTGAGGTTATTCTTCTATCAGCCACCATAAAGCTTATGTCCTGCAGGAGCATGACCTCATGATGCCTGTCCTGTGCAAATGCCTTTCACTCTATTGTTAGAAAGGGGAAAGCTGTTGCATTACCAGTGTAGTTAAATGTTTATGTATGGGGGGCAAATTAATTGGAAAGCAATATCTGAAATCATTTGTCTCTCCACCAAGGATGATTAAACTCTGCTGGTAGATATCGATGTCTGGAGATAAGTCTATCCCAGGGGGATGAGGCTGCAGCAGGCAGGGAGCAGCCTGTGGGCTCTGTGCTCCCCATCCAAAGAACCTGCTCCTGAATTTTGGTGCCAGATTCCTGCTCTCCTTCCATCCATCAAGCTTTATTTGGCTTCTGGCATGCTGCTTCTCTGGGAGTGTTCCTCTGGAGCTTGTTTTCTGGCTTGTGGGGCTGGTAACTATAGGCACCAGTGGAGAATTTCACCCTGGCCAGCAGCTCTATTTATAGCTGCTGCTGGAAGGTGACAGTGGCTATGCTGCCGGGAGTGGAGCAGGGGCTGCAGACTGTCCTCCTCTTCCTTCTGCCTGCCAGCTCTTCCCAAATATCCTCTCTGCAATTTCTGGGCAGGCCAGGCTTTGCCTGCAAAGTTTCAGCCTGACCTTTGGCAGCCATGAAGTGAGATGGCAGCAGAAAGGCCTCTCCTGTGCTCTGAGGAGAGACCTTTCCATTGAGGCCATGTGCCGAGCTCCATGGAGAAGCTTTTACGTTGTGTGGCTGTCAAACTGCAGCAGCATTTGTCTGATTTAAGTCACTTCCCCTGCTTAAACACCCCCAGATTGTCTTGCAGGGGGCTTGACATGTTGGTGCTCCAGGGTCCACCCTGACAAGCAGTGCATGGGTGATCTGTAGTGCTTCTCACTTTAAAATTTTAAGTGAATTTTGGTTGTCAAGTTCTACCATCACAGCATCAAAGCAAAGCCCCTAGGTCCACAGAATCCCAGCAGAGTAGGGGTTGGGAAGGACTTCTGGAGATCCTCTAGTCCAACAACCCTGCTAAAGCAGGGTCACCCAGAACAGGTTGCCAAGAACCACCTCCAGGTGCCTTTGGAATCTCTCCAGAGAAGGATTTTCTAGGGCTGCCATTCAGATCTAGACCCCTCACTGCATCCTGAGCTCTTTCAGTGCTTCTGCAGGGTGCATCTGTTTGCAGTAGAAAAGAAACTCAGCTTCTGCTTTCCAGGAAGCAAGGTGCAGGGTGCAGGCAGGCTCTGTGCTGCCAGGACACATGTGCCTGCACCAACGGTCACAATCTTCTCTCCTGCCTGCCTCAGTCCTCAAGATGATAGTGCAGAACCTCTTAGGTCCTGGCACCCATCTTATGAGGGCTTGTGTTGCCCTTCCAGAGGTAATTGCCATCATGTTAGGAATCTCTGGCTCCTCACTTCTTTCCCCACTCGTGTTGGGTGCTGCAGCAGGGTGATGGTTCATTGTTTTATGCTGCACAAATTGGAGAAGAGGTTCTCTGCTGCTCGAGCTAGAGACTGGCCAATGACCTGGGAGCAGAGCATTCCACTCCAAATTAGCAATTCATCCCTGGCTGTGAGAATGAAGGCTTCTCACATGGCAAGGTACTCCACCTTTGGCAAGCTCTGTCATCCTTCTGTGACCTGGTTCCCCACCTCTAAAAGGACAGGGGTTTGGTTTTACTCTGTCTCAGCTGCTTTGGAGGTTGTGCTGGAGATGAACTGTGGGAATCTCTGGTTGGGCTCCCCCAAGTAGGGTCTGGATGCTGTCACCTCTTTGAGCTCCACTTCCAGGTGTTGTAAGGGAAGCCAGAAACCTGTGCAGTGTGAAAACCTGTTAAAAATCTCTAATCCTCTACCTGACTCATAACTCAGTGAAAATCTTTTAGGCTTTCTTGGTGCTATCCTGCCTCTTGTACATAGCTGTGGTAGGTTAGAGGCAGCACGGGGTGGGCTCGGTCAGCAGTGTTTTTGAAGGGAGGCAGGAGCTTCTCCCAGCCCTGGAGCCAGTGTGAGCTGTGGAGTGGGAAAAGGCATCCCAGTGGCAGGACCAGCCATGGCTCTGGGAAGCAGTGCTACTAAAAATATAGCATTGTGAAACTGCTAGCAGCTCTGCTTTCCTCCTTGGCTGGCTTGAGCCACAGGATGTCTGCTTCACGTTGACATGCCTAACAGTGCTGCCCTAGAGCCATGGCTTCCTCTTTCTCCTTCTCTTCCTCCTCCTCCTCCTCCCTGCCAGGAAACCTATTGCAGAGAGGATCAGAAGCAGGAGGAAAGAGGCTGGTGGTAGCGGAAGGGTTGGGGGGGTGCACGTCCTGGTGGAGCACAGGAGAAGGTGACAGCAGCTTGGATGTGTGCTGGCTCCTGTTAGAGGGGAATGGGGCTGTTCCTTGCACCCCTAAAAATCATGGGAATTTCACAGGGAGGGGAGGAGTGACTGAGCTGTGAAAGACAGGCTTCTTCCCATTGCTGCATCTGGGAAATTTTAAGGCAAGTGGCACATCAGACAGTGAGGCTTAATCCAAGAGGGACCAGCAAACTAGAGCTGTGTGCCCACCAGCATAGTGATGCTCAGAAGGTACATCCCATCAGACAAGGTACCACCTCATCATCTTTCAGGGGGCTGCCTTTTCCCTCCCCACAGGCAGCATCCCATGGAAGCTTGCCCCCACCATGCTCCCTGCAAAAAAGCAAGCCTTGAGCAGGCAGGATCCAGCTGGAAAAGTCTGGCTGTCTGTGGAAGAAGCAATAAATCTCTGAAAGCTGGAAAACAGCAGTGAAGAGGAAATGCTGGAGCTGGCTGCACCACCTCTGCTGTGCCAGCCCAACTGAGGGGTTATCTCCAGGGTTGGCCCAGCCTGGGAAGCACTGGTGATGCTGAGGGATAACCTGCCATGGACTGGGTGCCCTTTGGGCTTGCAGTGGATTTTTGGAGGGGCAGGGAAGTGTTACTTTCATTGAGGGGTTGTTTTCTTTTGGATTTTGGGGCTACTTCTGTGGGATTCTGTGGTTTTGTTGCACTTAAACAGTGGTATACAAAAGTGCAGGTAGAGGAAGGCAGCAGAATGAGAGCTTAAAATGCTCCAAGAGCAAAAGAAAAAAGGCTGTAAAAGTAGCTGAGATCATTAATGTTTAAAATGCTGGAAAAATCACTTGGATGCTCCAAGTCTGAGCAGTTGCTTCTTTCAGTGGCCTCCCTCTACCTTTGGAAGCACCTTCATACCAGCTGGGGAAGGGCTGGCTGAGGAGGTTGGTTTTTGGAAAGCACATCTCTGAGTGATGCAGTGCTGATGTTGCTGATGGTGCAGCTTTTGGGTTATTGCTTTCATTAAAGCAGTCCCTTCCCCCTCAGATGTAAGTGGGGAGCTGTGCTGGGCACTTTGGGGTGCATATGCAAGGAGTGACAGCCCCAGCCTCTGAGACAAGCTGGGCAAGCACAGAGCAATGAGGTGGCCTGCATAAGATCATAGGTGCCTACAGGGTGTTAAACCCCAAGGATATTTAATGTATGAGGATAGGGAGCCTGGAGTCCAGCAGGGTGCTGCTGGTGGTGGATGGAGCTCTTCTGGCTCTTGTGTGGGCAAACAGCAGTGAGTGTGGGGTAGGGAGGGGAGAAAATACTGAGCTTAAATCTGGAACAATTGTATTAAAACTGAGATTATCCCAAGCAAGGTGCCATGGAGGCAGGGTTACTACAGCTAGCTGAGGAAATTTTTCCCTCTTGTCGTCTTTCCTTTGGGAGGAAAGGTGCCTTAATTATGTTCTGTACTTCTTAGTGGTGGAAGGATGTATGGATTTCATGGAAAAAGTTACTCATCATAGCCTAAACCCTGTTTTCATTAGCAAATGAACATTGCTTTCTCTTAGGAAACCCAGCTGCTGTTGGATTAACACTTCCATTGGGAGGTTCTCTGTGCTCTGGTAAAATAGCAAATGGAGTTGGGCAGTGCAGGAGGGACCTGGGGTGTTCCTGAGGCACATCTGGGCTGACACCAGGAACATCTAGAGGTGGTTCAGCTGGTGGCCATAGGCAGACCTCAGCGACAGGGTGGGTTTGATGCACCCAAAGAGGCTCAATCCCTTCAGCTGACACTCCCAAATGGTTAAGGAATGTTTGCAACCTGCTTTTGTTTCTATGTTGGACATTTTAGGGAAAATCTGATCAGCAAACAGCAGCTGCTTCTCACGCTGGTATCACCCTGACTTTGCTGTGGGTGGCAGAGGGTGCTGGGGTGGGTGCTGCTGGGTTCAGAGGACGTTGTGCCAGGGGAGAGCAATGTTTCCTTGGAGAAGGAAAACCAGGTGAGGGCTGCAGCCTTTTCTTTACTTCTTCTACCCAGCCAGAAACCCAAGTCTTCCTGGGGGATTTCTTCTTCCCTAGGAGCCATTGAGAGACCTTTGCTTTAGGAGTGGCACTGATTAATTTGGGGACATTCCCCTTCCCCCGAGAGGATAAACATGGGCTTAGTTAGGCCCTCAGACAATGAACAAGCCATGCCAGGCTGGATTTGGGGAACTTTCTGCAAAGCCACAAGCTGCCTTATTTGGAGCTGGATTTGAGCACGGGCAGGCTTCCGTGACATTTCTCCACAGCCAGTGTTTGGAGAACCTCAGGCTCTCCCAAGTGCAAGAGGCATGAGGGACCATGCTGGTGGGGAAGTTGTGTTGGTTGCTATGGGAGAAGTGTTAGAGGCTGATTATTTTGGTGGCAACTTGGTGAAAGGCTTGTAAAATCTTCTCCTGGGAGCTGGTGGGGATTTTCTCCCCCCCAGGAAATGGAAAAGGTCACCTTGCCCTGCAGATTCTGCACAAATCATGTGGTTTCACTCCAGCTTTGATGGCATCTCCATAAAAATCTCATAGCTGAGATTTGCAGGAATGAGCAAGGAGACAAACCACCAGCTGAGCTCCTGAGGGTAGACTCCCACCAACAGCCTCTCCTGCAGATCCCAGCCCTCATGTGTCACCAAGGCTCTGCTGTGCTTGCACAACTGGAGACTTTGCACTTTTACTGAACAAACTCTCTTCTTTTTGATGTGACCTTCATGGTGCCTCTCCTGCCTGACTGAAAAAAAAGCCCTCATCTTTCCACTTCTGTCCTCCTTGGTAGTTCTTTTCCCTTTTTTGAGATGAATGGCTTCAAGGATTTAGGACACTCAAAATAAAATCAGCATTTGAATAGGTGCTTCCAGCCCTTTGTAGAAGTGATGTTGAATTCTTAAGAGTTGGGTTTTTTTCTATACCTGTGTGTTTTCTATTTTTCCTCCTGGTTTTAAATAGAAGGAGGATGTTATGGAGAACACAGCAAATCCTACTGTGTTCCTGTTGGTGACACCTTCCCTGCTGTCCCTGACCTGCTCCTGTCCTCCACATCCATTCCCAGCCCCTCCCTGGAAGAGAAATCAGTGAAGAAGTCAGTCTTAAAACTTGCCATTATTTGGACATAAATATTCCCATGGTGGGCAGGCTGATGCTCTGTAGGCAGAACATCTCCTCCCATGTTTGAAGCATGTTTCTATCCTTGTCCTGTCACACATGTCTGTGTGCACACGTGGGAGTGCTCTGCTCTCCTGAGGACAACAGCATGGGCAAGGCAGTGCTTTCAGAGAGCTCCTCAGCTCTTGAACATCTTCATAGTGGCCTCCAAAAGCAGCATGGTTGTGCCTTAGCCTGAACCAAGGCTTTGCTCTGCTTCTGTCCCTGTGTGCAGATGTTTAAGGAACACTGGAGGAAGGGGAGAGCATGGTCCCAGCTCACAGCCCACCCCTGGGGACCTGTGTTATGGTTTCTCTTTTTCTGTTATGTTATGAAATTAAAGAGGCAGTGGACCAAGCCATGGAAGTGATGGCTGCAGGGGCTCTTGTGCTCATGGGACACCATGGAAGAAGACTAGATGTAAATCAAAGCGATGCTGTGAGGGTAGCTAGTGTGAATCCTTGTCTGTCCCCTCCTGATGTGAGGAATCCTCAAGACCCACAGAGAGGGGAGTCATGGAATATAACACAAAGATGCTGCTGGAAGTGTTATACCAGGTCCTACTGATTATGGTTCCTTAGTGCTTCTAAACACTCTGCTAAATGTCAATGCATGGACATTGTAGAGAGTGGTTTTTTAGGGACTGAAGGCATTTTGGATCCTCTGCAAGCAGGTGTAGGGATAGTTCCAAGCCACAATGTGTTTACTCTTGCTCTGCATTACTAGCAGTTTGGTGTTGTGTTGGTTGGACAAGTCTCCCCTGAGGCAAAGCAACTCAGGGGGTTCAGAAAGCTCTGTCCCACAAGATCTGCTCAGAGTGGAAGCCTGACCCTGGAAGTAATGGGCACATGAGACTGAAAAAAAAATACAGTCCCCCACTTTCTGAGTCACAGTCTCCCCATCTTTCCTACTCAGCTCTCAGCAGATCAATCAAAACTCAAAACCCTGTTTGTACATCAGAGAAATGAAATGAGATGGTAACAGCCTGTTGGGAAAAGGGAGTAATTGGGGCTGATCTCAACTTCTGTTGAAAAGCTCTCCTGAAAGCTTCCATCACACATCTTGTGCTTCTTGGGTAAGGCTGAGCCATTTTAATAGGGGACTAAAACAGCTCTTAGGAAAGAAGTCAGCTGCAGGAACTGGAAAGGGCTGTGCACAGCCCTAGGGTGAGGGGTCCTCTCATAAAACTGGGAAGATGGTGTGGCTCATGTGAAGTGGGGCACAAAGCATGTTGCAGGGGTGGGATGAGGCTTCAGAAGGATTTTTTGCCAGGTGGCCAAGAAGGACAACAGCATCCTGGCTTGTATCAGAGACAGAGTGGCCAGCAGGACTGTGGCAGTGATCATTCCCCTATGCTCAGGCCTGATAAGGCTACATTTTGAATACAGGGTTCAGTTCTGGGCCCCTCACTCCTAGAAGGACATTAAGGTGCTGGAGTGTGTCCAAAGAAGGGTGACAAAGCTGGTGAAGGGTCTAGAGCACAAGTGTTGTGAGGAGCAGCTGAGGGAACTGGGGTTTCTTAGTCTGGAGAAGAAGAAGCTCAGGGGAGACCTTCTCATTCTCTACAGCTCCCTGAAAGGTTGGAGTGAGGTGGGGGTTGGTCTCTTCTCCCAAAGAGCAAGTGATACGACAAGAGGAAACAGCCTCAAGTTGCACCAGGGGAGGTTTAGGTTAGACATGAGTAACAATTTCTTCCCCTAAGTCTTGTCAAGCCCTGATCCATACTGCCCAGGGCAGTGGTGGAGTCACCATGCCTGGAGGGGTTTAAAAGCTGTGGAGATGTGGTGCTGAAGACCACAGTTTGGTGGTGACCTGGTAGTGCTGGGTTTGATGTTTGGACTTGATGATCTGAAAGGTCTCTTCCAACCAAAACAATTCAGTGACCTATTCTATGATGTTCTTGTACCCAAAAGGAGTAAATAAGAATTTGAAGAAAGATGAAAAGGAAGCCTTCTCCTCCTGCTTGAGAACTTCAGGTCCAGGGTGGCCATAGCAGTGGGTAACACCTGCTTCTCTCTGCTTTCTCCCCAGCTTGCTGGAGGTATCATCCTGGGAGTGGCCCTGTGGCTCCGGCATGACTCGCAGACAACAAATATCCTCTACCTGCAGCTGGGTGACAAGCAAGCCCCCAACACCTTCTACGTCGGTAAGGAGCTCTGGGGAAACCCTGGCATTGCAGCCTGGGCATCATGCCCTGGGATGGAGGGGGGACTGCAGCCTGCTCAAAAGCAGGCTGGAAAGCTCTGGGTGAGCAGCAAGGAGGTTGGACTAAAAATACCTCTTGCTCCCCCCAGAGCATCTCCTGCTGTGCCAATCCAAGCCTTCCCGAAGGGTTGGCTGTGGCCCAAGCACAGACTCCAAAGGCACAAAAAGAGGTGGTGTGGCAGCGCAGGTTTGCTGCCGTGCCGGTGCCGTTCTCGGCTGGAGCACGTTTGGGAAGGGGCGGGGGGCGGAGGGGAGGGCGCTCTTTGGAAGCGTGTCCGGTTCCCTAGCCAAAGGGATGTCGAAGTAGCCGTCGGAGCGGCTGGCAACAGAAGGCGAGGCTCCGTGAGCTGGTGACTCATGTTCTCCAGGAGGGGCAGGTGGAGCCTCTGTGTGTTCTGGTTAAGCTTAGCAGGGTTTCTATTAATTTGACAGTTTGCTGGAAGATGAAACCCCCTCGTTTTGCCCGATGCTTCCTCGCAGACGAGGGGGAGCAGCTGTAGGAGAGGCTGGCTGCCAGGCAGGAGAAGGCTTAGAGTGCAAGCTGCCAGGGCTGGGGCGAGGAGGAGCAGTCTGATCCAGTGTCCTTTTCTCACCTGTAGTTGGAATTACCTTCAGGAAAGGATTCTCCTTTGGTTTTCCCTGCCTGCCCGTGGAATGACATGCCTGAGTGCTCTCCCTGGCTCTGCCTGGTCACAGTAGATGTTCCTGCTGTAAATAGCAGTGGCTTTTCCTCTCTTGCTGCCTCCCCCCTTCAGCCTCACACCCAGAGCTGTACTTACAGCATTTCCTCCCTGTAGTTTTCAATTTTATAAAGAGAAAAGAGAACTCTTAAGAAGTTGAAGTCTTTCCTTTCCAGGAACAAGCCCAAACTTCTCTTTTCTTCTGGGGCCAACAACCAACATCTCCCTAGTTAACACATTTCTCCCCAAAACTGGGGGACCTGAAGTCTGGAGACCGAGTCGTCCCCTCCTGCCTCTTGGGGACCTTTTGCTTTTCCATCCCTTTTTGGTTTGTCTTTGTCCTCAGCCTTTGCTATTCAGAAGGCTAAAGGGATGGGATCACAGGTCCCACAACCATGCTGGCTCCCTGGCGCCCATGAGCAGCTCATGAGTTGAGACTGTCTGTCTTTTTAAAGTTATATTCAGCAACAGATCAGCCTGGATTCCTTCTGGCAGCTGTAATTTCCATGCAGTAATAACAGCAGAGCATTTCTTTCAGCTGCTGCCTCTCCCAGCCAGCCTCTGGAGTCTGAAGGCTTGGGAGTTCTTTTTCCTTTTTCTTCCCCCTGGCAACACCCCCCCTGCCTTTTTTTCCCCTCCCCTACAAAAATTACTCCCTCCTTTTTCTCCTCTGGCATCCAACATACACATGCACATGTTTTTCCTGCTTTGGGAGGAGGAACCTCTCTGGAGCTGGCCTCCAGAGCTGGCTTGTTAGGGTTTTTTTTCCCCCCCTTGCAAACCGCTTTTTGGTGTCTGGCACGGGATGCAAGTCCCAGGGTCTGTCAGGAGGCTTTTAAAGGCTGGCCAGGCTTTGCTGCAGCACTGCAGGACAGGGGGAAGCAGTAAAAACTGTTGGAGAAGGAAAACTGGCACTGTGGGGTTTGTGCTTAGTGAGAAGGGAGAGTGGGAAGCAGCACTTCGGGGTTTCCTGGTTTCTCTGTCCCAAAGTTGGAGCTGTTTTGTTAAAGGCTGTTTGTGTCTGTGTGTTATGGGAGAGGAACACTAATTAGGATGAATAGTTGGTGTGTGAGGTGTGATGGCAATGGGGAAGTAGTAGGAGGAAGATGTGAGGAGCAGGGCAGCTACTGGGGTACGAGGTGTGATGCTTCTCTGCCTCCCATGAAGTGTTCAGGATGTATAGATGTGGTACCTGGAGACACGGTGCAGTGGTGAGCATGGTGCTATTGGGTGGATGGTTGGACTCCATGATCTCAGAGGGCTTTTACAACCATAGTGATTCAATGAGCCTGCCTGCAGCCTGCTGCAGGAGCAGGAGGAGAGGAGTAGTCCTTGCTCTAAGACTGGACCAATGCAGCAGCCCCTGTGGGCAAAGGCAACTGTTCCCCTGCTCTCCTCTCCAGCTGAGGAAGGAGCTGCTGGGGTTGGGGTTCCCTTCTTTGGCACTGCTGGCTTGGGAGGTTATTGAATGAAATCTTGTTCGTGGGCTTTTCCTCAGCCCACCTCACAAACCATCTGATCCCCTAACCACTTGTTGCAGTCTTGGCTTTTGGCACTTCCATTTTGGCTGTGGACCAAAACACTTCAGCAACTGGCAAGTTAACCCCTTCAGCGCTGTGAAGAACGAGAAGTACTGGGGTGGGGATAGCTGGAGCACTGCAGTTTCATGCTTTCATGCTTATAAAGGAAAATATTTGCTCTTCACCTGAGCTACTCTTATGGTCTAATATGCATTTATTTGTGGTTGAAAAACTAAAATCCTTCATGTCCTTGCACAGTGACACTGTGTCCATGTCTGGAGAGTAGGCAAGGTGTTGACAGCAGGTCAGAAAACATCCTCCCATGTAGCTAGAGGCATTGATAAGTTGGATGCTAACAACTGGTTAATCACTTGTAAGGTATTTATTGACCCTACCCACAAAGTACCATTTTTAAAGAAAACAAAACTGTGACTCAGTGAGTTAAAAGAGCCATGGGAAATGACTGAGCTGGTCCATCTCTGTGGATACCAGTGCAAACTGGAGCAGGCTGATCTCTCCACAATAAGTTGATGCTACAGTGTTTGAAGAGTCCCTGGGGATCTTGAAGAGGCAAGTGACAGCAGACTTAATGCTTTTGCTCCATCTTGGTGGAATGATGGTGAAGGTGACATGATGGGGGAAAGCTAGGTTCCCCATCCTTCAAGGGTTTGGTTATGCAATGCCAGAGCTGGCTGTTGCAGGTGAAATGCTTTCAGCAGGGTGGGGGCAAAAACCTCAGATCTTGTTGGCCTTAAATCCCCACCCCTGGATTTCACATTTCACAGAATCATAGAATGTCAGGAGTTGGAAGGGACCTCTGGAGATCATCTAGTCCAACCCCCTGCCAGAGCAGGGCCACCTAGAGCAGGTTGCAGAGGATGGTGTCCAGGCAGGTCTGGAATGTCTCCAGAGAAGGAGACTCCACCACCTCCCTGGGGAGCCTGGGCCAGTGCTCCATAACCCTCCAGGTAAAGAAGTTCCTCCTTATGTTTAGATGGAACTTCCTCTGTTCCAGTCTGTGCCTGTTCCCTCTTGTCCTGTCACTAGGCACAACTGAACAAAGCCTGGCCCCATCCTCCTGACTCCCACCCATGAATGCTAAGCATTGCTAAGATCCCATTTACCCCCTTGCCTGTGCACTGGAACATCACCAGGTGCTCATTCCTGCTCCTGCCCTTCCTGTCCTTTCCCTGCTCTGCCCAGCCAGGGGCAGAGCACAGCAGCTGGATGGTCTTGACTTTGCTATCTCCTGCCAGGTCCAAAATAGGAAATGTGCCTCCAGCAGCTCACAGCAAACAACAAGGTGACAAGACCTGTGCCTCTAATTAGCTCAGGCCTGGGAGCTGGGAGAGGGGCCAGCTACCAGGAAAAGTGTGAAGACATTCTAAGCCTGGGTGCAGTTCTCCATTTAGCTTTTGGGGCAAGGAGGAGTTTGGGTTTGTGTCTGCTTTGGTTTTGGGTGTTTTATTAGTAAATGCTCTCTTGGGCAGTGTCTTCTTCCTGGACCACAGTGGCACTGAGAGTCTTTGGGAGGGATGTAAGGGCTGGGACAGGGTTAAACTTGCTGCCATCAGCCTGTTGGGTATCCTTGCCTCAATAGAAAGGCAGCAGGTTTGTTGGGGATGGATTGATTGATTTTCCTAGCAACCAGGCTGATGATTGTGAATGCAGCTCTCAAGCAGGCCAGGCAGCTAAAACTGCAGAAGACAAGGGGAGATTGCCAGGGGCAGAGATGGCTTCAGGCTGATTTAAGGTGATGAGCCTGCCTGTGAAGCAGGGAGCTGCAGGAGCCTGGCTAATAGGAACACAGGCTCTCTAACAAGGTGGATCACAGGCTCTCTTTGCCATCCTACTCCCTACAAATAGAATCCAGGATAATACTTTCTGCTCTGGAAATGAGTTCAAGCTGCTTTTCCCTCAGACTGGAAGAAGTGGGCCAGAAAGCAAAGGGATTCTTTGAAGTCTTTCTGACAAATGAGTACACATCTGAGCTGAGCTCCACTTGCATCTGCACACAGGGCTTTGCAGTCAGTGCAGCATCCATCACTGGCAAGCTATCCTAGGTGTCCTCAGGAGTTTTGGAAGTACTGGTTGTGAGGTTTTGGTGGCCTCAGGGAGGTCAGACCCTCGTGGAGAGGAGTGGGTGCTGAGCAGCCTGCTGCACTTGCCTGCTGTCCTTATGGCACTTAAGGATGCTTTGATGTCCCAGATGTGGCCAGCTCCAGAGGGTCCCAGAACATTGTTCCAACAGACTTGTGTTGGCTAAGTGGTCATGGAGGGGCTGTCCCTTCTATCCCTAACAGCTCCTTTATTCTTAATTAGCCTTTTCAGGACTGCCTTGGACAAAAAGTAGTGATGTCTAGGGTTTCAGAGAGGTCTTCATTGCAGAGGTGTTGTGCTGAGCTCCAATGTGGTGCAGAGGCTGTGGAAGCCAGCAGTCAACCTGCCATGAGCAGTTCATGAGGAGTTCTTAGTTTCTCTTTATCCTCCCACCCTTGTCCCCATCCCTCCAGAAATCTTTTAAAGGTGGTGCCAACTTCTGTATATTGTGGGATTAGACTCAACAGGATATCCTTTGCTCTAGGGAGAGCTTACTGCAGCCTTTCAGTACTTAAAGGGGCCTGGAAGAAAGATGGGGACAGACTTTTTAGCAGGACCTGTTGGGACAGGAAAAGGGGTGATGGTTTGAAACTAAAAGAGGGAGATTGAGAGTAGATAGAAGGAAGAAACGTTTTCCAGTGGAGGTGCTGAGAGCCTGTCCCAGGTTGCCCAGAGAGGTGGGAGATGTCCCATCCCTGGAACCATTCCAGGTCAGGTTGTTTGGGGCTCTGAGCAACCTGATCTAGTTGCAGATGTCCCTGCTGACTGCAGGGTGGGGGGGAGGGTTGGACTAGATGACCTTGAAAGGTCTCTTCCAACATAAACCAGGGTTAGAGAAGCTGTGGCCAGGCTTGCATGCTTGGAAGTGGAAAGCAAGGTTTGCATTTGGCTTTGAACCACAGTGAGGAAAATGGACCTTTTCTTTTTTCTTTTATTATTATTTTTACCATAGAATTCAATGACTGTTAAAAAGCAACTTGTATGTGATTGCACTTTAGTCTGCCTTCATCATGCCAGACTCCTGTGACTCGTTGACTCTGCAGACTAAAATCAGTTATGACTTCAGGCCATCAGTTGGTACCATCAGGTTGGTTTAGGTTTAAATCTCTCTGACTATAAATAATGTAGTTGTCCTCCTCCTGTTGGCTCTGCCACTGTGGACCTGTGCCACAGTGGCTTCTTGCTCTTCAGGGTTGTTTTTACCTGTAGCCTTGATGGTTTTCCTCTGAAAACCTGCCATGTGTTCAGGTGTGCAAAGCCACAAGAAACCTTCTGGTGGGATTTGGGCTCTGCCAGTGGGAGAGACCCTAGGGCACCTAGACATGTCCAGGCTGAGGCAGCAGAGGATGGTCTGGCATGATCCAGCCTGAGTCTTCTGTGCTGTGTCACCATTGTGCATCCCAGTCCTGGAGAAGTGCTGCAGATCTCCTCCCACCCCTCCTGGTGATGCTGACATTATGAAACTTCAGCCTCTTTCCAGCATTGCCCAGGTAGGCAGAAGAGAAGGAATCTGACTGTGGCATCTCTGTGAGCAGTTGGTTTGGGTATGGGTGTGTACACACAAGGATGTTGCTTGAGGTTTTCTCCACCTCTGCTTTGCTTTTCTGACAGAGGGGTGTCCTTTACTTCCTCCTTGCCTCCTTCTTGCAGACAAGGGCAGCATGTACATTCTTTCATCTCCTTGTGTGAGCTCAAGGCCCCAGGAGAGCTCTCAATGCTTTGTGACACTTGCTCCATCTGGAAGTCGTTAGCAACCATGGAGCAGCAATGTTTTTCTTGGGAAAAGGGGTGGAGAGGAACAGAGGGGCTTCCCAGTTGTCCTCTTCCAGCAAACCTTCTTTTTCCATCCCCTTTTTTCTCACTCCAGTTCCAAAAAAAGTGCTGTCAGCTCTGCTGGGCCAATTGCACTGGGCAGCTGGACAGAACTGTTCAGGAGTCACCCCCTCATCACTGGCTGGTTGGTGCAGCCACCCCTTTCCCACCCCTTTCTCATCCTGGAGGTACTTCACCCTGCATGTACCTTGCCTTCAAGTCACAAGGAAGCATGTTGTGGTCAGGACTTCTTGGTACAAAGAGAGTTCTTCCAGGCTGTGTGGTGTAGGAAGGAGTCTCCTTCCCACCACCATCTGATGGTCCTAGCCTTCCTTGCAGGAGGGGTAGTGGCAAGCCTTGTATGTTCAGCATCTCCAGGATGCTAGGGAGGCCAGGAGCTGTGGCAGAGTAGGCACTGTAGCCTGCCTTCCCTCCCTCTGAAGCTTGCAAAACTCTTGGATGTGCAGAATTGTTCCCCCAGGAACCTTTCTGTCAGCACAAAAACCTCTTCCCTCTGCTCCCAGCCCCTTTCCACTGCACATCCCATGGGAAGGGCAGGCATGGCTTGGAGAGCTGCCCAAGCATGGTGTGATGCTAGTGGAGGGAGGGAGGAGTGGAGGGGAGTGTTCTTTATTTTTTTCCTCTTTTTTTGTCTTTTGGAAACATTGCCATGGTGACCTGGAGAAAGAGACTGGCTTCCATTAGCTTAACGAGTTAAAGCTGCAGGGAGAGGATGGAAATGGGAGGAGAGGTTGGGCACTGCCCGGGAATGCCCATGCCTGGAGCTGAACAGCATCTCTGGTGGGGATGGTGGGCACAGGAGGAGGGCTGGCTCCTTCCCTGCTTGTTTTAGAGGGACTCTGCTGTGCTTGTTCCTCCTTTGTGTTTGTTTTTCATCATGTCCTTTTTTTTTTTAAGTGTCTTTTTTTTCTTCTGCTTGTTTTTTCTCTTCTCAGCAGGGACAGGACATGGGTTTTACAACCCTGCAGTCACCAGCTCTGCTGCTTTAATGCCAGAGCAAGTAGACATTGAATGCTGCCTTTTTCTCTTCATTCCCTGCTTCTAGATCTGAGCATCCTGTTTCTACCTGACCTGGAGGCAAAGGGTCCTCCATGGAGGTATCTTCTGTGTGAGCTGGAAGCTGAGATGGCTCCTTGGCTGCTTTTTCTTGTCTTTCCCACCAAGGACCATCCAGAGAGCAGTGCTCAATTACCATCAGTCTCCTGAGTCTGATGTTTGGGGCATTTCCATGTGGCTAAAGCTTTAGGAGGTCCCTGCAATCCAAAGCAGGGTGGCCCTGGTTCTGTCCAGCAAGGGTGGATGATGTTTGGTCCATTGCTGCTTCTTTTTCTGAGGCATCACATCCTGGTGCTCTTGAGCTCTTGAAGAGATCACAACACAGTTGCTGTGCTCTTGCTTTGAATTCAAACAGGAGCCAGAATCTCTCTGTAATGAGGAGGAGAAGCTAATGCTGGTTGCTCCTTTTTCCTGAAGCTTTCTGTTTGAAGGCTCTGTCTCCATGGCTGGAAGCACTGCAGTTTGCTTTTTATATCTCTCTGATTTGGTTTGTTTGTTTGTGGCAAACAGCATTTCTTGGTAGAAAAGCCCTGAGACAGCTGCAGTACAAACGAGCTGGGAAGTGTGACATGTGTAAGGCAAATGGCACCAGGCCAGGTGGAGCCTTGGAGGAGTAAATGGTGAAGAGGTTCTCACCCAGGACAGGCTGGATGAGAAGGCTTGTGCTGGGAGGAGTCTCCTCTGACATGAAGAAGGATAAGGTGCCATTCAGGACGGGGATGACAGATGCCTTGCTCACAGAAACCAAGCCAGCCATCATCCTGGCCAGGAATGAAAGCAAAGATGTGTCAGGCTGCTTTCTGGGAAAAGGGCTTAGTCCTTCCCATCTGTAACTGCTGTGAAATAGCCCCCAGCTGCCTGGCACCCAGTCCAGAGGCAACCCACCCCCACTCCTCCCACTGGCCCCAGTCCTGGAGGGGAAGGATGGGTGTGGGAAAGCAGATCCCATCCAGAGCATGTGGATGGGCACTTTGGTTGCCTTCATTTGATTTTTGCAGCCTCCAGGGTGGCATTTCTGTGGAGACACATGGCTAAAGTGTTCATCCTGCCACCACTATTGCTGCACTAAATCTGATGTGCTTGTTTTCAGATAAACTCCAGAGCAGAGTCCCACTCCAGTGCCTCCCAGGAGGCAGCTCCATAATGCCCTGATGGGAATGAAGCTGGCCTTTATCCCAAAAGCCTTGCAGGGTATTTTTTATGGTTTTCTGAGTTCAGGCTCATCATCACCACCCTTTCTCCTCCCTGGCTGTATGTTCCTGCTGCTCCCACCCCACCGGTCACATCCGCTGGGCTCCAGTCAGGAAACTACACATAGTGCAGGTCTTCTTCCCTTCCCTCCTTTTACCTCTTGCTCTTTGCTTGCTTGCCAGTGGCTCTGCCTCTGGTGAGGAGCTGGTGAAGCATGAGCAGGAAGAGAAGCAGGAAGCTGAGACATTGCTTGTCAGTCTGAGGTCTGCACAGCCTGGCTGGGGTGGGAGTTCAGCAGGTCAGGTTTGGGTTTGGTTTTTTTATCAAGCTGCACAAGGACCTCTGGAAGACTTCTATAAAACAGCAAACCCCTCTGTTCTGTCTTAGTCTCCTTCAGCATTGATGTTCTCACTAGGCTTTTATCTCCTAGGTCTCGGAGCCAAACCTTCCTAGCCACCAGCAGCTCTTAAGTGTTCCTGATCTCCTATCAGGAGATTTACAGTGAGAACAATCATTCACTGCAACAATGTCCCCAGGGCTGTGGGAGAGTCCCCACCACTGGAGCTTTTCAAGTTCTAATTAGACAGGGTGCTGGATAGTCTCAGCTAGGCTACCTTTCTTTCCTACCAAAACCTTGGGCCAGATGATCTTTTGAGGTCCCTTCCAACCTGGGCTGCTCTGTGGTCTCTCTGGCTATGAATCTGTGGTCTCCTGGCTCTATTTATTCAGCCTGGAAGCTGCCTTCAGTGTTTATTTTGAAGAATTTGAGAAGAAAATCTTCTGTCCATCTGTGAGGGTGACCTGGACATTGGGGTCCTGCAGTATCATGCTGCTTGGTCTGCTTGTTACCCACCTACTGAGACAGTGAGTGTACACAGTGACTTCTCAGACATTTCAATGACTTGCTCCCCACCCAGCTGTCTTCTCTCTGCTGACCTAATGTGAGAAGAAGCCAGAAGCTGCTGCACTTGGGGATGAGCAAAGTTGATTTTTCCAGAGAGACATGTGATAAAAGACTTTCCAGTGGAGCTACCTACAGCTGTAAGATGGGAAAAAACTGGCACAATTTGGGTTGAAAACCTAAACCAGCAGCATCACTGGTACAGGCTGGAGCAGTAAGGGCTGGTTCTTGGGCATGAGAAGATTCTGATGCTAATAAGCAGATATTTTTTTGAGAGACCACTACTGATCTGTTGTCCTTCTTGAAATAGCAGTTACATAGTGTCCAGAAATCTCCATCAGTGTCTCTAGAGCTTGGCCAGCATCCAGCAGACAGCCTTCATTTCACAGGATGCATTCATGCCTTCCCATCACCCCTGGCTCCAAAGGGGCCCCTCTGCCCCAAGCACACCCCAGTGCACTGCTTGCCATGCTGGCTCTCTGCCCAGCTGCCACTGCTCCTTCATCCCATGTCTTCTTCAGCCATTGGGATAAAATCATCTAATTCTACTTCAGGCAGGCCCACAAAACTTTAATTGCTGGCCTGTCCTTTCCAAGAAACTCTCCAGGGGGGTTTCCTAAGTCTCACAGAACCAGGGTAGTGATCATTTTCCTGTACTTTAGCACTGGTGAGGCTACACCTCAAATCCTGGGTTCAATTTTGGGCTTCTCACTCCAAGAAGGACATGGAGGTGCTAGAATGTGTCCAGACAAGGGCAAGAAAGGTGGTGAAGGGTCTAGAGCACAAGTGTTGTGAGGAGCAGCTGAGGGAACTGGGGTTTCTTAGCATGGAGAAAAAGAGGCTCAGGGGAGACCTTCTCATTCTATACAACTTCCTGAAAGGAGGTTGGAGTGAGGTGGGGGTTAGTCTCTTCTCCCAAGGAGCAAGTGATAGGACAAGAGAAAGTGGCCTGAAGTTGCACCAAGAGAGGGTTAGGTTGGACATGAGGAACATTTTTTTCCCCCAAAGTTGTCAAGTTCTGACCCAGGTTGCCCAGGGCAGTGGTGGAGTCACCATCCCTGGAGGGGTTTAAAAGCTGTGGAGATGTGGTGCTGAGGGCCATGATTTAGTGGTGACCTGGTAGTGCTGGGTTAGTGTTTGGACTCAATGATCTTAAAAGTCTTTTCCAGCCAAAACAATTCTAGTATTCTTCAGCTAGTTTTCCCTCTCACACTGCACCTTCAAGGTGTCCCATCCCCTGCTAGGGAGCCACCACAGTCCTGTTGGCTTCCAGGTGCACATCCTCTGGTGCACATCAGGAGGTGCAGCTTGTGCTTTTTTCCCCCCTCCTGCTGGCAGTGTTGCTGGGAGGATGTTGGTGTCTCCGGCTGCAGATGCCATCAGGTTTTGTGAAGATGACCTTCCTGTGGGGTCAGCATGCTCCATTGTGCTCCCTGCAGCTGGCTTCCTCTTGACCAAGGAACCTAAATATAGCAGGAGCATTGTGTGGGTGGTGCTGGTAGGAGAGGCTGGCCAGAGAGTCCTGCTGCAGGGCTGCTGGGTGTCGTGTCCATCACCACCTCTCACCAAGAGGCCCTTGCCTGGGTGCTTGTGGTGTTTGGGTGCTGGTGTTGTCAAGAGGGGAGAAGTGGGAGCCAAAGTTGACTCTTTCCAAAGTTCAACCTGTCCATAAGGGGAGTCTAAAGAAGTGGAGACCATTGTGCTGAAGCTGGCTGTTTAGAGAAGGCTTTCTCCTGGCTTAGCTCTGCTCTCAGTGCATGCCCTTTGGACTTTGCACTTTGGTTATCAGGAGGTCGGTTAAAAGCTACAAAGATAAGACAAACCTTAAACAGGACAGGCATGTGCAAGCAGTTTTAATCTTGAGCTCTGTTGACACCTTAGTGCTGTTCCTAAAGGGGAGTTGACAGAATGATTAATAACTCAAAAAACAGACTGATTCAGAGCAGAAGAAAAGGTTCCACTGAAGGGAGATGTCTCCTAAGCACTACCAAGGAACAATCTTTTCCCCTAAAGGGTTGTCAATGCATGGCCCAGGCTGCCCAGAGCAGTGGTGGAGTCACCATCCCTGGAGGGGGTTTAAAAGCTGTGGAGATGTGGTGCTGAGGGCCATGGTTTAGTGGTGAGCTGGCAGTGCTGGGTTAACAGTGGGATGTGATGATCTGAAAGGTCTCTTCCAACCAAAATGACTGTATGGTTCTAAAAAATGTCCTTCTGTCTGTTGAAGAGCCTGGAACAACCAAAAGCCAGATTGTGTTAAATGGGATCCTCAAGCAGTGCTTTCCTCTTAGTTTTGTGGCTCCTCTGACTTTAAAATGTTAGTTGGATAAATATTTGGATGATGTTCAGTACAAACAAATCTTTTGCCTTATTGTTTACTTTAAAAGCTCTGCCAAGTAATCATTTTCATCTCTGCTTTAATACTCAGACCAGTATGTGTGCCATAGGAGCTGCCATGCTACAGCTCTGAGGACACTTTTTTTGCCTGCTGCATCCTCTGCCTGGTGGTGCTCAAGCTCCCAGCTTTTCCCCAGATTTTGGGGGTGATAGAGTTGTTAAAGTTTTAGTGTTAGCAGCTTCAAATACTTTGAGACCTGACTTGTGTATGTTGTGGTGTTCTACTATGTCTGCTGCCACCTCTACTCCTAGCTGGGTTGGACTAGATGACTTTTAAAGATCTCTTCCAACCCAAAGCACTCTATGATCTCCTAGGCCTTAACCTTGCACCCCTGTAATTAGCCACCCCAGGGACCCAGGCACCAGGGTGCTGCTGGGCCAAGCTCTGCAGTAATGTGTCTCTCTCTTGCTCTCCCTTGCAGGAATCTACATCCTGATTGCAGTTGGAGCTGTCATGATGTTCGTGGGGTTCCTGGGATGCTATGGTGCTATTCAAGAGTCTCAGTGCCTTCTGGGAACGGTAAGAGATGCAGAGCTTTGGGTGTTGCTCAGCACCATGATGTCCCAACACATGGTTGTGCCTCCCTTGCTGGAGACTTGTCGAACAAACAAGGCTGGGAGGATGCTTGAGCAAGTAGGTGGTCACAAATGATACAAAGGTGGTACAAACCTAGGAGGAGTGGCTGACACCCCATCAGGCTGTGCTGCCGTTCAGCAAGACCTGGACAGTCTGAAGAGTTCAGCAGAGGGGAACCTAATGAAGTTCAGCAAGGGCAAGTGTAGAGTCCTGGGCCTGAGGAGGAATAACCTCATAGACTGGTACAGGTTAGGGGTTGACCTCCTGGAAAGCAACTCTGGGGTGAAGGACCTGGGGGTGCTGGTGGACTACAAGTCAACAGTGAACTAGCAATGTACCCTCAGTGACCAGCAGGTCGAGGGAAGTTCTCCTTCCCCTCTGCCTTGCCTTAGTGAGGCCACATGTGGAGTCCTGGGTTCAGTTCTGGGCTCCTCAGTTCAAGAGAGACAAGGAACTGCTGGAAGGAGTCTAGTGGAGAGTCTGGGGGGCTGAGAGCCCTGGGGCTGGTTAGCCTGGAGAAGAGCAGATCCAGAGGGGATGTGCTCAATGCTTATCAATATCTAAAGGGCAGAGGTAAAGAGAATGAGGCTAGACTCTTTTCAGTGGTGCCCAGTGACAGGACAATGGGCAAGGGGCACAAAAGAGTGCAGGAAGTTCCACCTAAAGATAAAGAAAAACCTTATGGCCCAGGCTCTCCCGAGTCTCCTTCTCCGAAGAGATTCCAAACCCACCTGGATGTGACCCTGGGCAGTCTGCTCTAGGTGACCTGCCTTAGCAAGGGGCTGGACTAGTTGATGCCTAGAAGTCCCTTCCAACCCTCACCATGCTGGGATGCTGTCTGAGCTAGCTGCCCTCTGTACGAGGCCATGTGGCACTGGTTGGCTGAGGACACCTCTGCCCATTGAGCTCTGGCTGAGCTGGCAGAGAGGCTGCAAGCTCCTGCCCCTGCCTGGCTGCAGGACAGAGGCTGAAGCCATCAGCATAGCAGATGAGGTGTGAACAGGAGGATTCTTGGAGATTAATTTTCCCTGTTATATGTGAAACCTTCTCATGCTGTTATCCCTGCCGTGGTCTGGCTGTCTTACCCAAAACCTCTAAACCCTTTTCCATGCCTGATGTCCCATACAGCTTCCCCTTTCACTCTGCTTCAAGGCTGCCTGTGTGGATTCCAGTTCTTTTAAGGAATCACCTACTATTTTTATCTGCTTGGATAAGGAAACAGCAAAGACTTCCCACAATATAGTAGTGAGAATGGCTAGGCACATCCTGGAAATTCCATTACTGAAGTGCTACAGGCATCCTTGATGTGAGGCAGCAGCTCAGGATTCCTGGCACGGGATACGGTGTAGCCACACCAAAAGCCTTTGCTTTGGGGATGAGAGAGACTTGTTCATTTACAGCAAGTTCTTGCATGTGGTTCAGCTTTAAACACATTTAAAAAATAAAGTAAAAAAAAATTGGAAGGGTAAAACATAAAAATTAAAAGAAAAGAATTGGAAGGAGTTTCCAGCAGTTGACTTCATTGAGCTGGAAGATTCTTGATGATTGTGTAGTGACCCAGGGATGTGTATTCAGCTGGGACAGAGGGAGACAGAGCTGCTTTCCCTTGCTTTTGTAGATGGTTTCACCTCTAACTGCTCCTGCTTCCCACTAAGAAAGGAGAGCTTCTCAGCAGCCCATGTAGAACACTTTTTCATAGAGACTGGTGGTGGATGAGAGCTGGTGGAGGAGTTTTCAGGCATTAGCATTGCTGCTGGGAACAGAAGGAGCCACTCACAAATCCGACAGGCATTTTTGTAGCGAGGTCTGGCAGCTTTGGATTGTTGGGGTTTTTTGTTAATACAAGTGATTACAGAACCTGAATTGCCCCTTGCTCCCTCTTCAAGTTGGAAAGAGGATTAGAAGGGCAGATGGCACCAAGTACCTGAGACCCAATAGGGAAACTGGCTGCTTTGGCTGAAATTAGCAGCTCTGTGCTCTGCCCGTGTTTGTTCACACCTTGGCTTGCCAAGAGGAGGCTTGAGATGCCTCACAATGACGCTTTCCGCTGGCCAAGGCTCCCACCCTGCTCCAAGGACATTTCCAGACAGTGTCCTCAGGGTGTTGCAGGGAAGCTGCCACTCTCCCTGCAGCCAGCTGATGGAGTGACTAAAGGCTTATTGCTGAAGGGAAGCTCCATGCTTCAGAACCCTTTGCTGAAGGTGGCATGGAAGTTGACTAGCAAGACTTGAGGAAGCTGCTTGGCATGGAGTGGGTGCTGCTCCTCAGGAAGGACCTGGGGCACATCCACCCCCTGTGTTCCCATAGTGTCAAGCTCCATCTCTGGTGTCTTGCAGCCAGCTTGCAGAACCAAATCTGCAGGAAGCTGTACCTGGGAGAAAGGAGCCATCCTCCACTGGAGGGTAACCATCTCAAGAGTGAGCCCTAGTGCTTAACCAGAGAACTACGGTGGCGTCACGACTGCAATTGAGGGTGAGGTGGTTCCTTGGGGAGATGCAGGGCACGGTGCCCCACAGATGTTTAGATAAGTGTTTAAATAGGACTTGGTTGTTCAGGGACTGGACAAGGACATTAGAAGTCCTTTCCTGCTGTCAGGTTAATAGTCCGGTTTCCGTTTTCCTGATAACCCTTTGCTCTTGCACATGAGAGCCAGGTCCCAGCATCACTCTGGAAACTCCTCTTTCCTCTCTTGTTGAAGAAAATGTGCTGAATGTGTTGGACAGGGGCTGTTGTCCCACCTCATACTGTGATTTTTGTCCTCTCCTGACTGCATTCACTTTTTTTGCTGCTTTACTTCCATGACAACTCTCCCAGTTGGGGATTTTCCCAGGAAGAAGTCACTGAGGGTGATGTTGGCTGTGTGTGGAGGGTGCCTGTCTGTGCCTTCACACTCGAGTCTGACCTATGAGCTTTACAGCTTCCCATTCCCAGTCTAACAGAGTGACTGTCCCAACGTGTTCCTAGGATCTGAACAGAAAGATGGAGGGAGGCTTTGTGGGGATGGCAGGGAGGAGTGCTGGAATTTCACAAACAGGGTGGGACTGTGGGAAAACGTCAGTGCTGGTATTTATGCAGAAAACTGCAGCAGCCTTGCAGGGCTGTGGATGCCAGGAAAGCTGCCCATAAATCACACCCTGACACCCTGCAGCTCCTCAGCAGCTGAAATGTGCTTTTAACCCTGCACTGGCAATTCCCATCTTTGGAGTATCCATGACAGGGCAAGAAGCTTGTTTGGATGGTTCTGTGGGCACCTGAAAAGGAGCCATGTGTCTTGTGGTGCACAGAGCCTCCTCATCCCTGCCAGACCCTGTGTGGGAAGGGCTCTGCTAATCCCTGC
This sequence comes from Galbula dea, assembly GCA_013399015.1. Classification (NCBI taxonomy): domain Eukaryota; kingdom Metazoa; phylum Chordata; class Aves; order Piciformes; family Galbulidae; genus Galbula; species Galbula dea. Next base: position 491,520 of record VWZX01011307.1, read on the forward strand.
TTGGTCATCCCAGTGGGAAGTCTGGCTGTGGGATGGCATCCGATGAGTTATAGGAAAATGTGTTTGGGCTAAGAGTGTGCATGAGAAGGGAAATGGTTTGAAGTCAGGCATCAGCTTGCTCTGATCTCCTGTATCAGTAGAAGTGCTGCTCCACACCTCTATCCACCATATTGCTGCTTTTGCCTGTAGGCAGATACATTAATTGTCCCTCTCTTGATTTCTCTTTGCAGTTCTTCACTTGCCTGGTGATCCTGTTTGCCTGTGAAGTTGCGGCTGGAATCTGGGGATTTGTCAACAAAGACCAAGTAAGATGACTCTGAAACCTGTGTTTGTAGGACTGGGAGGCTGAGGCAGAACCACAGCAGATCCCACCATGAGCTGTTTTGCTCCTGGGCTGCTCCCAGGCTGAGTCACGGTGGCTTGGATTAGTTAAGTGACCCAAACAGGTCACCTAACTCCTCTTGACCAAGCTGATGAACTTTAAATGTGAGCACTTGATGTTAGCAGCTGCCCTTTACGGTATATAGTGCAGTGTCTGGAGCAAAAATAGCCCTGTCTTGTTTGGGTCTCCTCCTTGCTGCCACACTGCCAGTCACAGTGTGTGTTGATGCACGTATGAAGTCCTGATGGGAAGCCATCTGCATGTCCTAGGTCCAAAGAGTCAACCCAGCCACGTGGCCCTGAAAGGAAGGAATACCATATGGGGAGAGCCTGCCTCTTTGTTAATGGGATTGCTTGATGCTTCCTGCTCTTTGCCAGTATCATGTAACCTGCTTCAGGCTGTTCATCTGCCAGGACTGAGCTCGCTGCTGATCAATATGCTGCGCACACGCGAGGGGTAGAAGTCCTGTGTCTGTCCCAAGCACCTGCTAGGGACTGCTTGGAGGAGGTCCTCTGGCTGGAGGGGAGGGCTGAAAATTGCAGCTTTTTACCTTTCCTTTCTGCTCACCTTCCCTTTGCAATGGTCACACACAGAGTTTGCTCTTGAAGAGCAAAACTATCAGTGTATGGGGGTCATGGCCACATGCAGCAGGTAGCAGGCTGGGTGTTGTTCGCTTGGCTATCCAAGGTTTGGAGGAGAGGACTGCTTGTTCTCAAAGCCAAGGGTAAGCTCTCTGGCAGAGTAGGTAACGTGTTTACTTTAAGAAACATAAGCCAGCTGCATAAGTAGGTGTTGGCTTGCTCAGCTTTCACATGCATGCAGGCCACAGATGACCAGCTTGGCTGTGAATGGGATCACCCTTGTAGCCATTCAGAGAAGAGAGCATGACTTCACCGGAATAAACTCTTCCATGGCTAAACATGTTATTATGCAGGCAGGGTGCTGTTTCCTAGCAACTTTGGCTAGCTAATTAACCTTTGCAGAGGGACTGTGCCTCCTGCAGATGTTAATTTGTGAATCCTGAAGAGGCCAAGATGTGCAACTCGGCCGACAGCAAAAAGAGTGCAGCCTGAGTAAGAAGGGACTCCGTGGCTGTTTCTTTCCAAGCTGGGGAGAAGGTGCTCGGCCATCAGAGCAGAAAGCTGGGAAATTCAGGATCTGCCAATACAAGAGTGATGACCTCAGCCCCTAAAATTAATTTGGCAGTTTAAAATGAAGGGTGGCAGTCTGTTAACCTCAGCTGCTTTTGCAGCCTTGGTGGTGAATGGGCTGTTTGGAGGTCCCTGCTCACAAGGCAGGCAGCTTGCTTCTCCCTGCCTGCATCGAGGGCATCTCAGGAGCAACACAAGCTGGGAGGGAAGCACTGAGTGATCACAGACACCAAGAGCTGCTGCCAGCAGGGATTTTGTTCCACCTGAGAGTGCAGTCCCTCTGGGGGACAGAGGGGCATCCTATCATGCAGGCATAGGATGCTTTTCCAGTAAGCTGAAGGCAGTCTCTCCCTCAGCCTGCCTTCTCAGAGATGCTTTAGATACAGGATGAGGGGGGAGGACAAGAAGTAGGATTTTTATTTTACTTTCTTCCAAGTACCAGGTTTGATCAGAGAACATCACCCTCCAATGCAAACTTTTTTGAGTATTCCTGAGCCCAACAGCAAATCCACGTGGGCTGAAGGCTATCTGAGGTCTTGTGGTTCACCCTCTGAACCCTGACTGTCTTTGCCTGCTAGAGAGAGCTCATGGAGCACTTGGATAGTGTTGGTTAGAACCTGCTGGCTGGTGGATGAGATTCTTAATATTTGCAGCCATGCTATGGCTGGAGGGTCTTGAGCCCTGTGAAAGACTGACCCTTTTCTCACACCCTTGTGCAAGTAAACGGGGTGCAGATCTATTTAAAAACTGCTCATCAACCTGTCAGTGCCATTAGAGGGAACCTCTCCCCTTCGGGGGGAGGGGGGAGGATTTCCTCCTTATCTGGCTGGGTTTCCTTCTTCTCCTCTGGCTGACAGGCAGTTTCTCCTCTGTTTGTCTTAGATAGCCAAAGATGTGAAACAGTTCTACGACCAAGCGTTTCAACAAGCGCTGATGGCAGACGCGGAGACGAACAACGGCAAAACTGTAGTGAAGACCTTCCACGAAACGGTAAGACCTTGGCTGTCTTGCTGCACCTTCTGCTCAGGCTACCTGCAGTTGGCCAAAGCAGCTGCTGCTGGGTAGGATCCTGCATGCTGCAGATTACACCCAGTTAATGTCCTTTTAGTTAACCAATCTTTTTAGCAGGACCTGTTGGGACAGGGCAAGGGGTGTGATGGTTTTAAAGTAAAAGAGAAGATTTAAGACTAGATAGAAGGAAGAAATGTTTTCCACTGAGGGTGCTGAGACCCTGGACCAGGTTGCTCAGGGAGGTGAGAGATGTCCCATCCCTGGAACCATTCCAGGTCAGGCTGTTTGGAGCTGTGAGCAACCTGCTCTAGTTGAAGAAGTTCTTGCTGACTGCAGGAGGACTAGACTGGATAACCTTGCTTCCAGCCCAACCCATTCTATGATTCTATCATTCTGTGTGTGGTTTGGCAGAGGGTAAGTGATGAGGAGCAGCAGTTGCTGAGTGTAGACTGAGGCAGAGGCAGTAATTTGAACTCCCAAGTCCTGGGGCAAGCAACGAAAGCAACTCTGGGTTTTTTGATGCTTGGGAATGAACTGGATCAAATGTGTTCTTAGCACTGGGATTTTGCTGCCTGCTTTCCAAGTTCTATGTAGAAATATCCTGTGGATAGGAGTTTCTTGCAGCAAGAGTAAGTGAGAATATGAGAGGAAGGAGGACTAAAAATGAGGGTCAGGAAAATGAATGGGAAAAGCAGGGTCTAAAGCAGATGATGCTGCATTCAGGTCTTAGCCTGTTGAGTTTGCTGCTCATACATGTCAGGAATCAGAGTTGCACCCCCTTCAATATTCTGTTCTTCAAGCTGTGCTGGGAAGTCTGGTCTGGGCTCTAATTAAGTTGCTTTAATTAAGCAACTAAATGAACTAAGTAAAATTCAATGGAAGAAAACTGTTGCTCTGAAGAACTAATCCCAATGTTTCCTCTGCTCAGCAGGATGCAAAATCTCTGGAAAGAGCTGGGTTCACTTTCCTCTAGGATACCAATGCCAGACCTGTCTGGGAGTATTGTAGGAAGCAGCTGGATTGCATAGAAAGAAAAAAACTAATTTGGAGAGTTACTGCCCCTCTCTTGTTTCCTTCTCCAAGGTGCCTCCTTAGTCTTGGGTGGCTTTAAGGGTATTTAATGGTGCATGAGTGTTTGCTGTCTGCTAATGCTGGTTTTTTCTTGGGATTTTTTTTCCCCTCTCTCTGTGTAGCTGGACTGCTGTGGTCCTGATAATGCAATAGGAGCTTTCACTCCCCTGTGGAGAGAGGACCTCTGCCCAAAGAAGGACTCCTTCCTGAAAAATCTCATTGAGGTAGGCATGACTAGTCTGCAAGGAAACTCAACTGCCAGGGAAACTGGGAAATGGATAAGAGGTAGAGATTTAATTTATTTGGGGATGGTGTAGAAGGATGTTGGAGGTTCCTGTTGGCACTTCCTTTGCTGTTCCTGCTTGAGAGGGCTTGCAGGCATGGAGAGGTGAAGTCTGATGGGAAGCCCTAGACCCAGGACTATGAGTGGGACCTGGGGAAAGCAGACCTGCCCTTCTGGGTGTGGGGGGTGGGTGAGGGAAAGCAGGCTCTGACCCATCTGCTTCTCTGCTTCAGCCTTCAAGCTGCCACAGGAAGATCGATGAGCTGTTCTCTGGGAAGCTCTACCTGATCGGTATCGCTGCCATCGTGGTCGCTGTCATCATGGTAGGTGGGGCTGCATGGTGCCAAGCTGTTGTGGGATGAGGAAAAGCCACCTCAGGGTGCCCTGGTCCTCCTCCAGCTGGGCTGGATCCAGACCTCTCCTCCCAATATCCATGCAGTGCCAGCCCTCTGCACCCCAGCTGCTTGGGGATGTGGTGAGACCAAGGGCTTTGTCATCCCCCTGGGCGGTCAGGATGTTAGGGCAGGTGTCCAGAAGCACAGAGCGCCATCAAGCCTCCTTGCTGCCTCCAAAACTACTTGTTTCTCAGGCTACTGTGCATTGCCACTGGGGTCTGCAGTGGGAAGGGGGTTTGCCACAGAGGGATTTGCTCCCCAGTGAGTAGTGGGTGGTGTAGGCTGGTAACCCAGCACCTGAGCAGTGGCTGGGCTGGAATGCCAGAGGGATCTCAAAGCTTTTGCTGTGTAGCTGGCAGATGGAAGATTTGCAGTGTAGCACTGCTGCTGCCAGAGAGAGTGGGGAGAACATCAGCTTGAGTTGACCAGCTCCTAATGAAAACAGCAGTGAAGACATAGCATCTCTGCCCTTATCTCTGGCATGCGAGTGTTTATGTCGGGGGCAGGGGGGAACCTCAGGCTGGAGGGGAGCTCCAGCATCATACTGGTTAGTGCCTCACTGGTGTCCCTGTGTCTCCCAACAGATCTTTGAGATGATCCTGAGCATGGTGCTGTGCTGTGGCATAAGGAACAGCTCCGTCTACTGAGCCATGAGAGCTGGGGAGGGGAAGGGGGGAGCAGGGCAGACGGTGCTAGAGGGGACCCCAAGTGCCACCAAGTGACCAGGAGACATTTCAACAAAAGACAAAGAAAACTATGTATATAAATACTTCCAATATTACCATACAGTACTTATCATTTTTATTTTGAAGTACTTTTTTTTTTAATAAATAAAACTTTCCTGTATCCTTGTGGCTATGTTAGTTACACATCAGTTTTGTGTGATGGGGAAAGCAGCTGTAGCAGCAGACGGAGTCCTTCCTCCCCCTTCCCCCACCCCTTGTAACTCAGAAATAACATTGGTGGAAGATGTGCAGAGGAGAAAGGCTGCAGCCTGTTAGCAAAAAACTTTGCCTTGGTTTTTACTCTCTTTTTCAACACCTACTTTATTTTTTTTTTTAATACATAATTGGATGCTGAAGCAGCATTTAGCAGTTTTGTTTATTTGTGCTCATCTTTTCCTACCACCACCCCAACTCCCTGGTGTTTCCAAGCTGTCCATAGGGAAGCCTGGCTGACTGCCCAGAGCCTGGGAGAGGAGAGGGAACAGCATCTGTCTCCTGGGTGTGATATGTCCCAGGGGAGACCCAGGGACGTTGTTCTTCTCTAACCAGTTTGCATCACTAGGTCAATCCTTAATAGAAGAACTGCTTCAATATTTTTTACTCTCTGAAGAGTGATAGGGGTTTTTTTTTTTGGCTTTTTGGGTTTGGTTTGTTGTTTTGGGTGTTTGTGTCCTTGGGGCTGTTACTTTATAAATTTGTTACACTAAAGGGTCAGTGGCTGGGTGTGAATTTTAATCCCAGTTTTTCAACTAGAACAAACTGAAAATTAAGCCACTTTTTTAACCTCCTTCAGTGTTTCTTCACAGACATACATTTTGGGGGAGAGTCTAGTTCTGTACTAAGTTTCCACTGTTAAGCCAATGCTTATTATTACAAATTCTATTGGAAAACAGATAAAAACTTTACCAAACAAGTAATTCTTAACTTTAGAAATCCTTCAATTCTGTACTGCAGGATGGCACCTGGGGGCTCCCAGCCATATGCATACATGTTCAAAATCTCATCTTTGCATCACTCTCTTGCTCAATGCAATTTTCCTTACTTTTACAGCATATTGCCAAATGCTGTAACAGTGCTAGGAAATTGTCATTTAAAATAAAAGGTTGTCTTCAAGACCTTCCACTTGCAGTTACATCAGTGGCAGGAGATCAGCTTATCAAAGCAAGGGAATTCAGGTTTTTAGATTGCACCAATTGAAACACTTTCTTGTGACCTGTTCAGCTTTGATAGCCAGTTTGATGTTTGTGGCTTCCACTGTATGCCACTGTTACCATGTAGATAGAGGGAGGAGCTATGTAATAAAACCAGAGAGTCTCTAAAAAGATGATCTATATGTATAGTTCTATAGATATATATTTTTAAGCAGAGCCTTTTCCTTAGCCCTACAGGCACTTGAGCTGGAAATGATAGTATCTCTCAGCTCTTTGCCACCTTGAAGCAGGTAAGGGGAGGAGTTGAAACTAGTAATCACCTTGCCCCACTTCAGGAATATCTCTGTTTTTTTTAAAGTATTTCACTCTTTCCCCTTCATTGCAACAAAGAGCTTCAGATCAGATGGGGAGGGAGACCTATGATCATTTTAAACTAGTACCTTGTCCACTGCACCTGGCTGCTGTGGCCTTTGCCACTACAGGATGGGAAATTCCTGCACTGGGGCAAACTGATCCATTTGGAGGCTTCCCCCCCAACTCCTTGACTCCCCTCTTTCCTCTTCCTGCATTTTAGTATATAAGGCCTTCAGAAAGTATATAGGTAAATATATATATATATATCTATCTCAAGTTGTGCTGGGTAAGAGGAGGAAGTGCTTCAACAGAACTTTGGATTGAAGGGTTGGACAAGAAAAGATTCAGCCTTAGAAATAGCCTTAAAGCAACACTGCCCTGAATGTCCACGTTGTGCACATTGAGAATGAGATGAGGTTTTGCAGTAGGTGATTCCCCTCCCCTGCTCCCCAGCGTAGCTCCTTCAGGTCATCTACTCTGTTATGTGGCTCTATGTATATGCATCAACCAAGCATGTGTGTTTACATATATGTGCATCAGGATTGTTAGCATACAGAATGGATGTGTAACTTGCTGCCTTTTTTTGTTGACTGTTGATAAATGTGTATAAATATGCCATTAAGCATTTCAATTCTCTTCTCTTTCCTTATACTGTATTTTTGATATTGTTCAGTATTCAGTTGATGCTGTGTATGTAGCTGGAGCTCTGTTTGAAGATGGGCTGGGTCTTGATGCTGGTCAAGTGTGTCCTTGGACATTGTATCTTTAGGGGTTTGGGTTGCCCCAGGCAGGAGCAGTTGGGAGGAAGTGGTACTTGGAGAGGGAGTCTGAGAGCAGTGGGAGGAAGAAGAGCAGGACTTTTGCCCAGACCACGTCCACCCCGATTTGCTCTCTGGTTCATTTCAGAAGGTGGCTTGTCAGTGTGGGGAGATCCAGAGGCAGCTCCTGGGGCCACATCCTGTCCCTGCGGCTGCTGCGGGAAAGGTTCTGTGGGAAGGGAACAACCAGCGGCTGGGAAGGTTGTGGGAGGAGGCAGATGGAGTTTTCGAGGGAGAGGATAATGCTTGCTTTAATTCCTAGATGGGAGTCCCCATGTTCAATGGAATGGTCATCAGCAGGAGGGGTCAGCCCTAGGACAAGAGGGACAGAGAGGAGCTGTCATGCTTAGGAAAGTGAAGTAGCTGAGAAACCCTCACAGAAAAAGCTGCTCACTTGGGTCTCCTCTAGTCCAGCCTCCTGTGAAGCTGGATCTGAGTTAAACTAGAGAGGGAGCAGTGAAGGGCCGAGGGGACTTGCCCTGCTGCAAGCACTCAGGATCTAGAAGCAGCACAGATCTTCTGTCAGTTGGTTGGGCCCAAAGCTGGCTGAGGTGAAGGAGAAAAACCCACCTGGCAGGGCCCCTACCCTGCCTCAGACCCTCTCCTGTATACATGTGGATTTGTGTGTGCAGTGTGGGGCCATGTCCTGCTCCCCTCCATGCCCTCCCACCCCCAAAATAAACCAAGGATGAAATTGTGAGCTGTAAATCCAAACTCCTCCCTCTCCAAGGAAGCATCCTCCTGGAGCTAGTGACAGCTGAGAAAATGGCTGTGAGCTGAGGCAGGAAGGAGGAGAGAGGCTGGTGGGGAAAAGGAGAGTCAACTGCCCAGGTCTGAGTTCAAAGACCACATTGAAAGGTCAAACAGAGCTGCTGACAGCTTAACTGAATGCTTGGGATTTTTTCATACTGTGGAGCATGCCACAAAGCAGTGTGTTTAACTTCTTTCTGCCTTTTTTTTTTTAAAAAAGAAATGAAACAAAAATCAATTTAATAAACGTTTCTCATTGTGTGCATAGTGTGATGAACCGCTGCAGTTTTCCAACCAGTTAACCTTAACACCAGGATGCTTTGTGAACCAGGCTTCCAACAGCATGGGTGCTTCCAGCCTCTGGGAGGGAGCCTGCAGGCAGGCTGGGGATGCATCCAGAATGGTGCTGAGGGAAGGCGGAAAGGTTGCTCGCTGCTGCAATTGTTTCCTCCCCCTTTTCAAGGGAAGGGGAAGACGGCTGTGGGGGAGCTAATATGGATTGCAAAATGGGGAGAATGTGCTGCAATTGGAGGAGGGCTGCTGTGGCAGAATGGGCAGGCTCGAGGGGCTTCTCCTAAAGTCACCAAAAATGGCCCCAAATGCCCTCTGCTGCTCTCTGCCCAGGCTGTGCCTGACTTTTGGGGGTGGTTAGGGAATGCCACCATTGCTGCCACCGCCTGCCCCCTATGCACCACCAGCAAAAGAAAGCCTGGCTGAGAGCGAGGGAGGAGGCTGAGTGCTGTAATCCCACCACCTGCCTGCCTTCTTCTGCCCTATCTTGGGACTTCTTGCTGCCTTCTTGAAGCAGGAACGTCCCAGGGTGGCTGGCAGTGCCAGTAGGAAGAGGGAGGGGGTGCCGGGAGAGGAAGAGCAATGTTCAGCTGCCGCCAAGGAAAGGCAAAGCCCTGCTCCCAGTGGCTGTGCCTGTGCTGTCAGATCATGCCCATCTGTTGTTCTATCACTTGTTTACCTGAATGTTAGTGGAGTCAGACAACAATGACTTCTGGAAAGAAAAACAACAACAAAGAAGTGATACTTAAAACAATAATAAAAAAAAGCAACAAAGCACTGCCCCTTGTTAGTGGATTTCTAATGACATGTTGTCAGATCTTGTTTCCTTCCACCGTGTACAGATTTCTGCCACATCTTCCAAGGGAACAGGTTTGTCTCCTCCTTGTATTCAGGGACAATTCAGCCTGCAGGGATTGCAGACCTTAGCTGACCCTCTAGGTGCTTTCCCATGAATTGAATGCTCTTTGCTTTATGCCTTAAAACATTTAGATTGCGGTGCTGTGTTGTTTCTCCAGATGGGGATGAAATTATTCCTGCCTCTGGAGCTAGGATTAAGCTGATGTGAGTCACTGCCAGACTCAGGCTGGTGTTAACAAGGAGAGAAATGATAGTGGAAACGAACTGGCAAAGCTGAGTGCCTGTTTGGCATCCAGGGCATGTGCCTTGGGACCTCTACCTGGAAGCATAGCTGGGATCTTAAACCTTCCCTGGCTAAATGCAGTCAGTCCCCCTGTTTGCACCTCTGGTTTGAGTATTAGTACTGCTGTGCTCGAAATAGATGAGTTGTACGTGATGCTCGAACTGAGATGCTGGGAGAGGCCTGGGCAAGCCAGGTCCCTTTAACGTGCCATTAAGGGAAGCTGTGGGTTATTCTTGGAAAAGAGCAGTCCTGCTGTGTAGGAGCATGTGAGGCCACATGGATAAAGCACTGGGAGGAGGAGGGTGGGTGGATCACTTTCAGCCTGCTGGTTCTCATATTGCATAGCCAGCCCTGCCTTACACTTCTCCTAAACATTTGTCTCCAGAGGTCTGAAGGACTTGGAAAGTCACTGGAGATCTAACTGTGGACTCGACATTCCTAGGAATGTGAGTGTGCAATCCCTTCTGTGTGAAACAAGGATTTGCACAAAATAAAAATACAAGCATCAATTTTCCTAAGCTAGACCACATTGGGACTCTTTCCAGTGGGAGTCTTTTCCTTCCCCTTCCCAAGCTGTTTCCTTCCCCCCCCCTCTAGGCAGTTTCTAAGGAGAAGTTTTGGAGATGTTTTTTGCTTTGGTGAACTATTTCATAAGCCTCTTCTGGACTGTTTGTGTTGTAAGTAGCAATATGCCTAATTGTTTCCTACTAAGACAGCTGGGACTACCATGTGTAAATTACTTATGTCCATTCCCTAATGAGAGGTTGTCTAAGCTCTGACCAAGAAAAAAAGACCAACCACCTCTCCCATGCAAGAGCTGTTTATGGCAGAGGTTTCTGTGGAGGAAAGCACCCTGGCTGCTGGATCCTGGCTGCACCCTCCCTCTGCCTGCCAGCTTCACTCAGTGATGAAGGATGTGTTAGATAGTGGCTGTGCTGACATTCGTGCTCTGAACCACTGGTTCCATTGCTGGCCGTGGCAGTGCTGGCCCTTACAGTTAAGGGAGAGAAGGGAGTTTCAGCTCCAGGGCAAGCTCCTGACAACAAAGGAGACTGTTCTAAAGAGGAAGGAAAAAAAATGTGAAAATTTCAACAACCTCCCTTATTTACTAGGGCTGGGAAATCATGGCTGCACCAGAGAGAAGGTGAGAGTGAAAATACAGTTCTCTCAGTGAGAGAACGTCTGCCATCAGTGGGTGCTGAAGGGGAGAGAGAAACAATTAACTGCTGGAGCAGCTCTTGATTAAGTAATAAAGACATAGGCTAGGAGCCCCAGATCCCACATGTACTCTGAACCATGCTGTGCAGTTGAACTAGAGGCATGGTGCCAATCTGTGTACTTTTGTCTGACCGCTCCTCGTGGTTACAGCCTGGGGAGCATCAGATGACCTTATACCAGGCATAACCTAAGCAGGAGAGCACAGAAGTGCTGGCTGCTGTGAGCTCTTCAGCCAACCTCTAGCAGCTTGTCAGATGCAGGCAGCCTGGTGCTTTTTGCTTCAGAGCCCAGGGACCTGGAGCAGACAGAAAACACCACCCAGACACCGAAACTGCTGCATGACTGAGCCCCATGTTGTTCTCACAGTTGCAGATACATTAGAGGGTACATAAACTTCACAGCCAGGCACTTCACAGTCAGGCATGCTAGTGTGGACCACCTGGCATTTCTCACTTGGTTTAGATGACCCAGCTCAAGTGCTAGTGCTTGCAAGTAACATTTGTAATTAATCACACCTTTTTCTCTTTGCCTTTGTTTTTTTTTTTTTTCTTTAATTTATTTATTGTCTTTTTAAAAGGTGTTTCTTGGCCCTGCTTTGCTAGGGCATTCTCTCATGTTAGCCCACAGTTCTGCTGAGTAGATGCTGCTGTTGGCCCAGGGGAGATGGCATACACGCAACACCCTGCCTGTTGGCTGTGAGTAAACTGAGCAGATTTCTTCCAGCAAAGGTTAGTGGTGCTAAATGCAAAGCCCTGTGTCGGCTACAATGTTGTGTTGGTTAAGAAAGCTCCTACAGGCTAGGTTCTAACAAGAGGTCTGGGGAGTTTTAGGATTTTGAGGATTTAGGCATTTTTCTTAATGTTAACTTCAAACCCTTCAGCTGGTTCCAACACCCTCTTTCAGCTCTTCACTGCTGCTGCTAGTACCATGCACCCTGGGGCCAATGATAGGGAAGAGAAAAGAAGAAGAATTAGGAGAAGGGGTGTTTTTTGATACAAATATTCTGTAGCTAAATCAAAATGAACAGAGACCCCCCCCCCAAACTGTTTCTGTTTCTTTTTACAATTTCAAATGGTTGCAGAGAGTATTAATGTGACTCTTAAATGACTTTAGCTCCTTCCCACACATGCAGTGTCTTTAACAGTAAAGGGGGTGCAGCTCTCCCAACAGGTCCTCTCCAAGCTGTCAATAACATTGTTATTGTGAAGAAGCAAGCTGATGAAGACCTTCACAGCCCACCTGCATTAAAACTTACTCCACAGAAACTAATTTTATGTACTTACTTTAGGGGCAAAAAGCACCAATGTGGGTAAACAGCACTGGAATAAATCAAACCTGCTTGCAGGTGGGCCAGGACCAAATGAAAGTGCAAAGTCAAACAGCTAAGTGAAGCTCAGTGTAGAGGAGAGGCAATGTCAAGCACTGAATCCTAGAAACCCACCTCACAGGAGATTTCAAGGCCATTCCTAGGCTTTTCTTCCTGCAAATGGGAGAGGGGAATTCTTATTTTCTTTGGCCTATGCCCTTCCTGGCTTGGTGTGATTGCCTTCTCCCAGCAGAGAAGGATGCAGAGGTCACTCCTCTGCCTTTGCTTTTTGCTTGCAGGAAAATACTTGCTCCCCTTCTCTCCTCAGGAGCTCCAGCATGAGCTGCGTGTGGCCATGCCAGACTGACTTCTGTACTCAGACACAGGGGATGGTAAAAATGCATCTGATTGCTCTGTCTGGCTTGTAGAATCTAGGTTGCAGCTAGGAAATTGCCTGCCACTTTCCTATAGCCATAAAGAGAGTGGCCAGCAGTCCCTGTCAGCCACCTACCCCCCAGACCAAGCGCAGAGGCAGCAGGAGCCTGCCGGTGAGCAGTGGAAACAGTTAACCTGCTGGGGCCAAATGATAGATCTGTTTGCAACGAAGGAGCAAGAGGCACCTGGTAACTGTGCTGAGGCTGGTGTGCATTTGCACACACAGCATGTAGGGACGTGCTGGCCTCCTGCAGACCCACGGGGCCATCCCTATGCAGAAGCCTGTCCCTCGGAGCTTGTGTGCCGGATGTAGCCAGCTCCTTGGATGATGTCCCATGCTGCAGCTCAGACCTGCCTTCCAGCCCCCCACTCCTCTGCAAGTCACCTCAACTCATGCCGGTGAGGGGAAAAACACTCTACCATCTGTTCATCTTCAGAGTCTGACTCATTATTTTTATTTCAGCTGTCGCCAAGCAATAGAGAAAATCCCAACACAGCAGCATATCCACCGCTGTGAACTGGCTTGTCCTCAGCCACCAGAGGAAAAGCAGCTCAGCCCCAGTTCTCTGCAGTGCGTGATACTAAGTCTTCTGCAGAAAGACAGGAAAGCAAAGGGTAGCTGCAGCTTCTGAAGGTGACCTTGGTCATCAGCATACACAGTATCCAGGCAGAAACCAAGAACTAGTACCCTCTGGGAATGGAGGAATGGGGCTTGTCCCTGAAGGCACCCACGCCCACAGGTGATGGAGTGGAGGTGATGTTGCCCTTTTCTGCCTCTCTAAGCCCCTAATCTAGCAGTGGGCCAGGGTTCAGAATGAGAGCTGCGTTGTTTGCATCCATCTATGGAGTACCCTGCCTGTCTCCAGCCTCACAAAACCAGGACGTGCCACCACTACTTACTCCACATCCTTTTTTGCCTGTTCCTGCCTACTCTCAAGGGCTCACTCCTGGTGTGTCCCCAGCACCCCAGGGAGTTTTACACAGCACGGTTAGCCTTCCCCCGTGGTTTACTCTTGGCTCCCTTTGCCTGTTTACTACTCTCCTATCCATTTCTGCCTGCCTACCAGAAGACTCATGTTTTCCTTTCTTCTTCCCTCCAGATGGGAATCCATCTGAATGCCTGTGACCATACTACCATATGTGTATACATTAAAAAATAAGATCACCAAATGGGGAAACACCTCTAGAGCTCTTGTTTTAAAGCTAGAGCACAGCTCCAGCCAGACGGAAGACATTTTGCACTAACCTCAGCACTGCTGCCAAACATATTCCAAACACAGCCCTGGCCTCATAAATTATTGTAGTTAGCAGCACTCCAGCAGGCAAAAGAATGTATTTAAAGACTGACAATGCAATTGAAGTGGCTCCTGTTTATATTAGGGGTGACTCACAGTGAGGCCCTGCTTGAAGGGATCCAGTGGAGCCTCCTCAGCCTCAGCCTTATTTCTAGCACACCCGTGGGCAAAGCACCCAGCGATGGACCAGGGCTGGGATGCCACAAGGGCAAAGTTAAAGTGCCACTAAAATCATGACAGTGCAGGACTAGGTGGTAATTTCTTCTTTTGATGCAGAACTATGGCATAAATGAGCTTTGCTTATTCCCAAGCCCTATAGCAAACCCCTCAGAGCATGGTGGTCTGAAGAGGTAAAGGTGTAACCTTAAAGGTTCAGGCATTAATTGAATTTAACGATGAAGCCACAAGAGCCAGGCAAGGTAGTGAGAGAACCCCTGGAGTTGAGCCCTGGGAGGTACTTGGCCACATAAGGGCACAGCAAACCTTGCCTTTTTTTTTTTCCTTAATGTAGGGTAAACAAGCTAAGTATTGATGCCACTGGGGAAATGTGTTTCCACTGAAAATTGAAACTTTTTGCTGAAGAAGGGGAAAAAAAAACCACAACAAAAAACCCAAACCAGGCATCTTTGGCCAACACCAACAAAACATTGTCAGACAGAATTCTACGTCTTGACGCACACACAAAAAATGTTCTTCTGGGACAGAAAATGGAAACTTTTTTTTTTTATGGAAAGTGGTTTTATGCCTCAAGTGACTTGGGGTTTTCTGGTTACCAAATAAATACATAAAAAAAGAACAAAACAAAAAACCCACACACTTCTGAAGTTTTCACTGTGGCCAAACCCTGCTTTTCTGATGAGAAAAAAGCTCAGCTTAACGTGTTTTTTCCAGACTCTTTTGGTGGGGGCGGCAGTGCCGCGCCTGGATCGCCGAGCCCCTCTGACCGCTGGGCAGCCTGGGGGTAGCTATTGTGCCTGGGCCACCATCACGGCCGAGCCAACTGCTACCCCGGCTCACCAACAGCACGGCAGAGGAGCCAACTGCCATCCCCGGCCGCCAGCATCAGGGACTCTTCAGGGGGGGCTTAAGGGAGCCCCGAATTCGCGGGATCACAAACACCTCTCCCCCCCTTCCCAGCCTATAAAATGGCGGCGAACAGCGAATGCCAAGCCTGGCGCAGCCTGGGAGCTATAATCCCGCTTGGGGAGAGCTCAGCCCCGGTTTGCGGCAACATCCTCCCCACGTTCCGGCTCTCAAAATGTCCCCCGCTGAGGGGCAGCCGAGCGACTACAAGTTCCAGGATGCAAAGGAGACAGGGGGGCGGAAGGAGCGGCTGCACCGCTGGCCACTTCCGTCCCTCTCCGTACCGCGTTGCCCGCTGGGGGTTGCGGTCTCGCCGCTGGAGTTGCAGCCTCATGGTGGCCGGTAGGGACTCGGTGTCCCAGCGCTCTTTGGGGTGTGGGGAGAAGCGGGAAAGGCTGCGCTGAGGAGGTGTTGGGCCATTGCTGAGCTGGGGTACAGGATACGGGGCGATTTCTTCCCTTCCTCGTCGGTTCGTGCTGCGGGCCCGGAAGTGGCCGTGGGATGCGGGGCGCTGAACGGGACTGGGGGCTTGGGGCGACCCTGTCTTGAGGAGGAAGGTGTGGGGGCTGGAGGAGGGTGGCAGCCCCCAGGGGTGCAGAGGCCTGCGGGGGAGGGCATGTGTGTGTTCGTATCAAGGCCTGAGGAAGGGAGCTGGGCCCTAGGTGGACAGACAGGACGGTTGATGCTGCATCTGCCATGCTGGGCAAGGCCGTGAGCTCTGTTACTCCCGGCCCGGGTTAGGTGTGAGCCAGGCCGGGGACCGTTGCGCTCCGTGAGCCCCGTCCCGAGGCACCGTGCTGTTGTTGGCAGCAGGCCTTGCTGCAATGCTGTCTGCGGTGAGGGCAGACTCGTGGCCGTGGTTTGGAGTGACTGGGGTCTCTGTTTTCCTCACAGGCTGCACGAAGACGAACAGAGCCTGTTTGAGTCAGAGCAGGATGGAAGAGGCCAGTGGGGACCCTCGTGTCCAGAGAGACACCATCCTGTCCGAGTTGTGCTGTGGTCACGTCACCATAACAAACCTGTGAGTCTGGTGTGCTGTAAGGGTCAGCGGTTGGCTGCTAGTGCAGTCGAGGCTAAAACATCTCCTTAGGACGAAAATGATTTCTTTCTGTGTAAGTGCCCTCAGGTTTCACAGCCTGTGGTGAGCATTTACACTGCTGTCTGAGAACAGCTATACCAGTCAGCTAAGCACTTCAGTGTCTCTTTCAGGTTATAGCCATTACTTCTCATGTGTTCCAAAACTAAGTGGAAGAGTGTATGATTTTCAGATCATTATTTCCTATTTAAGGTTATGCTGAGGGCAGTGTTTTCAAAAGCAGTTATGAGACCTTACTTGCTAAAGGCAGCAGGACTGTACACAGAACATAGCATTCAGTCTGCTGAATTCTTCAGAAGTTTCTCTGTGTCTTAGTGCCTCTTGAAGGTCTGGCCCTAATTGTGAATATGACCTTTCCTTGAAAAAAGAACTCTGTGGTTTGTACCCATGGTCTTAGTACTTCCTAGCACTTAGTACTTGCAGTACTTAACTCTTATTTTTATCTGTTCTTAGCTGCATTTAATACTGCTCATTTAGTAATGGCTTACTGTACATGCAAGTGACAGGTTTTTTCTTTTAAATCTTCTCTCCTGCTCTACAGAATAAGGTTGGCAGTCTGAATGTGGAGACTGAGTGGTGCCTGCCTTACTTATTAGGCTGTGTGTTGTTCTCTTGCCAAAAATCCAGGAATATCTGCAGATATTTTATACCAGCATCAGTTTGTGTCAGATTTAGAGCTTGGTTCTGCAGATTTGGCTGATTCAGGGGGAAGAAATTCTTTTTAAAACTCATTTTAAAACTACATTTCCAGTATCTTGATGGAAATGTTTGTTTTCTAGGGTGGAAGTGCTGAGATCTTTGGTGGCTTTAACTGACCCTCAGGAGGGGAAGCTGACTCAGTCTCAAGAGAAAGTGAGTGACCAACAGACTTTCCATGTCTGTTTACTGCATCCTTTCAGAAGAACCTGTGATTAGGTAGTTGAGCTTATTCTAATAATATATTAGAACTATTTCTGTGATTAATGTTTTTGTGAGCTGAACTGAAGTGTGTCTGCCAACTCTGTTTCTGATTGCCCACAAAGCAGCAGTCAGCTCATCAACAGCCCCAATTCTGCCAGGTTCCCTTCATGCAGGCAGCAGAGTGAATCAGGTATTCCAGCTACTGCTGGAAGCCAGGCTGCAAATCCCATTTCTTTCCTGACCGAAGGGACACCTCTTGCAGTTCTTGCTGGCACCCTCCCCTTGTTTCCATACACAGGCATGGCACATGTGATTAGTTTTCTTAACTCAGTGGCATTGATTTCTTGAGCTGGCTTGTTTTCTGATTCCAGGAACATAGTAATGACTTAAGAGGTTAAACCTAAGGAAGGAGTTACATTGCATTAAAGCAGTCCTGAGTGATCTCAGTGAGTGATAGTGTTCTTTAGAATAGGCAGGATATGATGATTATTGGGACAGGAGGTACATTGGCTAACACAAGAAAGTATCCTAAAGGGCAGAAGAAAGCATGAGAGATGAGAAAGTGTTTTTGTGGATTTATACAGTTTGACAAGTGCAGGGTGTAATTTGGAGAGGTCATTGCTGTCTCTTGGAAGATGCTCAAAAACTTTATGCTCATCTTTTAGTAACTGGACCAGCTGTAGCCTCTAGTAAACTCTGGTGTGCAACCCCATTCTTAATGACTTCGTATTCTTGTATTGAGTCCTGTGTAAGTCTTTAATTTTAATGTGCTTTCATTCCTTAACCAATGTTTTTATTTCAAGCAAAATTGCTCATGAATCCCTGAAGCACAGCTACCTGTTCTATTGCAGGAATAATTATTTTGCATGGCACAGGATGATAGCCTCATACTTGGTTCTCATTTCACACTTGAATTTCCATGTTCCTTTGTATTCCAGGCACTAAACTCACCGAGCACTTGGAAAACTGTACTTGCAGCTGTTCCTAGGCCTGTGCCACAGACCTCAGTGGAGTGACAGCCTGAAGATGGGAGATCAGGATGCTGGGGAACCCTTTCTGGGGATAGTGGCTGGTGGTGCCCCAGACTACGAAGGAGCTCTGCCTTCAGATACAGTGTCGCTCAGCGATTCGGATTCCGATGATTTGGGCTTAGTGGATGAAGCAGAAGTTGATACAATATCTCCTGAGGAGCCATCTGGAGATGATGGGGATTGCAGATCAGGGGAGACCCCACCCACTTCAAACAGCAGTCACAAGTCTCCTGTACAGCCATTCCATCTGAGGGGCATGAGTTCCACGTTCTCTCTCCGGAGCCAGAGCATTTTTGATTGCCTGGAAGAGGCAGCCAAGCTGTCTGTGCCTTCCATGCCTGAAGATAATGTTGTTGATGGGAGGTTTAAGCGTCCACTACCTCCAACCACAGTTTCAGGGAACATGGTTCCAGAGAGCCTGGGAAAGCAAGCCAAACCAGTGCAGGCTCCCAAACCCTCTCCTGCAGTGCCTGACTACGTGGCACACCCAGAGCGTTGGACCAAATACAGTCTAGATGGAGTTTCAGAGTCTACTGACAAGACCAACAGGGCAGTGGCCATGGAATTTCTAGCAGGTCTGAAGAAAAGAGGGGAGGAACAAAGCTCAGCTACCCAGGAGAGCTACACACCATACTTCAACCAGGACCCATCCAGCTGTGGAGCTGGGAGGATTGTCTTCACCAAACCAACAAAAAGGGGGGTGGATGGACTGGAAAAGAAAACATCAGCTGGGGAGGAGGATAAGAAACAGATGAAAACAGATCTGAAAGGAAAACCTCTTAAGAAGACAGATGACTCGAGGGAGGAAGATAAGGTAGAGCTGGGGCACTTAGCTAGTGCAAGTGGAAAGGCAGCAGAGGAGGAGGAGTGCATGCTGGCAGGGGACCTGAATACAGAAGGGAAGCTTAGTGCAAGGTTTAGTGGTGCAGGTGAAGAGCCATTGGTGGAAACAGTTGGATTCCATTGTAGTAAGAAGAAGAATAGGAAAAATTTCCGACCAAAGGTGGATGATGAAGGGGAGGAGGAAGATTCCTGAAGGATGGAGGACATTGGAGACATCCAAGGACTTGTGTTGTCTTTGGATATGTTTGTTTTATTCTCTGAGGTTTTTTTTCCCCTCCATATGATAGCTTTGTCTAATGGTTTGCATCGTAGCCACCAGAACACTTTATGTTGTTAGAAATGAAATTGCCCAAAATTCATTCCAGACTCTTTGTTGGTGACAAACCTGTGGGCACTGGCTAGTT
Organism: Galbula dea; assembly: GCA_013399015.1. Classification (NCBI taxonomy): domain Eukaryota; kingdom Metazoa; phylum Chordata; class Aves; order Piciformes; family Galbulidae; genus Galbula; species Galbula dea. The sequence continues at coordinate 510,654 of VWZX01011307.1, forward strand.
GCACCCTAGCAGGAGAGAATCAGCTGTGTTGTGTTTGCTTGAGCACCTTCTTGGGGCTTGCTCTGGAGCCTAAGTAGCCAAAGAAAAAGATGAAAGGCTGCAAGGCTTCCTACCAACCCCCAGATATAGAGCTGTTCCCAAATCCTGGAACAAAGATGATGAGCTCATTATGTAGATTTTTAAACAATAAAAATAAAAGCTAGTCTTCCACTAGATATAGTTTCTCCTGGCTCTGTCCCAGACCTGTCTCATTGCCATTGAGAGTGAAAGCACAACAGTGCCCAGTCACAAGTTTGGAGGGCTCAGGTGGGAACTGCCTAAGGCAGTAATATTTAAGGTTGGCTTAATACTTACCTGATTCTGTGTAGTGTGATAAAGATATTAAATCCCACAGTGTTTCCTGTGTACCAAACTGGATACACCTTTATTCTTTAGGACTCAGTAATCTTTCAGTTGTAGCTGGATTTCTTCATCTTTCAACCACACTGATTAATGCAGCTATAAGAGTTTTAACAACTAGGCAGTTATTTGGTAATTTTCTTGAGGACCTTCTAGAAGGTTACTCTGAGTTTACTGTCTGGCAGTTTCTGCCTGAAGTCTTCTATTTTAGATTCTAAAATTCACATTTTTTTACCACTTCCAATCATTTTACACTGTAGAGAGAGTCTCCTAGTAGGGTGACTCAGCTCATACAGTGAGTCACACTGTCCTGAACCTTGAAAATAGATTTTCACACTTAATACATTTTATAAATCAGGTTGAAAGGTTATATGATTTGAAGCTCAAATTGGCTCAAGTGAGTTTGGACTGACATTTTTTTTGCCAGTAGTCTAAATTAACCAACTCCAGTTTATAACTGTGGCAAAAGATGACTTCTTCCTAATTTGTGATCCTTCTTGCTGGGCTGTCCTTGCTTAAACTCAGAAGGTATGTGAGGAAGTTAGTTCTGGAGTAGTGTCAGCATCTTATCAATAACTCACTTGTAGGCCCAAATCATTTGGGTGGTTGTGATTGAACAGCCTTTGGCAGCAGAAGCAGAAAACAATGTAAAATGAGTAATACTGCTCCATCTTTTGAGATTCACCTTTTCATTTTCAAAGCAGAATGTATTTTCTCTTGAGTGTATAGTTTGACTAGTAATTCATGGGTCATTGCTAAATCCATCAGTTGTTCCTGTGCATGTGAGTGGGACATAACAGTTCCAAATGAATGGGTTTCCAGTGGGTGATTAAGGTGCTGATCACAATTAAACCAGTGTCCATTTCAGAATGGAAGCTGCTGCCCAGAGCAGAGCATGCTCTTTGGAAGATAGGCATTATTTCCTACTGTAAATTGTAGCTTAGTTAAAACTTAGAGCTCTGGTTTAGAACTTCTGCTAGCCTAGGGTGAGGAACAGGTAGGGTAGTACTGAAATTCCATCTCTGTTAATAGGGTTAAGGTCTGGGACATGGCTGAATGAACTGGACAGATGCCTGTTTTGTAAAGACATTGTAACAAGATTAATATCTGTTAATAAAAGACTCATGCTAGAAAGGTAGTATCAGATCTGAGATTTGTTTTCTTTCCACCTCTGGTAAAAGAGAAAGCTTTTGGACAACTTGCATTTATGATACATGGAAGCAGTGTTGCATATGTGAGGAAATTGTGTTCAGTTGGAGTTTATCACTGTCAGCAAGCCCACAGCCCAGATGCTCTTTGTATTGTTCCAAAGAGATTTCCCTTTGAAAGATGTCAGTAATATTCCTTTTATTGGTGTATCTTTCATACACAACTCTAACAGTCAGCTAGCTTTTGTGTGCTGAAAATACACATGCCAGTTAAGTAATGAAACAGAAAAGCTAAACAGGCCCAATTCCTAGCTTGTAGGACAGTTCTTGCTACACATTCTTGCTGTAACATCTCTTTAAGTGAGTTTTGTTTTGCTGATCTGATAGAAAAGTAAAATGGGATCAGAAAACCTCAGGTGTGGATGTGATGTCATCCATAAAGGCCAAGTCTCCTTTCACAGCAGTGAGCTGGCAGCAGCTGTGATCTGGCAATGAAGCAGGAAGGCAGCAGAAGCTGGGCCCTGGCTGCTGGAGGGTCACCTGCTCAGTGTCTGGAAGGTGAGTGAAAGCCACTACACACTTGAGGATTGCCTGATGAGGTTCTGGTGCCTGGGGGTGAGTGAGGAGCCCTCCATAAGGAACACCAGCAAAGGAAGGGCTTATAGAAGCCAATGTGGGAGGAGAAGGAGGTGAATGCATTTTGGGGTTTTAAGAACTCCAGGAACTGTATGGGTTGTAATAGCTCAGTAACCAAAGCCCTTTCCTGTGGAAGCTGTTTCTTGATTTCCTTTCTAAGCAACTCAAATATGAGCTTGCTTGAGTGGCTTGGGGTTTAGTGTGTAAATGGTCACCCTTCCAAAGGGAGACTCCCTCGAACAGAGAAACGTGGAGTTAACAATGGCAACAATGGATGGAGGATGGTATTTGGAGAACAGAAGGCAGATGGTGTATAGAAAATAAAGGGATAAGAGTCATCCTGAAGGATGAAATTGAAGTAGTGTGATCTGTGGAATGGAGTTTTGCAGAAAGGCCCAAGTGATAGAGGAGCAGGAGGGGAAAAGAAAGCCTAAGAGATGGAAGGAGGGAGAGCAAGAAATGCTCAGTAGTGTAAAACATTGACAGTGTACAAGGTTAGGATTTTAATTTTACAGAAGTTCAGTAGGACAAAGGAAGAAATCTGAAGAAATGAGAGTAAAATCTAATTATCAATGTATGAGATGTCAGTCTCCAACTGATTTGCATTCTCTTCTCTTTCACTTCTTCCTGGCAAAGGCACTTCTGTGTTGGCATCCATCACACCTAATGGGATTGTAAAAGCCATGTGCTTGTTTAGAAGCCTTAGAACAAGGAGCATATAGTAAGAGTTGCTTAAGAAATAAAGTGTTGAAAATAATCCCCAGTAAAAGGATACTGTAGGTTGCTACTTTGAATTTGCTCAGTAAAAACAAGTTTCTTCTTTATTTTTCAGCTATTTAAGTTTCTGGTTTCTTTATGCAGTTGCAGCATTAAAATGCCTGGGGATCATGCTGCAGGGTGGGGCTTACTGGAGTGTTGGCAATGAGGCAATTTACATAGGTGTGTTATACCTGAGGCCTTGTCATGTCCCAACTTTGCTGAGTTGCCAGCTACTTCTCTTTCCTGTGTAGCATATTGTCCTGTTTTGGGTTAGAACAGAACTGATTCTGTCTGATGATTTTCCTTTTCAGCTAAAGCTCCTCCAAGTGACTGCACTTGCTGAAACTAACAGCATGTTTTGGCAGCCACTGCCTGCTTCTAGCAGTGGTAGGACCTAATGTTTAGATTTACTACCAGGGGGTGGTATCCCTGCCTGTGGCTGGAACTAGATGATCTTGAAGGTTCCTTCCAAGCCAGGCCATTCTGTGATTGCTGTTTCTCCATATGAGATGTTCTGGTGATACTTCAATAGTACTAGCTCATATGGAGTGCATATGGACTGCAGAAACCCCTCAAGACAATCCTCTCAAGAAACACTGTGGCAAAGAGATACTTATTTACATGCTTACAGTTGGGTGAGATCATTCTACCTCCTGCTAACCACCAGTCCTTTCCCCAAAGCTTTTCCATATATGTTTCAAAATGTAATATTTTCATTCTGAAGAATGAATATTCTGCTCCCTGTTTATGTTGCCATGACCTCTAGGTGCTTCCTTCTGTGGTTCTTTTCCCATTTGTGTTTTTCCTTGTATTTTAAACTAAATTGTTGAGCTGTATTAGTTAGCCTTCCCATGACTGCTTTCAATACTTACCTGTACAATTTGGAGCTGGTTGATTGCACAAGAGGTTGGCTTTGGTTAAGAGCTCTGCCATGGAGGAGACAGCAGATGTACAGTAGCAAATCTACAAAATAGGTAGTGATTTCTACATCAGCTCATTTTTGTAGGGCTTCATCCAGTCTTAAATTTGCAAGAAAAATAATCTAGGCAGCAGACTGCAGCAGCATCAGAGACACCACAGATTTATTTACTATCTTTTAACAGAAGTAGTTGAACTGTCTTGGAGGAAGATTTGTATTAAATCCCTTCCTCTTCTTGTGAGTATACTGCATTATCTCAATCTGGCACAAACCATTAAAGCATTTCTAGTGTGTTGCTGTTGGACCTGTAGTTGATGTCAACATTGTTCTTTGAACAGCATGACTTCTTTTCAGGAAGCCATAAAATGGGTAAGAAAGAGGAGGGAAACTGCAGTGGGAGTATTAAGATAAGGAAGTTTAAGCCAGGCCAAAATGACACTGGAGAGTTCTAGGGACAAAGCAAGTAGTAACAGTTGTGCTAGGTAGCACATGGTAATGCTGAGCATTTCCAGACTGTTGAAGAAGTTTGTTTATATTTCAAGGGTTTGTCACCAAAAGCTCCAGCTAGGGTTTCCTTCTATTATTGTATGTCAGACAACTTCCCTTTGAGACTTTGCTATCTAGTATCTAAGAAAAACAGAAAAACTGCTGCCCAAGAAGGTTATGGCAGATCTGACAGAATATGGGGATTTTCAAAGTTGGGAGTTTTAAAGGAAGAAAAGGTTGGGAGAAGGAAGAGCATGGAGGGTGTAAGGTGAATTGTTTGCTTCCAGAAGCATCTTTACTGAAGGGAATAAACACATCTCAACTAGATTAGCAAAGAGAGTGAGAAATGCTGTATTCTCCTTTCTCCCCTCTACTAGAGATATTAATGTTTCTTTACATATGTATCTCACCAGAAGGAAAACAATATGTGAAACCATAATCCAGCACCATTTCTCCTTCCTTTTATTCCCTAAAAGGGGTTTGCCAAACCACCATTAAATGAGAGAAACGTGGTGAAATCCTGCAGCTGATATAAATGCCTATAGAGCCATTGCCTTACCTGGGCTTCCATAGCTGTAAACCACTTTTCTTGTTCTTTCAATCCACTAACATATTTAGACAAATTATCCACCCTGTGAAAGCAAAGCAGACATGCTGAGCAAAAGGAAAAGGCCCCAGAAGAGATCCTGAAACACAAAATTCATATAGCTTACTAGAGCCATGGCCCCTCCCTGCAGTTCTATGCTGCTGAGACATCCCAGAGCCTCCTAGCAGTTTTGTCCTTTTGAGGTGTTCCTGCAAGTATTGAACAGAGCAGCATTTCTGGGACACACTCCTGCACCTGTGGCCCAGGGACTGGTAAACTCAGAGATTACAGCAGCTGTTCAGCTTCTGATGTGTGAAGGCCACTTAGTCCCATCTGCTGTGGGAATTGAGGACAGCAGGAAAGAAGCCTTGGGCCACCTCTGTCTCTGCAGTCATTTATAACCCACCTGCACCAAACAGAAACTCATCCTGGAGTGAGAACTGAGGCCAGAAGATTTGTCATTCACACAGGGTTGATGAGCCACTTCAAATTGTATGTGCTTTCATTTTTGGAAACTGGCTTGACATTCAGATCTCTCTTTCCATGCAGTCCAAAGAGACTGTAGAGAGCTTCCTTAGAGTGCCTCCAAGTCATTGTATTGTCCACATGCTTTCTGCATCCTTCACCTCTTCTCCCATCAGCTCCTTATTCTTAGCATGTGACCCCCCTAGAGCTCCTCAGATCCCTCTCTGCTGTATCCTAGCTCCTATTTCAAAGTGTCCCTCTAACAGCTTACTTTCCATTCAGGTCTAGGTGAAAAAGCTGCTGCTGGGGGAATCTAATGCATTTTGGCATTGGTTCAATGCACATTTGAAAGAATCTCTTTCTGAGGGTTTCAGAACATTCCAAATACACACTGCTGCCACCTAAAAGCAAGCATAAAAAGCCACAGATTTAGTGGTTTTCATCTGAACCTTTTCCAGTTTCTTTCTGGCTCTGCTGTACCTGTGAAGCCAGACTGATTCTTACTTTTCCTCTCCAAGCAGTAACTTTTAAATTACCATGCATTTAGAGTCTGTGTAGATTAGGAGGAGAAGAGTATTTTCCAAGAACAGACTCAAGTTCTGATCTTCAGCTGCTCTGAGTTACACAGGAGGTTTGGTTTGAAAGACAGCACAGAAAGGAACCAGCCCAAGAACATTTCCATAGAACTTTCATTATGAGGAGAGCTTTCACCACCCTCTATTTGAAGGCAGTTTTATCATGAGAGGAACAAGCTGAAGCAGGTGTTAAAAGCTGCTTTGAAGAATACTTTGCTGTCTGGCTTTCAGTATTGCCTTAGATGTTTCTGTTTTCCCTGCATAGAACTACTTTGTGTCTCACTTAATGGGGTAAAACCTCTGGATAATAATTTGGGCCTTTTGCTGTAGAACACCAAGCCAATTTAAGTGATATTCCTAGTGGGGAGATGCTTTCCAGAAGTACTTAAATGGAGACTCAGCTAATTAAATATAATTTTTGAACCAATATCATTAATTTCTTTGGAATCTGTACTCTCATGCCATAGTCATAACTAGTTGTTCTGCATCTGTGGGCTAGAGATAATTCCAGATATCTTAACCTTCCCTTCAGAGGTCTAAGCTGTTCAAAAGTCTCTGTTGTATTCCTTCAGGGGATGGAAGGACATGCACTGCACTCTAGCAAAGCAACTGCTCCATATATATATATATATATATATATATATAAAAATCATATTCATGGATATGATTTTCATTCAGCTTGACTGCAGATTTGGGTGGAGCTTCCAGGTCTGTAACTGTGCATCCTTCAATCCTGCCAAAAACTCTTCTAATACTGTAATGATGCTGGTTTCTCTCATGTTTCCATGGGCTGCTTATTCCCTAACTGCATTCTAGTTGGACTCTTCAGCTAAGCTTCACAAGCTTTACCCCTGAATGTTTCTCTCATTCAAAGCTGAACTCTTGCAAGGTCTTACTGGGGGGCAGAATAACATACTTATGAAATGTGGCCTTCAGTCTTTCTTCATTGCTTTCTTTCCTTTCTTGTTCAAGGTTTACAAGATAATTTTCTTTTTGCACCAGCTCCCATGTTAGGATTTTTTGATCTAGGCCAACTGGAAGATCTCTTTCTGTAGGAAAATAAGACAGGAATTATATATATATTCTACTTTACTCCCTTTTTTCTTATACCAGTAATGGAAGGCTGCTATGCTAAAGGAAAGGGAAGTCTTGCACTTGCAGCAGTGTCATGTTATGAAAATGCAGTGTAAAGTAAGTATTTTTTACTTCTTTTCCTTATGATGGAAGACAATAGGCCTTATTGCAGTTGGATATGATTCATGTTTTCTGAAGGACAGCATGGACCAAGTTCTGTGGTTCCTTTAAACTCATTTACAACCTTACTGGACTTGTGACATATTTTAGCCTTAAAGTATTTAATGAGCAGAGTTTTATGTTCAGATGCACTTTATCATTTAGGTTTCTTTATTATAACAACTATAAATAGGAAGGATGAATAAATCCCTCTGCCTTCAAGTATAAAGCCTGTTGTTGTCAAGTGTCCCAGCCAACAACAGACCTCAATTTCAGAGGTCTGCATTGGGAAATTGCACTGATTTTCAGACTTAGTGTATGTTTTTAAGGTTGTCCATACTCAATCATAACTAAAATCCAGAAGCAAATGAAATAACTCTTCATTAAACTTCTCCATTGTGATCTCTTCAGAAATCAAAGCCCTTTAACTAGTTTTCTATTGACACCTTTGTTGTAATAGCTATGGTGCATAAAGAAGTGCCTTGTGGGAAACCAATTATCACAGAATGTTAGGGTAGAGGATACATAATAAGCCTTAATTTTGCATTTGCACTCTCTTGGCACTCATAAACTGTGCTGCTTGGCTTCAGAAAATGCTAATTACTCTTCAGTTTTGCCTACGCAGCATGTTCTGGGAGAGAGAGCATCAGGGTCTCCAGTTGCTAGATGTTTGTTAACAACTCACCCAGGTGTTCTTTTTTGTGTTCCATTTTGTTGAAGAGTCTTCTGAGGAGCAGAGTCATGTGGTTAATGATGATGAATGGTGGTGCCAGGGCAGGCCTGCCATGGTACTCAACAATCAGGTTGTAGCGCTGCATCTTCCAGAAGATGTCTGCATTGCCCTGGACAACTTGGAAAGTGTAACTGGAATTAGGGAAAGAAAAAGCAAAAGGATATAACTTTAGACCACAACAAGCTCATTAGTACAAAAGGTAGTCCCACATTTACTCTAAAAAGGAACAGCAAGCTCATCTAGTGTTAATGCAGCCTCAAGCTTGTGCAAATTCTTAGAGAGTAAAACAAGTGCAGTTGCAGTCTTCAAATGTTAACTGGAGTAGGATTTGTTTTAAATAAAAGTCATTCCACCTCACTCAGGCATGATCAGCAAACATGCCACATCAGTTCTTCAACCAAATGAATCATTATTAGCTGTGTTGACACGAAGCATTTCCCTTATGTGCAGTTTATCCACTGTTAAGCCTGCCAAGCTTAAAGCTGCTTTGCACCTGCAGCCCAGCCTGGGATCCAGGCCCTTCTGGGCATGTCTAGTTGAATTGTTAGCAGTAAGAATCTTCTTTTCTTCTCATCTTTAATGTGGCTGGAGTAAGGAGGATATGAACTATATGATGATAGAAGTCTACCTATCAATCCCTAAATAATATTCTTTAGGAGGATTACCAGTGTGTTCCAAAACTGAATGGCCAGCAGCAATGTAGTGAATGTGGGCATTCAGTGGAACTTCTGCAGCCTCTGTCTTGGTACTTCCCAAAATCTCTCTTACCTGAACATAGCAATCAGGAGGTTCATAAGGAGAACATTTGTGACTAGTAGGAAGATGACCAACAGGAGGATGACAAGCCAGTTGGCATAGCTGTTAGGACATGATGGTGAGTTCTCCTGCAGAATCTGCAGTGGATTTAAGGTGCAGTTCCTGGGGTACATTCGTGATGCTGAAAAGCAGGAGAAAGAAAAGCTTTGACCAGTCCTACTGCCATGGCTATTGCTTAGAGAGGAGACAAGGATGGCAAGAATTACAGATTGCTGAAGTAATGCATTTTATAGCTATTTCACTGCAAATACAAACTGAATTAATCTCTCTACACGTCTTTGGATGGCTGAATTTAGTACCTTTACTGTTAAGATACAAACCAAGGACAATGGTGATATTATTACTAAAATGAGATTTAATCTTGGCTGCATATAAAGAGCAGCATAACTTTGTTCTGAATACTTTACAGTCATTAGAAGCTTAAACCAGTCAGCATTAAAAGCTTAATACCCAGCATTGTGGTAGTATTTTTGTACTGCCCTTGTTGACTACTAGCAGGACCATAAATACAAGACTTTCTTAGCCCTAAAAGGAGGGTTCTTTGGCTACTGAGTTACTGAGCTAATTCTTCTACTTGAAGTGAACTGATCCAGTGGCTTTAATTTTGTGAAAATGTAATCATGTGTTGTACAAGAAGAGACATTGCTTTAATGTGCAAGAGGTTTGCAACCCCAGGACAAGGCAGACCTCCAGGCTTTGGCTGCTCATGCAGTGGCAAGGTGGCTCTCACAGCTGGATTCTTAGTAACCTTCACCAAAGGAGGGTGTATTGAAAAAGCTGCATCCTTTTTAGCCTAGTTTTTAAGGTTAAACCACCATGAGTATTTAGCAGTTGTGTTCCCTCACAGAATCCTGTCTTCCCAGTCCTTGTGCTGGTGAATGTGTTAGAAAACTCAGTAGGAGCTACATAAGTTATGTAGTTTCATCAGCAATTTTTATCCCCTTCATTACCCACCTCCTTTTTGGTGTGTTTCATGCTGATGTCAAACAGAATAAGCCCAGAGGAAGCCAGGACAAATGACTTCCCTTCTGGAAGCTGCCCATGTAATTAATCCTTTGTTCCTGTCTTTTCATCAGTTATTTACCCAGGTGAAGACACCCTTTGGAGTCTCAGTGGAGAGAAACACACATTTTTAGGGAATGCTAGATCTGACCTATTTCCAAATGAGATGAATCCTATTCCCAAAATATTTGTTTCTCTCCAGTTACTCTAGTGGAAATGAGTGACTGGTTGTGCTGTGCACACTTACACCACAGGCATTTGAAGTTCAGTGAGATGAATCACACCCCTGCTCTCTTGTCTCATTCAGACTTTCTTGGCCTTTCTAAGGCATATGATTGTTCTTATTAAACAGGGTGAATGTGAAAGAATGCTTACTGGTTTGCTTTTGTCTATGGGATATTTTTGGTTCCTTCTTTCTTACTTCCATTTGAATCCTTCTTCAATCTTGCCACTGCCATTTAGCACTGCTGTACTACCTAAATGCTGTGGTGTTACTTCAGACTTCTTTGGGAGATGCCCTATGCTGTATTTTACCTGCCTACCTACCAGAAGTGTTGCTGTTGAACTCTTCTGTCCAACTATTTCCATGTCTTGTGATCATTTTGATATTGTTTTGTTGGAGATGTTGCACATATGCAATTACTAGCTTCATTTGATTTGGGCAGCTTTACCTCCAGGGTCAATAAATGCTCTAGAGGAATTTTTATTCTAAAACATTAGTGTTTGTTTATGGGTAGAGCTGTACTGCATTAACACTGGCATGTTAAACTACTGCCAAACTGTGTGGAGATGATGTTATTTCAGTTTAGACAGGGTTATCTGGGTCTAGGTTAAGCTGAATGGAAATGGATTGAAGGGAAAGAAGGTCTGCCAGCCTTTAAAACTGCAGATCCTTGTGTCAATGTTTCAGACAGCTTATCTAAACAGGGCCAACCCTTATGCTGTAATGTAATTGCACAATGCACATTATCTCTTTGCAAATAGACTGTTTAGATCATGGGCAGGTGAAAGCCTTGGCCTGCAGCACAAAGAATAATTACAGTCAAAAAAGAATTCACAAAAAAGGGCAATACTGGGAAGGATTTCCATGCTTTACTCAAAAGTGTGCATTCAAAAATGATCACTTTATGGGGGGGAAAGAAATTTCCTCACTGTCTATTTCATCCAGTGGAATCTGGCCAAATATCTGGAGGTAGGGACGGTAAAGCACCCTTCTGAATATCCACTCCACTCGGCTCTCGTGGGGATGAAGCAGAGCTTGAGTTGTCACACCATAGGCAATGAGCCACACACTCAAGAAAAAGAGAAAGAAGAAAACATCCTTCATCTGAAAAAGAGAAGGGAAGGGAGAAAAGGAGGAGAGGTGACTGTCATAGCATAGTCAAAGAACTTTTCTGCTTAAACGATTCTGTTTCTTTACAAGCTTGTTTAGGTTAGAGGAGGTGGAACAGGATACAGCTCCATGCCCAGGATTCCTCTCTTCATCTTGCTGTTACCATATTGTTCTTGGCCTGTAATCAGCATTTTTCTTTGATAGCTCATTTAGAAAAAGGCATGTTTTAAATGAAAACCTTGCTTTTCAATCATCTAACATTTAAAGATGAAGCAGAGTTTATCTTGTAAGTGAATCTCATGGTACCTTTCAAATGCAGATTTCCTGTGAGATCTCAGAGTACCATCGACTGCTTTACTGTAGATGACAAGAGTCCTGCTGCAGCAGGGAATGCTGCTGAATGAACAGTGAGCCACTCATACAGCAGGCACTGAAGGCTGCAAGGATCAGGTAGCTTCTGTCTTGGGTTTTCAAGCTAAGTAATGCATCTGAGGGATTGTTTTCAGGACTTCTGCTTTTAAACATTGTGTTTCTCTACAGAAGCAGAAGTAATTGAATCCTAAAACACTCACTTAAAAAAAAATAAAAGAAAATAAATCTAATATGTATTTCAAGTGCAACAATTTTTCACTGGTGGAAAAGGAACACTTCATCCTGTTCCCATCTAATCTGACAGAGTTCATTAGGGACTGTAGATTCATTTCAATTAGATTATTGGATTGTGCAGTTACCCCAAAGTAGAGGCATTTCAGACCTCCAGCATGTTACTTAAAGTTCTATTAAGAAACATGGTATGTAAGCCAGGCAAGACCCAGTCGATGGCTCTCTTGAGTTTCACCAGTCTGTTTTGTTTTCTGGATGGTTTACACTGTAGCCTACATGCTGCAGGACTGTGATGGTGTCAGAGTTAGCAGAGAGCAGTGGCAAGCCTGGGGATACCTTGTCCAGTCTGCAGTCTCTCTGGGCACAAGTTGCTCTTGCAAGGAACTGCCATTTTAGCAGCTACTGGATTTGTTTCAGCAGTTCTGTAGCAAGGTTAAAAAAAAGGTAGTGGGTAAGAGACAATCTTGGATTGCTTCTCTGTTTAAGTGAGGGAAACAATCTTGCTTGAACCCCCTCAAGGAACCTTTCTAGAAGGTAACTTTCACTGTTCTTTCATTTGCTGGGAGGTTCAACACTGAACTAAAGCAGCTAAGGCATTGTGTTGGCTTGGGGGATAAGGGGAAGATGAAAGGTCCCATTTTACAGTTTTGTCTGGGCTGCTGTTTATGTTCTTATTGGCATCCTCTTACTCTATCTGTTTTCTCATATGACCTCAGATGGCAACATAGGTGCATCACCAAATTTGTTCAAGGCCCTGGTTTAGCTTGGTATGCAGCAAGGAAGGGGTAGAAGCTGTAGATGTGACTTTTCTCTTACAGTAAAAGTCTGCTAATGCTGTAAGCTAGATATATTCAAGAACAAATATTTATTTGCCATTTAGCCTTTTGCTACTCCAAGCAAATGTCATGTCAGAGTTCCAGTTGTTGCATTTGTAGCCAAATCCAAATAGCTTGGTTGTTATGTTTATTCAGTGTATAGGCTTGTTTAGACTGTAAGGCTTTTACTGAGCTCTGCTGTGAGTCACAAATCAAATATTTGTAGATTCTGTAATAGCACTTACAATTAGATGAACTCTTATTAATCAGTTACCATGAGCTAATTGGCCTAGGGGATTAACATGCCTAAATAAAAAGCTACTTCAGCATAACCAACAGGTACCCAAGCACAGTAACTGGAGTCCTAACATCTCATTTCCTGCAGGAGAGTGGTAATAAATAACAATCTTTTATCAACATCTTCCAGCATGTGCTCACAAAGTACTGATATGTTTTCACTGTAACTTGGAGCTACAAAGTATAAGAATAACTCCTGTGGGAAACTTGCAACTCTCCTTTTGCACAGATTCTTTTTTCACACTTCTTGCAAGTAACAGAATCTGTTTCCTCAAGCAGAGCAGAGTCATTCAGTAAATGTCCTCTCATCTGTCTTGGCTCTGCTCTGAATACACACAGTAACGCATAGCAGTAAGTCAGAGACACTCTCCTCTTCATTTGCCAGATCTGGGGATAAATGATTAGGTGAGGAACAAGGACTAGTAAATTGGAACAAATTTATTGCACTGCAGAAGTCTTTGGAAGGATCTATTTCAAACTTAACTCATCTCATCCTCATGATAAATAAGGGAACCCATGCAAAGTGACAAGCCTTAAAAAGACAGAACCAAAGGTAGACTAGAAACTGATTTCCTCTGTTAAAAAAGGTTTTCTACTCTCCATTTCTTAGCAAGCACAAGTATTTATCTGAGAGAGACTGCACACTTACCATCCTTTCCACAATGATGATCTTTGGTCCAAGCTGTTTGTGAATTGCAAAGATATGGATAAGTCTCAGGGTGAAGACCATGAAATCCAAGGCCAGGATTGTACGGCCAGCTTGGAAAGTGGAGTGCAGCATCCTGCAGAAGACATGGCATGAACTATCAGACCTCAGCAAGTACTGCTCCTGAGATGGGTTTTCTCAAATAGTACACTCTATTTCCAGGCATAGCCTAGTTAGGAAAAGGCAAAGTGCTGCATGGCTGTGGCTGCATAAGCTTGTAAGAGGAATGGAAGAGAATGGCTGCCCCTTGATGAGCAATAGGTGATGGAGGGACACTGCATTCCCTCTCTTGGCTTCAAGGAGATTGAGTGAACAAAAGTACACATTGGGTGGAAGTGATTGCCAAAACCAACAACAAAGCAGCAGAGCTTTTCTGTGCATGTGTTTGAATAGACTAATATGCCTTTTTGTGGTCTCTAGAGCAACTTCTAGGACTGCACAGAATTTTAGAGGCTTTTGTTGCAGAAACATGCCTCAAAGCTTGTAAAAAGAGATGTCACAGCCTGGTCTCATGTGCACATGAGCCTCTCCCATCAGTGGGCATATATAGCCCTTGGTACTGGTGCTGCCCACATCACATGGACCAGATACACACCTGCAGGTTACCCCAGTTATGAAGAGGAAGATGGTCACCATATCACATTTGTTCCAGTTATCCTCTACATACAGTTTAAATTTTTTCACTAAGTTTGTGTCTTCATCTGTATAGAAGCTCTGCAAAAGAGAAACAGCAATGGGTATCAATCTGCTTCCAGTTTCACTGCTTCACTGGGAGTTCTAATGTAATACCTCTTCCTTTTTTCTCTTTCATGGCAAAGAACAAAACCAAATTCCTAGTGCAATGGGAAAAAGAGCTTGCAAGGTTAAGCTCAGTTTACTGTTTTAAACCACAAGTGTTGGATGAAAAAGAAAAACAAATAAAATCCCTTTATTCTTGTGATATTAGCCCTAAGAACTTTTGATTTTGTCAGCATTCAGGCTGTTAAACAATACAAGAGCTTCCAGCCAAGGTTCAGTTTCTAGACCTCACTATCTAAACAGCAGGGACAGATTTGGCATCTGTATACTGCAATTGTCAGTGAGCAGATATTTGTGATTATCTAGGCAGAGTATTGGGTTTCTTAATTGGGTTTTAGCCTGGCACTCATCCTGTTCTACAGGTTTATAATGAAACAGTCTTTGATCCAAGTAGTTTCCCTGTCCTCCTCTGGTGATGGCCTTGCTGCATCATTTCAGATAAATTTGAACCAACTGGGATCCCCTTTGCTGCCTTCAATAATGAACACCTCTTTGTTCTTCCAGAGTAAATGTTTATAACTGCTGTTTTTGTGTCTAAAGAGGACAGCTCTGTGCCCCCACAGTTGGCAACACACTAGCCCCATTGTTCACACATTATTGTAGCTGGTGAGCCAAAGACATTCCACACCCAGTAACTGGGAGGGTAATGGAGAGGAGTGTTTTGGTTTGGTTTGTTTTGGTTTAAAAAGCAAACAAAATAGAGATCTGCTAGTGTTCTGAGTTGAGAAGGTTTTAGAAAAAAAACCTCATAAATCTGAATTAATTTACTTGTTGTTTTAAAAGGCCCTAGTGGGGTGGAGGGGAATCTCTTGAAAAGATGTAGAGTTGTCTGCTGTGTTTCCAGGTGTAGAATATTACTGCCA
Organism: Galbula dea; assembly: GCA_013399015.1. Lineage (NCBI taxonomy): Eukaryota > Metazoa > Chordata > Aves > Piciformes > Galbulidae > Galbula > Galbula dea. The sequence continues at coordinate 525,826 of VWZX01011307.1, forward strand.
TCATTTGTCGTGGGAGGGTCTAGTCCTGGGGGGGGGTGAACTCAGAGAGATGATTTGCAAAATGAGAGACACCTGAATCCTAGCAGCCCATTTGGCTTCATTAGGGCCAGATGAGCTTGGAAAAATGTAGTGGCAGAGTTGTGGGTTTGCATGTGGAGGAAGAGCTTGCTCTGGGAGAGAGCTGTGGAGTGTTTTGGATAAGGTAAGTTCTGTGTTGGTCTTTTGTGCAAAGCTGGGCCTGGCACTTGAAATCTTCAAGCTTGTAGAGCTCTAGAGATTGTAACTCCTCAAAATACTGCTTCAGGCTTTACTGTGCCATTGTGAGGTGTTGTGGGGTACTGACCTGCCGCATTTCTTCCAAGACCAGGGTAAAAACCCAGAAGTAAAGTATAATTTCTGCAGCAGATGGACCTTCAGGTGGAGGTGGTTTAAAGTCCAGTAAAAGAACATAAGCAAATAGAAACAGAAAAGCAAAATACATGATAACATTCCCCACAAAGACAGTTACAGGGGCACTCCAGAATTTTCTCCACCGTGTAAACACGAATGTCACCCATGCTGTGTTTTCAGAAGGATTCTGCATTCCCAATTTACCATTGCCACTGCAAAACAAAAAGAACATAGGCTTGATGATGACTTCCTAAAGTTAGTTCTTGGGAATAGGCTTAGTATTAGTCTATATAAGGCTTCCTGTATGATAGGAACAGGCAGATGCTGGGGGTGGGTGTGGAAGTCAAAGCAATCACATTACTGCAGCAGAAATACTTAAGTCAAAAAGAAGGGTTTGGAAAAACAAAGTCAGAGCAGGCTTAAATGCATGTTCTTGTTATTTCAGTTTTGCTGTGTTAGTTTGATTTGTAAGTTTGTTGCATTTCTGCATGTGGTGTAAACACTGCTCAAATGGATCCAGAGAGGGGAAAGTGAGCTAATTGCTCTTCATATCCCAGGTGACAGGAGAGAAATGCAAATGGCCAATGTGTTTTGTGAGTCAGTTCTTAATTATTTTAGCTCTACAGATCCCTTGTGGTGTTTGCATGCAGAAGTTGTTGTTGCTGTGACTTGAAGCAATTGCTGGGTTTTGACCCAGTCTCAGTAGTGCTGGATCATACTAAGCATGTGTTTCTGGAGTATCCTTTCTGAAGTCTTGGAGAGCTGGTGAAGGAATACTTCAGTCCTTACACAACTGTAAGAGCTGGCATCTCACCCTTTATGATTAAATTAGAGTAAATGTAAGAAAGAAAACCCAAAAAAAGTGATGTTAAAAGCCTTTTAGCCAAAAGAGTTGACCTCATAAATTATTCACTGAGGTTGGTAACTGAAGGGAAATTTGACCTGTGCATTTACAGTTGTTTCTGCTGGGTCTTAGAACATGAAGTGCTATCTAATGGCAATGGAAGTTACCCTGGGTAGAAAATGCAAGTTCCCTGTGTTTGATAGCAATCTGATCTCAGGGTGAGGTTTTGTTTCCACAGCAATGGCTCTCCTGTGTAAGCTGGGAATGTTATTGGATCTTTAATTCTGTGATGTGACTCTGAGAGGTGTGATCCCTAACAAAGGATGGGCACATTAGGGTGTGTTTTCACCTCAGAAAAAGCCAACAATGGCTCTTCCCTGTTTTGTTATTTCCCCTGATGTTCTTTGCTAATTATTAAACAGATTTGTTACAGGGAAATGTTTCACCTCACAGCCACTCTGTTCTAGGTGCCTGATTCTGTAGCACCTCTGAATTTATGACATTATAAGATACATTCCCATGGTAACAGGCTAATATCATCAACAGATAATTGCAGCCTTACTGTAAGATGATGAAATAGATCTGAGAGGGAGAGAGCCTTGTTGTTAAAATAAATTGCTAAGATAATAGCAATTGGAAGGCACAATGTAAAGACCCAACCATGCTTCACTCAGGATATGGAAGTGCTTTATGCCATTGCTTACAAATAGCTCCCAAGAGGCAGATGCTTTTATGCCTATTTTATAGGTTAGGGAGGGAGATTGAAGAGCTAATGATTTTCTCCAGCATACTGGCAGTTAAATGCCAGAGGTAAAAATAGAACCTAATAAACCTGGCTTGGTCCAGCACTTCATGCTTCCTTGCTACCACTGGTCACATATCTCTGAAGTTCTCTTTAAATTGTTGAAAAGCACATGCTTAATTAATGCCAGGGACTATTTAGCCGTTAAAAGGATACTGTGTTAGTCAAAAGGCTTCCTACCCTGACCTCAGCCCCTGTAGCCTCCCAGGTTTTGATGATGACAGAGTGGCAGAGATACATGCACAGGGTGAGACTGAGAAGAACTGCAGTTCTGTGAACAACCACCAGCAACTGGCAACAAACTTGGTGCTTAGTGACCTGTTTGTGTAATGCTTCTTCCAGCTCTTAGGTCTGTTGTTGTAATTCAGGTTCCTCAGGGCACATCTTTTAAACCAAATGAACAGCACTGGTGTGGTGGGAAGCTGACAATGTAAAATTCCCAGGTACTGTTGTTTGCAAGGGCTTCTGATGCTGCCTTTGAAGGAAAGTATGTAGTGATGCACTCAATGTAAGGTTCTGCTAGGAACCTTCTTTCTGCTCAGCTCAGTAATCTAACAGGGGATTACTTTCTAAATCCAATGTATATTAGCCATCACAAAGTGAAGAGAGTCTCAGGACATGCTTTCTGATTCCCCAGCTATTAAGCAGGTTCTTTTTTCTCTAGAAATGACCTGTTCAGAACAAGTAAAGTTGTGTCTCCTTGAAAGAGTGACACATCCCTGTTTATTTCCTGTATTCAGCTTAGAAAGCAACAACAGCAGTAGTCAGAGGGCACAGCACTTCCTGAGGAGTGATGACTTCCATGGTCCTTCAGCTGCTGCTTAGGTCATTGTCTGGTCCCTAATCCACAAGAAGTGTTCTGTTACTTGATTTTTGTCATGAAAGCTACTTTAAGAAATGGTTTGAAACTTACCTGTTGTCTTCCTTGGAAAGAAAGAGAGTCCTCTCTGTATCTAAACTGTCCAGCTCTCTAAAGGGCTCTGGCTCATTCTTTGATTGTTTTTCCTCACTGTAAGGAAATAAACTCATTAGTTGAAAGGTGATGGTTAGAACTTTGTCACTGCTAACTTGGCATTCATACAGAACTGCTAGCCTGTACTTATCTTGCACTTGCTCCTAGGAGAAATTACCAAGTGTAATCCTTTCTGCAAATTCTGTTTGTTTGTTAGGAGAAGGCTGAAATCACCCACAAGATTCATAGAGGTGATAATTGGCATGCTCCACAAAGATAGAGCAGGATGCTCGGTCATAAAGCAGGATGCTCAGTCTGCTCTAAGTACTTAGGATTGAGCAGAAATAAACCCTAAGTCAGTCCTAGAAGACAAAACCCCAGTGCTGTTCCTGGTTACTCTTGGTAGGAATGGTGAGAGGAAATGCCAGAAGCAAAATGTCCCCAGCATTTGTTCAAGAGAACAAATCTTGAAAAGCTTACTTTGATTATGAATCATCATTTAAACCTTTCCATGAAAACTGTGCCAGAATTTCACATTAAATTACTTGAATTTGTGAATCTGGCAGCCACTCTGACAAGAAAGTCATTTGTAGTGAGACTGGCAGGAAGAAAATCTGAAGTCAGCAGTGCCAAACAAGTTTTCCTCTGGCTTGTTAAGTAGTTGAACAGTTAAGGAACATGTATTTCATAGGAACATGTCACTTCTTAGTGTCAGTTCTGATGATTTCTGTATGATTCTCAGACTATGAGGAGGTTTTCTTTAAAGTTTTAATTCCTGGGTTCTTTTGACTACCTGATCATCTTGGCTGCTCTTTTCCCTTTCTGTTTATTTGTTTTGATTTTAAGGAAAGCTAAGATTCTAGCCATCTGCTAAAAAGCTGTAAACTATGGACTCCAAAGCTATCCCTTCAGAAGACTAACAGAGATCTTGCAAGACACTGAATTTCAAAATTCTAATTGATTTCATGTCAGTCCTGTGTTTTTAAGCTTGCCTTACACTTACCAAGGCTTGTGGCTGATCATACTGCTTTATGATGGCTGTTTTTCTAGGTAAGGTACTGAGGTTTGAGCATGGCACCTCCCAATCTAGAAAGAGATGGTGCTACACCTGTATGTTACTGTGGAGAATCTGGAGCTGACAGAATTCCAGCAGGCTGTTCTGTGGACTGTGCAGAGTGGAAGTGGGAGATGTGAAGGCATGGCATTATCCTTCAGGTGTTAGAATAGGCACCAGCAGAGGACACACCTATCACTTGGTCCCATGGAGAACTGGCCTGGCTGACAGTGGTGCAGTTCTGTTTTGGTCTCTCTGCCTTGGTGTTATTTGTTTTATCTCTTAGGTGAGAAATTTTGAGTCTGAATAATTTTTTTATGGAGTATCACAGAATATTAGGAGTTGGAAGGGACCTTGAAAAATCATCTAGTGCAATCCCCCTGCCACAGCAAGATTCCCTAGAGCAGGTCATTTTTCATCCCTTTTTTTTTTCTTGCTCCCAGAAGTTTTGTTTGTTACCTGAATGCTATTAAATTTGTGTAGATTAGGAAAGGACACCAGAATCCACAGATTAACTTCAGGATCTGTGTGCTTGTAGACATGTCTCCCCACCAGATTTTGGTCAGGAAGGCCTGAAAGTCAGGAAAACAAGAGATGGCTTTAATATCATAGAAACATACATGCAGATGAAGTGCACCTCTCTTCTGTGGCTCCTAAACCAGTGAATGCTCTGGAAACCTGAAGAGCAGGCACACCTTCAGAGCAAGCAGGCATTCTGTTTGTCCTTCTGCAGATGTTGTTGAGTATGCAAAGAGTTCTGAAGAGGACCATGGAGAGAATAACAAGTTAGGTGGAATGAAGGAACATGTGTAGTACAAAAAGTGCAAGTCAGGCACAGGGAGCTAAAAGCACCATCACTCTTAATTTAGTCTTGTGTTTGTGGAGAGAACTCAAGTGGTGAGGTCAAGGCTGAATAGTAATTTGATTTCACTTTTATCCCTGAGCTCTTCCTTGAATCTTGAACAAAGAGTTACTTCACATCTTGGAACAGCTTCATTATGCCTCAGGCAGATTTAAAGTGCTTTCCTGATGCTTCTCTGTGAGCAAGGAAGGAAGAAAAAGCACAGGATGGAATAAGGGGTGAATCTTCCCAGTGCACTGGTCTGAGGGTCAGCTGGATGAAAGGGAAGGGAAAGAGGGAACTTACTTTGTCAAGGGTGCAGTATAGTGTCCTCTTATGGTGCTCCCCTCTGAAAAATGTCTCTTGGGGGAATAGATTTCATGGGGGTTTGTTGCTGTGCTGTCCTCTTGTGTGTCCAACATCAAGCTTAAAGACCCCAGGGCAGAGGTGGTGAGGGAAGGGTCTGTAAAACTTACCTGGACACCATCATGTGCAAAGAAAGACTTAGCATCTGCTTCAGTGGCCAGCTGAAGGCAGGTGGTTTTGCTCCAGTACTGATTTTTCCTCACCAGCAGAGCAAATGCTCTCTCCTCACTGTTGTGGTAGCATTCGTTAAACAGTTCTGACAAAGGAAGGAAACAGACAGAGATCTTGGAACTTAAAAGGAAAAATAAAGAATGCAAGGCAAGTGAGTGATGTGTGGAGGGCAGAGCACAGCAGCAGCAAAGCCTGAGCACTGCCAGATGCTCCTTCTGAAAGGCTGAAGCAGCTGAGAAGTGCCTGAGAGAGCTTAGAGGAGATGGAAGGGTGCTGGACACAGGAGTAACTCATATATGGCTTTATGCATATATGTACATGTGTTGGGGCAGAAAACAGATTTTCCTTGGTTAAAAAAATATCACTAATTTTTAAATTCCCACTATTTGCACAAAGGTAGGGAGCAAATCTCTCAGCATCTCCCTCTCACCTCTCTCTGCATGCTCCTTTCTCAGCCTTGGGGCCTCTAGCAGGTTTGAGTTTGGTTTTTTTTTTTCCCCTGTTTGCTCTGAGGAGAGATTTTTCTTTCTCAGTTCTTGTACAGACAGCATCAGAAACTTCTTGGAAACATGTCAGTATTTGTTTTAGTCCCTCATCTGTAGCAGCCTCCTGTGGAGCTTTAGGCAATACCAAGCAGAACTGTATCTCTTGGGGGATCCTCTTACTCTTTGAAGGATGAGTTGCCACGCTGCTCCCCCTCTCCTGGACAGACTAAACAAAAGGAGCAGCTCAGCTTTGGCTTTTAGCCAGAAAATCCTTGGGTTCAAGGCATAGCTCTTGGACATAAAATAATATTAGACTTGGGAGAGTGTTGTGGTGGAGTTCTGTGTTGAGAGAAGCTGGCCCTGGAACTCAGAAATAGGATAAAAGATCCAAAAAGTGAAGGTTTTCTCGTTAGCCAGGATCTGCCAACCCTTCTTTTAGCCATTTTTACATGGTATTAAGATAGTATCTTCACTGGTGATGTTTCCTGTCTGTGTTATCAGGGTTGAAGTAATGATATCCTCCTGTGGTTGGACTAGATGATCTTTTGAGGTCCCTTCCAGCTCCTAGCATTCTGTGATTCTGTGACCTGACTTCTTGTGTCTGTTTCATTCTGCTGATTCACTTGATTACCTGGGTCCCTTTCCTAGGCCAGCCTACACCTCCCTGTTAATGCTGTGAGGGCTGGGGAAAGGGTCAAGTTCATTTAAGACAGCCTGATACACAGACCTCTTTTCCAGTTGGTGTGGTATTTAGCATTCTTAAAGAATATTTGCACTACTTAATACTGACAGTGTGGTCTGGGCCAGAAATTAACCCTGAGGATCTGATCTAATACTCACCAAGCCCAGGGCCAGACTCCTGGGTATTGGATCAGACCCTGTAATTCTATGACCAAATTACTTGAGCCTTGTGATTATCTGAGAACCTGGCTTTTACTTTTTGTAAACAATAATGGCCCTGTGAGAAGAGGGGAAAATGTGATCTGTTTATAAATAGTGTAGCAACATCTTCATGAGCCTTCAGCTGCTTGATGTAGCAGCTCTGAGGGGAGAGCAAGAGCCTCTGGTTTTTGTCCTAGGTGGCATACTTTAAAGCTCTCTGTTCCCAGCAGTGTTACCTTCAGGTTCAGATCCAACTGAAGCCAGGGCAGCAGAGAAGCTTGTGTGCAGACATCTGTTTTGAAACCAGGCAAAAGGGAGAGGGTTTGGCATTCCAGCATTGCAGATGTCTGAAAGCTTACTGCTGTAGGGAGGGGCAGCTTCCACAGAGCCTGCTGTGAAACCAGCCTGAGCCTCACTGCAGTTGTGCAGTGCAGTTAGCCCTCTTCTGGGTGAGGTAATCTCAAATTATTTTTAGCAGTGAAAACAAACCTTAAAACTTGTTGCTCTGGTGGCCCTTACAGAGCAAACCTGATATTGCAGGAAAACCAGGCAGCTGTGAGCCTGGAAGTGTTCTGGTTATTCTATCTTGCCCATCACTGTAACACACCTTGTAAGATCAGACATAAAATACCAACATGCAGCAGGAGGGTAATTTCTGCCATGCATCCCAGGGGCCAGTCTTGGAACAATGATTTGGGGTTTTTTTTCCCCAAAATACTTGGGTTTTAAAGTTCTCCTTCTGTGGTATTTGGATGTTTGGGGCTGCCTGTGCTGCAAGGCTGTTAAATTATTCATAAGAGTTGACCTTTTGCAACTGAAATAGTAGGTTTTTTTCTTTTTTCACTTGCTTGCCTCCCAGTTCCTACTTAAATTTTTGATGGTGTTAAAAAGGTTCCATTCCTTACCCACAGCAAGCTGCTCATACTTGGCCTCCTTCATGATTTGTGCTACTTCAGTCTCAGTCTCCAAGCGGGACATCTCCTTAAGGATCTTGCAGGCTGCCAGAGCTGAAGCTACCCCCTCCTGACCCTGCAGAATTGAAAGGGTGTTGCTGTTACCATACACTGGAGGGCACTTCTGAACTGGGGAGAGCTCCCTAAGGAACATAATCCAACAAACTAATCATGCTTCTCTCCCCCTTTGAAGAACCTTTCTTCAAATGTGGACTTGAAAGGCCTAAGTGTTGCTTGAAGTGACAGTTTTGGGGATAGTTGAGAACTGAAACCCACATATTGGTAGTTCTTGTGCCTTATAAGGCTAGGGTTTGCTTGACCTTAGAAGGGCCTGATTATGGGTAGCAGTCAGAGTGAAAGGAAAAGAATGGGTTATGGAACTAGAGCAAAAGAGTCTCACAGTGCCAAGATGCCTCAAAGAGGGCTGTGCTGAAACCCTTCATGAGGATGTATGGAAAAGGAGGGAGCCCAGCTGGGAGAGGCACACAGCAGAGAAACGTGCCTTCTGGTGCTAGAGCTCCACAAAGAGGGCCCTGCAAGATGCAGATGTGTCAGCATGCACACCCTCCCCCCCTGCCCTGGCTGAAGAGCTGTGCTGCAGTTTGTCCTTCCCCGTGCCAGATGCAGCGTCTGAGAGCTCAGGGATGGAGCCTGATAGCTGTGTCTGGCTCAGGGGGGAGGGAAGCTGTGGCATTGTGCTCTCCAGATGCATGAGACAGGGCTTCAGTTGTGGAGGACTGTAAAACAGGAGCCAATTATGCCAGCTTGAAGCTTAGCCTTTGAGAGCGTGGTGCTGTTGTTCTCTATGGGCATAGCACGTAAGCTAAAGATGCTCGATGGCAGCCTCTTGTCTCTCCTGCTAGAACCCAAACAACTGACCTATTGTAGGAGGAACAAATCCTGAGACTGAGCCTGGTGAGTCACCAGCAGTGATGAAGAGGAGGGCCAGCTCTTCAGGGTTTCAGGCTGTGCTGATTTACACCAGCTGCTGCTCTGCCCTCCCTCTCTCTCAGGCTTTCTGGCCCCTGCTGGCATGAGCCACGTGGAGGTGGAAGGCCATATAAATGCCACATCTTGTACTTGGGAAACAAACCTATCTGTCCTCTGAGCTGAAAGGCTGAGCAGAAGACATCTCAGGTACTTGAAATATGCCACTATTTCACCTGAAGCAGCAGCAGCAGCTCAAAGCTTACCATAGTCCAGAAATAGTTTGCCATCTTGTGCCGGTTTTGAAGTACTGCCCACACAAACAAATCCCTCCAAGGATTTTCACTTTTCTGGTTCATATCCAAGGGCTCAGGTAATCTCTTTGTATTAATTTTATCCTGAAAGAGGGTTTGTAGAAATTAAAACCTGCTCTGCAGCCTTAGTCAATGCAAATGACAAGCTGCTCTTGGCCTTGCTGGCTACTTCGTATTCTTTGCTTTGTCCTTTTCTGTAGGGCTGAGAGGTGATTAGTGCATTCTGCACTGGCTCAAAAGACCCTTGTGTCCCCAGCAGAACTCAATATGTGTGAGAACCTTCTGGATGAAGCTGTGACTCCATTAAGTCGATGGTAAAGCTCTCACTGGCTTTATTAAGAGCAGAGCTTCACCACTGGTGTGTAATATCATACAAGACAAACCTGTTATTAACTAATCTGAGCTTGCCTTCAGTTGTATTGGATTCTGCTCAGCTGCCACAGAGGACATGGTTTCAGAGAAGAGGGAACAAAAGGCATTTTATTTCAACAGATATAAGTCTCTCCAAAGCTCTGTACAGGACAAGAATAGAGTGCATCAATACCCTCCTTTTGGTCTTTCCTTTGAGAAACCTCTCCTTCATGCAGGGAGTATTTTACCCAGAACACTGCTTATTCCTTTAGCATTGGATAAAAAACTCTCCAGAGGAAGTATGACAACTTAGGTCAAGTTCTGAGTTTTAAGTGTACTTTCAAAATGCCTTTGTATCTATTGTGTTAACTAAAAGCAGCCACAGTGGATGATTATTTTTTTAATATAGCAAGTTTTTGTGAAGATATTTTTTAATTACTTGAATTATAGGATTCTCTTCAGCTTTATTTTAATGGCATTGTGGGGGGATGTTGGTGTTGGGGTTTTTTAGTCAATTTAATTTGTGTAGTGAGCTATTTAATCAACTGAATGACATTGAAAACCTTGCAGGACACAAAGATACCTGAAAGTCTCTTCAGTCTTTGTAATCACTAGTTCCTAACTTGAAACAAGACACACAGTTCAGCAGCAGTGACACTGGTATCCCAGTATAGTGATGCTCTTTCATTGAATCTGCTCTTATGCATGAAGCTAATAAGATCAACAAACTGTTCTCAACCTGCAAGCTGCTAGAATGAGGAATGGTCTGTGGGTCTAGTTCAGGTACAGTAAAACCTTGTATAACCCTCCCCCCCCCATGCAGAGGGACAGACAGGGGAGTGAACCTATCTTAGAAAGTCCTTTCTTTTCCTTTTTACTTTTGAAATGTAAAAGATCAAACCTCTTCAGCTGTGATAATACTGAGCTGAAAAAGGGAATGAGAAACCAAAGTGACTGTTTCTCTCCTCTGCCCTTTCTTTCCCTGCCCCACCTCCAAAGTCTAGAACTAATTAGAGTTGGGAAAGAGCAGGACTGGGATGGAAAGTTGTAACTCACTGATTTCTTGCCTCCGTGTCTGAGGTCTTGATAGAAACCTTTGCATGCATCGTGGAGAAAATCCTTGAGAACTCTAGAGACCTCACTGAGGGTAAAGAGTGGGCAGACCTCCTCCTCCTTCTGCTGTTGACCTGCCAAGGTCAGCTTGGTTTCTTCATGTTTTTTCAGGAGAAGGTCATAGAGGAGGCACTTCTGAGAAATGGAGCAGTAGAGTCTCTGCAGGCGACTGTATGTCAGGAATTCAGAGATGTTCACCCCATTGTCAAGAAACAGTTTCACAAATTCTGGTTTGTCATTGACCAGAGCATCCATCATCACTTCCTCCAGGTCACAGGACTAGATTGATGAAAGGAGAGAGGGGGGAAAAAAAGAGAAAAAGGAAGTTTTTTGGGGTAATTCTGGCTGGATGAGGAGGGAGTTAAGGTTTAATGTGCAGACATGCACTTCTTGTTTTTTCACTAGGTCAGCAGTGGGTACAAGGAGAAAGGGAGAAGTAGAACTCTCCTCATTTCTCTCTGACAATGTCTGTGGAAGCATTAATGTTCAAATATCAACACAAATAGAATGCTGTAGGAGTTGTGGTGATGGTAGATACCCAACACCCTGGGTATCTGTGCAGCAGCTGGAAACAGTGACATTCTTCCTACTATTTTCCAGCAATAATATCTGCAGGCTACTTCTGCTTTGTAAGCTCAGGTTTCCTTTAAAGGTTTGTAGAGAAGGGAAGAAAGGTTCTTTCCCCCAAAGAGCTCCAGAAAGAGATGGTGACCACTGAATTATTCCCCCTATCTTTAGCCATTATCATACAGGGGACCAGAAAGACAAACAACCCAAAGCAGCATGCTACCATTGCCCAAACTCTCAGTGGAGAATGCAGGCAGTGTTAAAATCTGAAGCCTTCCACCAGGATGTTTCAGTGTCCTGGACACCTTGGCTGATGCACCTGTTGTTCTCATAGGCAATAAAACCTGGTACCTTCCACTCCACGTCACCACTGAACAGTTCACTTTTAGCTATGTCCACTCTGTTCCAGGCCACTGCCAGCTTCAGTTCATCCAGATATTCCTGAGCCTCCTGGCTGTGACTCTTACAGGCTGGCAAAAGTAAGAAATTCAAAGAAGCTCAGTACTTGACGCTTATGTTTGATTTCATACAGTATTGGTACTTTGATTATCAATACAAGCTCTCTTGCAGCTGTCACTGACCTGTGAGTTGCTTAACCAGGAATCCTTCACAACTTTTTCTTTCCCTTAACTTAAGAAATATGAATTCCCTATTAAAAATTAAGTTTAAATGTCTGTAGGTTTTGAAGGGGGACCCTGGCCTGTAGAAAGGGGGGGGATAGGGCTGGTGAAGTAACGTCTTCTTTCAGAAGATAAGGTGAGGGTTTCTTATAGGAGAAATGGGTTCTATAAACTCTATCACTAAGAGAAGCAAGTAATGAAATAAAGGAGGAGCTAAACATAGCATGAGATTAAAAAACAGGCAGCAGTTTAAAGCAAGGATACAAGAGCTATGGTAACTGGCACAGTTAATTTGTCAATAAGCAAAGAGAAGAACTCTGCATCAGAAGTGAAATCTGATCCAGCAGCCAACTGAACTTGCTCTGGACAGGAATAAAATACATTCATGGCATAGAAGTCAACTAAGACAAGTACTGCATTGTGCTGTGCTTATTCTTACCTTTTACTAAAGCTTTTAAAATGACTGTGTCTAATTCTTCTGAACTGTCTTGCTCAAAGTTGTGCAGAGTTAGGAGATGTTGGTGTGAGATAATGTTCTGAATCTGTTGGGAGTTGAGACAAGAATCATGTCATGCATTGTCCTACTGCTACACAGTAATGCCCAAGAGCCCAGTGGAGAGCACCCATGGGGTATTTCCCAAAAACTTGCATTTTAATTGTAAAGCTGAGAGTTGACAAGAAGACAAACATCATAATTTTCCCATCTATAAACAAGTCCTAAGGCAAAAAGGGAGTTACTGCCTCTTCCAAAATCACCTAGCAGGACAGGAGGAACACAATTTGGGTATTCTGAGAGCCACAGCAGTGCTTTAACTAACAATTCCTTCTTTAGCTCCCATTCTTCTTTGACTCATATTCCTGCTGTGGACAGCATACCACTAGTTTTGCTTTAACTTTTTCTGCTTTGACATTTAAGATTTTCTCAGGGTTGTTTATTTAAAAGCATAGTAAATAAATCTTTGAGGAAAAGCCATCAAATATTGCTATATACAGGACTCTTTTCTTTCCTTCTGCTACTCTGTTGAGTTTTCTTTCTCAAAGTGCGGCTGCACCAGGACTTTGTCAGGATCTCTCTGGCAGTATTGCTTCTAGATGCCCTCACAGCCTTTTATGTTGGTGATCTGGCAAAATTCTCTGTCTGGAATTAGTAAGTGGAAATTGCAAAGCTAAGGATTACAGCAGGGACTGCAGAGAGTAAGTATGGTGTCAGATCATGTGGGCTTGGCTTCTCTCAGAAGCACCCAGTGCTCTTCAGACTTCACATAAAGACCATCTCAAAGTGGTTTTTTGTTACTTAAGCATAGTGGTTTTAAGGCCAGCAAATGTGCCTCAAGGCAGAGTAAGGAAAACCTGTGAATCTGCTTTCTCTCAGAGCACACATAACTGACAATTGATAGGGTAGTTTCTAAACACCCTTCATTCTTTTCATGCTTCTCCGCAATTAGGTTTCCATTTAACAGCTGTAGTTCTAGAATTTGGTTTCTTTAGTCACAGCTGCAGAAGCTCCACAGCTGTGGAGTCTAAATAATGCTTCATGTCCTCTAGAAGGTCTGTGAGGTTCCTGGATTCTGGCTGTTCCTTGAGGAAGTACAGAGCCCTATCTGTTTAGCTGAGTTGCTAGGACAAAGCAGTTTGGTATGATCAACTGAGCACTTGATTTTAATGTTAGAGAGGTATCCTGAGAGAACAGTGTCAGAGCATTGGAGTGCCCAAAACTTCTGGGCAGCTTGTTGCCAAACCTTTACTGCCTGGACTACCAAAGGTAGCAGTGGTAGGAGAGAGCTTGTGAACATAGTGCATGTAATTGTCAAACATGTGAGCTCACTCTTGCTGTCCATTGGAGAATGTCCTTCCACAAGAAGCTTTCTGCAGGGAATTTCTCCTTAAATTGCTTTTCAACTGCTGCTGGTGTGATAAGCTGGGAGTCATTCATGAATGCAGCTAGGATGTCAGCTGTACCTCCAGACCCTGCTAAGATAAGCCAGGGAGCTGAATTTTCCAAGCTGCTGCAAATTCTCTGCAGTTTAAGAAGGGTATTGTTAGAATTCATCTATGGAAAGAAAATGTTATTCCAAAAGAATGATTTCTTGCAAACTAGCAATAAATGACTGCTATTCATGACAGGTCTGCTGAGTAGCTAAGAACCTGATTTGGACAAACAATGCATAAAACTTATCAGTCCCTGACTTTCTCCCCTCTCCCCCCTTGCATTCTGTGCTTCAACATACTCAAGTGCAAGAGGAGCACTACCCATCAATTGTCAGCAAGCTCTTCTGGCTGCTAAACTTGGCAATGTGTGCCAAAAATTGGGAATTTTCCTGTGGGAATACAACACTGGCCCACAGGAAATAAACACAGAAGCATAGCAACTGCAAGAGTTAAAGGCTGCTAATTCTATTGTGCAATTAGATTGAGTCAGGCAGGTTGGTGAAAGGAAAGCAGAGGCCATGGCATCAAGGAAACAATGACTATTTGTTGCCAGCCTATTTCTTCCTCTGGAGTTATGCAAGAAGCTGATGAGACTCTAAGAATCTAACTATTGTTTCACATGTTGCATAGGGGTTTGTGTTGCTGGGTTTTTGTTTGGGTGGTTTTTTAGCTTAGTTTTTTTTTCTTTTAAGAGCTGTTGTGGTCCCTGGTGTGTCTGTTTCAGTTTGTATTTCAGAAATTGCACTCAGAGTATCAATCAGTTATCCATTTCCAGCACATGTAAATTTAGGGCAGCCCCAGGCAGTCACCTTTGCTTTCCAAGTCACTTTGTTCCCTAAAACTTTGAGATTTATAGACTATAGCATGTGAGATCTTTTCCTACACCCAAGATATATAAACCAGTGCCTTATTTAGTTGCTAGGAGGAAAGCTCCAGAGGTAACATAATCCTAGATTAAACAGCAAGATTTCCAGTACAAGTGTGGTTTAGTTCAGCTGACAAAGATATGACAAGATCCAGGGACTGGAAACTGAAACTAGAAAACATCACCAGAAATGAGTCATTACTCTGCAAGAGGCTACAGCTTGTGTGTCAGTCTCATCTCTTGGAAACTTTAAGGAGTGGTTAAATGTCTTTCTGAAGGTACTCTAGACTATTCCTTTTCATCTGACAGTAGTACCTTCAAAATGCCCTGTGGGCATACAGCTGCAAGTAGCAAAATGAGGTACCAGTAAAGGTCAAATAGAAACCAAAGAGTATCTGCTACAGGTTCAAGGTGTAGAACTACTCAGGAAAAACATCCAAACTGATCCTTTGCTGAAGGTGATGTGGGGTTGTTAGCAGGCAACTGTCTTCTGTTCTACAGTGTATTTTGGCTTGGTGGAACTAGGGCACTATAGTTTTAAATGGTGCATCCAGCTCACCTGGTCTTGTACCTTCTCTGAGCTCTGTGACAGGTGTCTCACTGTTGCTGGACAGCACTGAGGGATTAATCTTTTTTTTTGTGTGTGATCTTGGGTAGTAGCACAGTATTTCTATTTCACTAGATCTGGAACTGGCTTCTGTGGGTATATTTTGGTTTTGAATTCCTTCTTCCCACTGTATGAGCTGGCAGTGGAAGCTTTAGTGACCAGCTGGTGCCTATTCAAAAGGAAATATTTCTCCCAAACAAATACTGGCAAATTTAATATTAACAGAATCCAGTTCTTAATGGTGTATAGATATGAGTTCTGACTTTATGTAAAGTGCCAATGCATGGGCTTGTCATCCAGCCAAATTTTCCACTAATGACTCAACACCAGTTAATTTCTTCTTCTAAAGTTGCAAACAGTTTCTTACCTCCAGTGTGCCTGGTCCTCCATTCACCAGTAAGCAAAGCACAGGGATCTCAATGCTACCTGTTCCTGGGAAACAAATGGTTTCATTGTTTACAAGTTAACAGCTTTCACCAAACTCTTGTGTTCTTTGCCAGCCCCTTGAAAATACTTCTGTTCTGTGCTGCTTTGGTACCTGCTGGGACATGAGCCTGCAGAAGGGCAGGCAATTGCTGAAGCAAGAGGCAGAGAATAACACTGACCTAGCAGGCAGGGTCCTAGTCTGAGATTCAGGACAAAGACACCTTTGCCTTGGGCATCCTCTGTGATCCCTGGTAAGCAGTCCAGCCTCTTCTCACCTCAGCTGCAAAACAAGGATATTGGCACTCCTGCAGGTCATAGCACTGTTGACTTTGGAGGTTAGTTATGTGCTGCCAGGTGATCAGATAGTAGAGCAATGGAGCTGCATCAGGGTGCAAGAGAAGGTTGTTAGCTTTTCATTGTTTGTATTAAGATACAGTCAGAAGGGAAGAGCTGTCTGTTTGTTTGTCCCAGGTGTTATGCATGTGCAGGAAAGTGTAGTGGAATCCAGGAGAAAAGCCTGATGAAAGGAGGATTTAAGAATATGAAGAGGCTGACTGTGTAGAGCAGCTGGGGTGAGATGAGTCAGGAGTTGATAGGAACCATGTACTCTTTATTACTTTGCTTAAAATTTTATGCAGCACAGTCTAATGTGATGATTATTAGTAACAGCCTTGTACATTTAGATGAAATGCTAATGAAGTATTTAACATGCTATGGGAGCAAGGGAAGAAATTATGCATGCATCCCTGTCCTTAGACACCCTCCCACAGGAGCCCATTCACTTCTAGATGGTTTATAGTGTAAATGCTGAACTCTTTAATCCAAAGGTGACTATAGATTGGCCTAAAAGAGCTCAGTAAAGCAGTAGCATCATGAGATGAATACCTCTTTCAGCTGGAAGATAAAAGGCATTTGGTTCAAACAGTTTTTTGATGTTTCCCTTTTGTAGGTCTCCCTGAGCAGTTCTTCCATCTAAGATCACCACTTACTACTTGTTGGATCTGGTGTGGGATGACTGCAGAGATCAGGCAGAACTGAGCTCTAGCTGGGACATGACTGGCAAGTAACTTCATTTGTTTTAGGGAATGGCATAGCATAGCCATAACTCTATCAGGTGATGCTCTAGTTCCCAGAGTGACCTCTGTGAATACAGGTGCCTTAAGGTATGTTTATGGCTTCAAAGATTCTTCGTTTGTGATAGACCTAGATAAAATTTAACTAGAGGAAGGGCAGGGGAAAGACTTCATGCTGGGAAGGTCCTTAATTGTAAAGAACATTCAGCATATCAAAAATTTCTCCTGAAGGACTTCTAGGTGTTTGTTTAAAGTAAGGAAATAGTGTGTGACCTTAGGAAAGTGTTTTACCTCAGTACAGTCACACAGCTTTGCTCAGCTTGAGTGTACATGAGCTTAAATGAATGACATTGTTTGTTTAGAGAGGGTACCACTGAATTCAGTATGTTTCAGTGAAACCTTTGTTCCACTGAGATTTGTTCAGTCAGTTTTGGTTTGCAAGTAGAAAGAGGCTACCTCCAAATTCTGCACTGCAACCTCAGCCTACCATTCCAGTCCACCTGTGGTCTTTCCTGCCTGAGCTCTCAGATAAGCATTCTTCAGGTGAACTGATGCTCTCAGGTACATCTGTGCCACCATACTATGGGCTCTCTAATTGAATATTCCATTGATGCATACAAGTGTGGATAAATGAGCTCTCCCTTCTGTTTCAGCTGTGCTAGCACTGCAGGCATTACAGAAACAGAAGAAAGGTAAAAGTAATTGGATTAGCACTACAACTGAATTCTTTCCATAAATGGCAGTAGGAGGCCTGCCTGATATTTCATTGTCATTGTAAACCAAAGTCACATAAATTTAGATGACCATTAGTTGCTGCATTATTTACCCAGGGTAAGACTTTTATCTTGAAACAAATATGGCTTAGAATATTTCAGAGAGGGTAGGAAGCAGCCTTTTCCTCCAGTGTAGAAGCAATTCAAGAGCCTGTGTGCAATAGGGGGTAAAAATACACAAGGATGAACATCCATCTCTTAAAGCCAAGGCACTTAAAGCTTGATTTATTTTCCATTTGTTGTGTTTGAAGGCAATTTGAGCTACCTTTAGGGAGATGGAATAAAAGTCAAGGTTTTTGGTTCAAAGAGTTTCTCAACCTCAGAATTCACCTTAGTTCTGCCTCTTACATAATGACAAAAGTTTTGACATGATCTTGCTGGGTAGGCAGTTGTCAAATTTGGGAACTGGACTTGCCTTTGATAAGGCCAGGGGCCCCCAACCATCCCTGCAACCTCAGCATTATTCAGGGCAGGAACCCACAGAGCCTGCTTACCCCCGTAGCCAGTGCGCTGCTCTGAAATGTACTTCTCCAAGGTACGGCGTAGCTTAGTGCTTCCTTCTGCCTCAGCTGCTGTGACATCATCCACCAAAATAAAATGGGAATGGCTGTGGTCCAGGGAATACAGTGGCCCTTGGAGATTGTCATCTGCTTGGTAGTGTACCAGACTTTCATTCTAGAGAGACAAGGAGAGATGTTAGTGTTCTCTGCAAATCACAGTCCATGTTTTTCTGTGCTTCATCTCCATTTCTGTGTTGCCTGTGCCATGGCATAACGCACCACCTTGGATACAGTTGAACAGACACTTCTACAAGGGCAGGGGAGAATGTGTTTGTTCTGAAAGATGCCACATTTGACAGGACTGAAAGCTGAAGTCCTTGAGATTTTCCTCTTGGGCTCTGCACAACACAGCGATATCAGCCATCATCTCTGTGGGCATTCTTTCAGAGGTTCTGGAAATATTTGTTGGACAAATGGAAAAGGGCCTTGAGACCTAGTAATTGTGGCTGGAGCTGTGATGTATCAGCTGGTATAAACCAGGGGCAAACTATTCACTTTGGTAGTGTTTTCTCCATGTCTAGCCCAGTAGATGTTAACCTGCTGTGTGTGTCTATCAGTTTAAATGTAGTTTTATTGGACAGGTTCCTATGAGCTCTAATGGTTATTCTTACTTTGGGATTGCATTCTGCTAAGAAGAGCAGGTGCCTAGCTGAATCCTGGAGGAAGTCCAACCCAGGGATCATCCAGGTTCTTCTCTTCAGCCAAGGTTGATGTTGGTGAGGCAGTGAACATATCTCCAGGAGCTCACAGCAGCACTACTAATGCCTAAAAACATAACCCAGAGGACAAGCTCCCCCATGCTGCGGGTAGAAGGGTTGAGCACACTGCCTAGCATGCCCCTAAGTTTCCTTTACCTTGAGGAAAGCTTCTTGACACAGTTAATTTTGCCTTCTAATTTTGTTGTCATGTTGAGGGGAGTGCCTATGTTCTGCTGCCATGTAACATTAAGCCTACTTGCCAGAGACCTGGCCTTTGATTAGGACCCAGAGGAACAACAATGAACTGAAAAAGGCCCCTGGGGATTTTCCTATTTATTCTCTGAAAATGTGGAAATGATCTTTCAATGATGTTTCAAGCACACTGTTAACAGAGGAGATGGGAGGGATCCACTGATTTCAAGGCTTGTTTTTCTCCTTGCTAATGTGGATTGATAGCTCTCTTCTATACAACAAGTTGCCTGTGCTAGTGCCAAGTATCAAGAGAACTGGGTTTAGATCAACATCCCTGTCTGTAGTTCCTTTGTCTTAAAGTTACTGCCTAAAATCCAGAGTGTCTTTGGGTGGAAGCCATACCAGAAGTCTTAGGGTCAGGAAATATTCCTGGACAAAGAATTTGGGCGTTAGTGGGGAGGAAACCTACAGCAATAAGAGGACTTGTTTTGTAGCTGCTGGCTAGGAAAGATCCAGATGCTTTTTGATCACTTAGCCTGGGAGTGAGGTGAAATAGTTTGCATTTGCCCAAGCAACTTCCCTGGACAAAATTCACAAATGAATTGAACCAAATTCTTTCCTCTGAGGTTCTTGTGGATCACTTCAGCCACACAAATAGGTTAAAGTCTTCCAGCTGAAGAGTCCCAGCTGGTAGAGCACATGGGTAGCTCTCCTCTGCAAAAAGGATGGAAAAGTGGAAGCTCAGGGACAAGAAATTGCTGCTATGGTCTGGCGGTCTCCCAGCTGCTAGCTGGTACTTGCTAGCCTGCTGGTGAGAAGAACTAGGTGTGAGTTCCAAGGGCTGTGCTTGTCATGTGTTTCTTGGCTTCTGCAGGGAAGTGAAAGTGCACAGAGGAACTGTCACCCACTCTCATTACACACCTACTTCATTGATACAATATTCTGCTCAGGAAAGACCTACATCCAGTGACAAGAAGGTCATGCTATATTTTTTCTTCTCCACCTCCAGGTCAATTCAGCATCAACTTGTATTGAATTTTCAGCAACTGTTCAGTTGGGTGAGGTTTTTCATTTGGTTATGTTTGAAGGTTTTTTTCCAAGAGCTTTGATTGCTTTTCCCTGAGTTGTGAAGTCCCTAGAGCTCCCAATAAGTAGACAAAATCCTGCATGGCTAGCGTTTTTGGCCCGGTGTGTTGAGCAAATTGTTTTGCATATTGGACACCAATTCAAAGACTATTTAAGAAAACCTGGGCTTGAATTATTTATGCCTTGTGTTCCATGCTAGAAAAGAGCCTTTTTACAGTATGTATGAAACAGCTTGGAGTAAGTGCATCTGCAGTAAGTGAACAAGAGCAAAAAATATTCTAGGTGCCTTATGAGGAGTGATTTTTTTTTTTTTTTTTCCCCTGACGTTCATCATTACTCTGGTCACTGAGCTGATGTCTAATGCTGTCACCTGCTGGGGATTTGCAGAATTGCTGCCAAGTGCAGGGCACAGAACCATCAGGGTCTAAAAATTCTCCCCCTGATCTTCCATTTTCCTCCAAAACACATTTTAAACCACCCTTATATTTTTAACTTAAATTAACGTTGTTCTGCCTAATACTTCCAAATGTTGTAAAGGGGCAGCTTTAGTTTGAACAACTCTGTTTCACAAGTAAAATAAGGGGGAAAATAATACCTTTGTGTTGTCCAGAATTTCTCTGTGCTGAATGTTTCTGAGTGAGGTTATTCCTATGGCAACCACTCTCACTTTGGATGAAGTGCTTGCCAGTGCCTGGTCTCGGACTGCTTGCACCAAGTGTCTTGTTATTCCTGCACGTAAAGCACTGGTAAAAATCCAGGCACCTGAAAATGTTGTTTGAGTAGAAGTTAAATAATTTATTTACAGTTGAACACATTTGTGTCCCAAGTAACATCACTTGTAGTATTGGATTTAAAGGGGTTTTTTAGGGAAATTGTAGAGAGGTTTTATGGACTGTGACTTTTAGAGTTAAAACACATACAGAGTATGTAAGACTTCAACAATAAAACCAAGAAGAAATTCTATGCCAAGCAAATGTGTTTCACATATCATGTGATGCAGGGCTGCCAGCTTTCCTCTGAGGTCAGTATGCCCATCAGGAATGCTGTGTCCAGTCTAGAGTTGCTTACTGTCTAAATGTGAGCAGAAACATCACTAGAGACCAAACAGGTCTGAGTGGTGCACAAGGAAGAGCAAAGGGATAGGAGTGGAGGAATTTGTTGGCTTGAACTGAGGACTAAACAGCCCCATGCAATAACCTGGTTGCAGAAGAGCTTGGGCATAACCTGCATAGTCTGGTGTGTTCTCTCATGTTCTTGTGTGTGTTGGAGAGGAGGATTTACACTAATACTGTTATGATGACAGAATTTGGCTGTTTTCCTAACAAAGTCTGTTCAACTCCTAGATTTGAAGAAAACAATCTTTGAAATACAAGTGTTGTAACATGATTTTGAGTAGTAGCTGAAAAGTGAGAATGGAAAGAACAAGAATTCTTACTTTTGACATAAATTTACTCTTGTTGAAATCAAATCACTATGCTCTCCTAAGAATTGTTTTGCAATAGGACCAAATCTCTTTCACCATATTACCTTTGTCGCCTCTGAGTGAATGATGCCAGGTGATTTCACACTTCAGGAATGGTTGCCTAGAGTAGTTTGGTTTGAAATAACTTATTTTTGCTGTTTCTGATACAATAACTTCCATTTTCAAAGCTACACAGGTTTTAGGTTGAATTCTGCAAAGCCTTGAACTGGCAAAAATAACCATGTGAGCAGGCTCATTGACATTAGAAGATGCCACACATTAGATGCTAGGTGTGAGAATCCAGTAGGAATAGAAATGCCTTCTTTAAAGCCTAAAGCACTAACCTGTACTTTGAGCTGCCTTTATAAGTCCTTTTTTTAAGGTGTCCCGGAGCCAAGGTTTCATCTGGAAATTTTGTTCTTCCCCTTCTAAAGAGACAACCAAATTGGGAGCAGGTAGCTTCCATTTGTTGAGCATAACTTCAAATATAATTCCAGGATGAATAGTACTTGGGACCTTGATAAACTTGAACAAAGAAAACAAAAAAACCCGAGGTCACACAGGAGGAATACCCTTCATGGTGAATGCAGAGGGAAATTTATCATTTTGGTTATTTAAGAAGAATTTATTTGAGCAAGACCTCACAGAGAACTGAATACTAGGATGAATTTAGCAGGCTTCATCTGACTGATTGGGACAGTTGTGTGGGTTGATTCTGGGGTGCAGAACAACAAATGGCTCTCTCCTTTAATACTGCTATTCCTCTTGAACTGCCTTCAGTCCCATGGCAGGTGGCAAAGCCAACAAATCTCTTAAGCATTTCTTGTTGCTGTACCAGCTGAAATATTTTCCTGATTTCATGTCTGTTTTTCAAGGATGTGTTCCATGAATCTATCACTTCTTCCTTTTCTGTGTTTTGGCTTCCTGCTTCAGATTTTACTATGGAACAATCTTAAGGCAGATTTCTGATCCCAGGAATTCCTCCTGCTCTAGCACTAATGTAGGCAAGGCTCTAGTGAATCTATGTACATGATCACAAGAGTGATCAACTGGACTTGTAGCACACTAGTGCAAGTCAAGTGATTGGTTTGTGTATATCAAGACTTATTTTAGATCAGGTTTAGGAAGGCATCATCCCTCCTTTGAGTGCAATGTGGTGCCTCACACTGTGGCACATTGTCCCTCACTGTTAGTCTCTCCAACAACAGTAAGAGTTAAAGGGTTAACAGTCCTCTGGGCTTTACCTTTCCACGTTTCTTCCCAGCAGCTGTGAAGTCTATTTCTCCTATGCAGTATGGTAGATCTCTCTTGAAAGCTTCCTCCTTGTCACTGCTGCAGAGCTTGGCTTCCGTTTCCTCCATTGGATTTGGAAGGTGATCACCAGTAGACCAAGGTGTTCACTGAGGTGACAGAAAACTGGAAGAGGAGAAGCTGTTGAAATTGGAGAAGCCACAATTCATCACTTTACACCTAGCTGAGCTTGTCAATTACTTTACTCTTTTACTATTAGGTTCAGGTAAAATTGGAGGTGTTGGTACCCAATGGTGTATGTTATACACAGAAGGAGGCAGACTCCACACCAAAGCTATGTAACTTAAGTAAAGCTCCTCTAGCCAGTCATTTATCAGGCAGAAAGCTGAGTTGCAAGGTACAAAATTCTGCCATCTCTCCAAAGTCACATGGGGTGTCTCATAGCCCAAAGGTGACCCTAATTCTCCAGGAAAGAAAGGGAAGCCTCAGTCACAAACTGTTGTAAGCACAAGTAGAGAAGTGCCAGTGAGCATCTGAGTTGTGGTTTCTTGATGTGGTTGTGCACTACGCTCCTGTGAATATGAATATACCTGACATGAATACTAAATAACTACACAATGACTCTGTATTTGTCTGAAGATACTTTAGGAGAGGTTCACTGTCTGTTTGCTCTAGAAATAAGCTGTTTATTCCTAAGCCAAAGAATTCAAGGCCAGGCTGTACTCCACAAGAACATACAGTTCAAAAAGGCAGGTGGTTTTCTCTACACGAGGATACAGGGATGATGATGGTGAATCATCTGTCCTAGAGCAAAGGTCATAAAAGAAGAGCTGCTCTTCTGCATCCCATGAGACACTGAAAGTGTCTGCTTGCTTTTCCTATGTTACAGTTTGACTGGAGCCATCTATATGACTTGAAAAATACAGATTTCCTCTGGTATGGCTCCTGTTGTTCCTTTTCAAAACAAAAGCAAAGAAATATGGTTATAAGCTAAAGGAGGGGAAATTTAGATTAGAGATTAAGAGGAATTTCTTTACCAGGAGGGTGGTTAGGCACTGGAACAGGTTGCCCAGAGAGGTTGTGGCTGCACCATCAGTGTTTAAGGCCAGGCTGGATGTGGCCCTGGGCGACCTGGTCTAGCGATTGGCATCCCTGCCCATGGCAGGGGGGTTGGAGCTACATGGTCTTTAAGATCCCTTCCAATCTGAGCCATTCTAGGATTCTATGAAATAGCTCTTTCCCCTTGGCCTTCAGCTGCATATTCAGGCCCATAACCTGTCCTTTAGAAAATCCTTGTGACAGGAAGCCAGCAATGGTAATCAACCCTGCATTGATCTTTATTTCCTGGTCCAAGAGATTTGCTGTGGACTTAAAAGTGGGTCAAAGCAGCAAGTCTCTTGTGGGTCTGTAAGATGCTCCAGTAGAGGGAGCAAGCCCTCCAGCGGTTCCTTTGGGCTGGCAAGTCTCTTGGGAGCCTGTATCCTGGCTGCTTTGCTACTGCTGCCTCTGAAAACGTTGTTTGGAGTTCCCTTTTCCCCAGATCTGCCTCTGAAAAGTGTCTGTGGCCCCTCTCATGATTTGTTTCCCCTACAGCTATTCCACACCCCCCCAAACTTCTGCCGGGGATCAGTGCTTTAACAAGGCTGGTCTCATTCTTCTCCCTGCCTGCGTGCTAGACACTTCTGAGTCTGAGAATTCTGAGAGAATTGTGTGTTCTGAACTGTAAGATACCAGACTAGTCTGGTTGAGAATCTTACCTAAAAGAACTTGGTTTGGATTATCTATAAGGATAGCCACAGCAAAGTCCAGGTTTTTGCTGGAGTCCCCTTTTCCCCTGGAGATGCAACTTTTATCTTCTAAGAGCATACAAGAGAGTATTCTGGGGAAAAAAGAGTTAATGCAGAGTCATCATAACACATTTTTGGCTATTCTAAAGTACAGAAATTACTTCCTGGAACTTGCTGACAGAACAAAAGATATTAAAATAACAATATTCAGGACTGAATTTCCAGGGTACATACATTTAGTCACCATTCATCACTGTCCTAGGGAGTACATGTGTGTTTATATCTACACATAAGCAATGAACTTGGAATTGATAGCAATTTATGGAGTAATCTGGTGGTTAATTTGGCTTCATAGCTAGGCCCCAAGTGGTTAATTTTAGGTCTAGTTCTAGATCCTAGCTTGCAAAATTCAATCTTTGAATAAAATTTGATTTTTGGAAGAAAGACATTGAGCTGCTGACATTTATAAGGAATATTCTTGTATTTAGATAAGTAATATTTCTCCAGAAATAGCATGTTAACTTGACTGTGAGGATTTTGAAGAATTCCAGTTCTCAATGGTAGTGAAAAACAGAGTGTTGGGGTTTGGTTGTTTTGGTTTTTTTTTATTTAGCAACCAAGCAATCTTTGAACTGTGATATTTGAGGCTGAGAGCTTGTTTTGGGGGAAGTATCACTTCATCTTTCCATCCTGTTCTTACACTCCTTCTTCAGCATCCCTGACAGCCACTGTCTGGGATAGGATTCAGAGCTAAATGGAACTTGTTGATCTTCTATAGCTGTTCTTGTGCTCATATTCCAAGCCAGGAAACCTTCCAGCATCAAGAGCAGAAAAGTGGTACTGACAAAATGGCCAAACAAGTCCAAAAATTATGTGAGATTCTGAGTGGTATCAAGGCAAGAATATAGTGTAGCCCTATTTGGAGCTGAGAGTGTGCTAGATGAGATCCTGGACTACTATGGAGTGATTTCCTAGCTTTCTGCATGCAGCTTTCAGGAGCTTTTACAGTCAAAAGCAATAAGCAATGCCCAGTAGCCTTCTTTTTTTGAGGATATTTGTTGGGGTTGTGGTGTTTGTTTTTAGTGAGATTTCACTCTGACAGTTTTTCTTGCTCTATCTTCACTGTGGTGTTTGCTTTCCAAGGAATAAATAGTGTGACTTGCAGTACAATTGCAGTAATGTTCCATGTCAGGGCAGTGTTCCACTCAGTGGTGCTAATGGAGCAGGGAAAGGTTGCTTTGGTATTTGAAGAAGTGAGGAAGGAGATTTTTAAAGGCTGTTCTCTAGATACTATATGAGTGGAAAAAGAAACAAAACTAGGAGTTCCTTATATTCTGAACATTGCAAAAATCACCTGCTGCAGAAGTTTTGCAGATGTGGTTTCTAAGCTCAAAGCCCAGACCATGTTGAATGTTTCCCTCCCTTCCTCTCCAGCTGTCTCAGCTGCAGCAGTGCAGCCCCTCACTGCCACGGGCAGAATGCCAGGGGGCTGCATGGATCTCTTCAGGTTACTGCACATCATCAGTCACCACATGGACTGCTTTATGTCCCTAATATCCAGCAAACATAATCAGCTCTGCCATTTCCTCAGACATCTGTTCTTAAAAAGCATGTGGGCATCTCACCCAGTGTCCTCTAACAAGCAATGTGAGCATGGATTGCCAAACTAGGGGATGGAACTGCAGTTTGTTGCAGTGTCTTTCTCCTGAGCTGGATTCAGTCTTGTTCTGCTTGACTGTAGCTTTCAGGTAAGACTCCAGTGATTTCAGGGGCTGTTGCTTTGAGACTTCAGGCTGTACTAGATTACAAGTGGGTCAGGTCACAGTAATTGGGTCAAATCTTTGTGGTCAAAGTCATGACATTCCACTGCCAGCAGCATAACTACAGGCAGATTGCATCACTGGGACATCATGGAGTATTGTTTGTTTGCAAGGGTCTGGAATAAGTCCATGCCTTTGGAAATAGCCAGAAAGAAGAGTGTGGCCTAAACACCTTTGGACTGAGAGGAAAGGTAGGGAGGAAGGCAGAAGCAAAGGCTATGAACACAGCTGGATGAAAAAGCAATGAGGGATGACCAGGATTTCATCATTTTCTCTCTTTCCATGTACTATTTTCTGTTAAACTTTTTAGAACATTCCAAGGTTTTTTATTCTACTGTTTAAAGGTTTTCCCCCTTCCATTGTCTGAGAATGGCATTGTATTAAATTGGATTAAAAGATTATTATAAGACAAGCAATTGGAAATACTTAAGGGGTGAGGGAGGAGCCACAAAAATTTTGCCTGCCCTAATATGTGCACTTCTATTTTAAATGTTGTGTTCATATCTCTACATTGAGCTATCTTACTTTAGTTCTGGTCCAGACTTAAGTACAGATTTTTTTCTGTCTAGACTGCTGCTACATCTTGAAGTTTGTAGGTCAAATTGTGTCCTAGATGTTCTCACTGACTATAAATACAAACATCTATGGAAAGAACGTACCTCTCATGATCACCAGATTTGAAACATAACCTAGAAAACTATTTCTAACTAGCTAAGCAAGTTAAGACAATTAGGAAGAAAAGACAATTGTCAGTTCCACCTGCATCTGGAAATGTGAGTCAATGTCATTCACTTCAGGGATGACCTTGATTAACTCATTCCAGGTGTCAGCCAGTCTCATGAATCATTATTTCTTTAACCTCCTAAACAGGACCTGTTAGAGTTGTACCTTTGTACAGCCAGTGCCTGTGATGCTGGAGTTTGCAGGTTCTTATGCCATTTACTCCTTCATTTGGGTTGGTCTTAACTTCTTAGTTGGGCATTCTGGGTTTCTGAGGTGTAGGAAATTGGCAGGAGGGTGTAACTTCAGGGGGACTGTTGTGATGGCTGTAGGGAAACTCTGCAGTGGGGATCCCTGCAGGTTCTTTGCCAAAAGACTTATCCAGAAAATGATGAGATCAGAACCATTTTGAATGTTTTGATGCTTATGTACATCCCTTTCTGGACTTTTATCCCTCCTGTATCTGCTTTCTCACCCCTCTTCTGTCATGCCTTCTATCTCCAGCTCTCCTTTTGCCTTACAACTTCTGTCACCAATTCTACTTAGCTTGTCACAGGTTTTTTCCAGCTGTTGTTGCTGCCACTTAGCTCACTGTGAATATCTTCTTCCTTGTGGGGTAGCAAATGACAGATGGTTCATCTTCAGATGGGTGACAAGAATGTGGGTCTGTGTCCACAGAAGGAAGAGAGGCCAAATTTGAGCCTTTCAAACATAGCTTGTGAAAATGGGACCGGTCAGGGGATGTCTTGACCTCAATAGTTGCCTTCAAGGGTGATGGTTCCATCAAGAGGGCAGGTGTATGGTACTCACTAGCTCTCAGGACTTGGCAGTAGTAGGAATTCTCCTTCATACCAGTATGCTGATGGGCAGGCTGGGACACACCCTGTCTTTTAATCCCTATCAGATTCCTCCACCCACTCAGGGAGTACATTTGACTATGTAGGTGAGGTGATTCAATCTAGTAATACAGTAGGCCCAGGAGCATTGATGTTCCCCTTAGCTTCAGCAGCAGATGGAGAAAATACATTGGTTTATGAACTTTAAAGGAGCAAAAGAAAACTACAGCAGTTATTGTGCCTTTTACTGGTGCAGGGTGAGCTAGCAAGCCTAACAAAAAGTGAGCCTTAATTGTTGCTCAGATAAAGGAAGGGCTCACAATAATGATGTGAGTATTAAGGGGAAAACTGCAGCAAATACAAATACAATGGACTTTGCTTGAGCAGGAACAAGCAGCTTCCAACACACATGATGGGATATCCTTGGCTACCTGTTGGATACCACTGCACTCCTGTGGGAAAGGATCTAAGGGTTACAGGCAGAGCAAATGTAAGGGAGCAGTGCTGTGCTGCTCTTGCCAGAGGACAGTTCACACAGGATAGCCTGTGTGGAGTCACTCAGCTATTAGAACAGCTTCAGCTGCAGTGTTCCATCTGATTTCAGAGGAATTATGGACCAGCTAGAGAAGGCTTGAGCAGGAGCAACAGCAAGAACAGACCTTGCGCTAAAAGTGCTCAGGGGAAGAATAGTAACCAGGCTGCTCAGGGATACAATAGTAATTACACCCAGAGCAATACTTCCCTGGAACAAATGAAACTCTTACACCACTAGTTAGGGAGACAGGAAAGCCATCAGACAGCAGTTCTCTATTATGGTGGAGTCTGATATTGTGACCCAAAGAACTTGACCTTAACACCCTGCCTGTCATCACAACTCTGAGAGCTGGATATGCATCTGCAGCTCTGCCCCTCAAGAGACACACATGCTATGTAACTTCACTAATGGAAATGCTGCTACTGACTCTAGTGCAAGCACTCACTCAAAGCAAATTGCATGACTGAGTTCACTGGGCCACTGCCAGCAGCAGTGTAATGAAATGATTTGCTTCCAATAGTAGCCACATTTTCACATAATAACTACAAAAACCAAAGCAGATGCAGGGGAGCAGAATAAAGAGAACTAGAGAAGTGAAGGGCAGAGTAAAGACTGCAAAATTCATGTTCACTTTCAGCAGGTGCTCCAAAGGTGAGTTGGATAGACTCTCACTGGTGGGTACAGCCAGGTGTGAAGAAACAAGCTCAGTGTTTTAATCAAGGGGAAATACGATGGAGAAGGGGAGGTATGAGAAGGCATTAGCTAGAATCCAGGAGGAGAAACACATCTAAGGCTGCCATGGGAATACAAATATATCACCTCAGGCAAAGAAAGTATTTGTTAGGGAAAAGAAATGCATAGGTATCTTTGTGAGAGACTGAGGTATATGCATCTCTGTGCAATTATACACGTTATCCTGCTTGCACCTATGTTGTGGCCTTGGAAAATGTTAGGAATTAGCACATTCACATTCTGGTAATGATGTATGAAACATTTCTGCATCACAGCCCAGTGACAAAGCAGAATCATTTGCCACCATGGCTAAGGAATTGCTAAATAAAGCATAAAGACCTAGGAATGGTGAAGTACAGCAGCAGAAATCATAGCCAGCTGCACTGTGTAGGGCTTTATGCCTGTAACAAATAAATCTTTGAGAAGTGCAGGAACAGGAAAAGGGAACAAAGAAACCTTGGGAAGGTGCTCACTGATGGGAGATATTATGAGCTGGCAGGTACAGGGACAAACATTCATAGAAACAAGGAACTTGAAGCAAAATCACACACAGGGAAGCATAGAAGTGGTCTAGTACAATAAAGCTTGGGGTTAAGTTTCCAGGTATACTTCTGTGAATTGGCCCCACTAGAAACTTTCAAAGCCATCAGCATTGTCAGTGTCTCTTCTAGAGCAGCAGTTGTTAAAGAATGTTAATTGAAGTAATTCCTCTTTATCTGTGCATACTCATAATCAGACCAAAATATCAGAGGAGGAAAAAGTTACTTTCAAACAACAGCAGCAAGCTATAGATGGATGAGTAGGATGAGAGCCTTGTCACTGACCCAGCCTAGGCTTTGTTTTATCCTTTCTATGGCATGTTTCTGGAGCCTGATCCTTCCTGCTGTTGCCAGGATGCAAGGCAAATCACAGATTTTATTTGCAGGAGTCTTCCCACCTGCTCTGAGGAAAGTGGTTTGTGCTTTGGTTGGGATAGGCTTAGCACCAAGCCTTTAACAAATGAATGCAAAATACTAATGCAAATAGAAGCACTTTGTTGGGGTTTTGTTTTGTTTCAGTCTTCATTTGTCTAACACAGGAAAGAGCTGCAGAGACTATTTGAATAATGTACTTTCAGTGAGTTTGCAGGCATTTGCCTAGGGTTGTCAGCCAGTGAGTCCCACAGAAGTAGATTTATTCTGGGGAGAAAACCTGAGAAGGTGGAGAGGTGATAAAAGGGAAATGTAGACATCAGGGAACTGAGGAGAGAAAACACACAGCAATACTGCTGGGTTAAAATAAAGCAATTGGCCATGCTGATATAGCAGGATGAGTATGGGTTGTGGGGAGGCAGCTCCTGGACCTTCACTGCTCTGTTCCCACAGCATGGCAAGGCACTTTGAAGCTGTGCCAGCACAACTCTTGGCCTCACAGTGAATCAGGCTGAGTTCACTTAAACAGAACACACTTTTGCCAGGTCATTTGTCAGCAAAGTCTCTTCATTAATGGGGTATGGAGCATGGCACAAACTGCTGGGAAGAGTGGGTTGTGAAAACCACAGCCAGTGTGCATGCAGAAAGCAAAGACAGGAATGTGGGGAACAGTTCCAATGCAAGGCAAGTGCTTCAGGAAGGGTAATGTTCAGGCAGACAAAACCACAGCTGAAAGTGTTAACTGAAGCTGGATTCTACCTGGGTGCTGGTAAATGAGTGGCATTGATAGCAAAAGACATAATCAATGCTGCTGAAAGCAGAAGTATTAGAAAATAAACAGGACTGCCAGTTGGGAACTGGAAAGGCTGGAAATAACCTAGTGTGGTTTAGCTCAGATCAGCTAGTGTTTTTCATTCATTAAGATCTTAATATATCATACTTCTAGAATCAGCAAACATGTACAGATGTTTCTCTTGATGCCAACAGCTGACTTCACACAGCTCCTAGCACTAAGCTAGGTACCATTCTTCACAAATTCCCCTTTACAAGCAAAGCTAAAATTATCTTTACCTCTTTCCAAGTTTCTCATGTGCAGAATTGATTTGTTTACTTTCAGTTTCATGCCAGTAGCTGTGTGTTCTTTTAGAGACATGAGCAATTTCTACAGGGGGAAAACCCCCCCTTGCAGGACTGCTTTCATCATCTCCTGTTTGTAAGTGCTTGCTCAGTGCTTTAGGCAAATTTTGTAAGCTCAGAGGGGGGAAGTATATTCAAAAGCAAGAAATCAGTTCTGCATAAATCACATGCAAGGTGTACTTTTGAGAATTCCAAACCTTAGGGGAATAATTTAGTCTGTCTTGTTTCTGAAGTACAGCAAAACTGCAGACACAATTTGGAACTTAGTGCATTGTACAAAAATGGTAGTGGCAAAATTTTTCACTCATTGTTCCCACTCTCCCTGGCTTTTCCATGAACTACAGAACTGAAGTTGCATTTGGATGTGGTTGGGAATTTCAGGAAGCCCCAGGCTTAAGCACCTGAGTTCACTGGGCCTTGTAGCATGTTCAGAAATGCACATCATGTGGGTTTAAAATCCTTATGAATTTTTTTCCAGAAATTGGGATCTCTTGCACATAGGAAGCCCTGCCAACCCTAGATGTGAAATAAATATCTGTCACCCACTACAGGGAAGCCTGTTCTTTATTGTTTTTATCTCTGGATGATATTGATTTTTAAGCCACAGTTGCAGCAGATCATAGCCAATCTGCTCTTTGGCACTCTTGCTCAGGTTACTTATCAGATGGGTTCAGATCAGGTCCAAATGAAGGAGGAGGTTATAAAACTGCAAGGCACAGAAGAAATTGTCTGAATGTGACATATAGGTGAAAGTATTTAACCTAAGGCTGTTAAGGACTGCTTCAGTGTAGAGGAGTAAGAGGGACCTTACTTATTCTTATGTTTGGGATGCTCAAGAACATCTGTGCCTACAGATGGAGAAGAGGCATGTGCTGGCATAGGGATTCCAAGTCGGCCCAATTCCCTGTGTACTAAAAGCCTCAGCTGCTTCCCCATCCACACATGCTTTCTCTGTGTCTGGAACAGTGTTGTTGCAGTGTTCCTCAGGCAAGCACACAGAAGCTTGTCAGGCCACCCTGAGAAGTAAAGCTTACTCCAGGGTGTTAGAAGGTTTCACAGCTGATGCTAAATCCATGAGCCATCTCGTCCTAGGTTGTGTCAGTGTGGGGCTGTGCAGCAGCAGGAGCTGAGAACAGCACTTCAGTAGTAACTGCCTTGCCAGTGGTGCTCATGTTTGAAATGTAAGAGAATTCCTGTTAATATTTCTGATGCAAAGGTGAATCATAGCAGAAGGTGGAGTAAAGTTTTTACAGTTACTAGAGTGAGCAGCTCAATATTAAGTGTATAACAGTGCCATTTGCATTTGTTTGAAGCATGAGCAAATCCCATGTAGATGAAAATGTAATTTCTAGCCATTTACAGAACACAAATCCAGGAAAGATTAAAAAGCCACTTTGTCACTTGGCACAAGTCTCATGAAAACAGCTATATCCTAGAAATCTATGGAATTATTTTTGGCTACCAAAGTGCAAAGTTAAAATGTAGCTGTAGAAATGCATAAATTCTCTTGCTATCAAGATGCTGTGTCCTATTCCACAGTGGCTGTTGTCTATGACATTAAAGAATCAAACAAGTAGCATAAAAAGCTGAATATGATTAAATATAAAACTGAAGCAGGCTATGCACTCATCTGAGGTGATACTAATTAGCAGACATTCAGTTTACTTCTGTGAAGGTCTTAAGTCTATTTTGAAGACAGTAGACCTCATGCTTTGAGAATGCATGTACCTAGTTTTATTTACATGAGCAGTTCCCTTGAGTTATGCTTTAGAATAAAAACAAAGTGCAGAGAATTTACTGAAGACAAGGATGATTTTCACCTTTATTATTTACTGATTTTTATTTGAAGTCACTGGAGAAAGTGCTTTCCCAGATGAAGAGCTAATGAAAAACAAAGTTAGCCAAACTTTAGATTGTCAACATTCCTGCATGTGTTCTCTCTCATCCTGTCTGAATGCAGTCTTTATAGGCAGCTGTGACTGCCTTTTAGCAGAAACCTTCAACTAAAGAAGGTTTTTTCTTCCTTAACTCTGTTACCTAAGATTCAGATAATCTGCTGTTCTGAATGCAATCTTGTAAAATACAAATGACATGGAAAGATTAGAAAACAAACTATTAAACCAGACACAGAGCTGAAGCCATCATCGGTGCCCCAAGATACTGTTGGGAATTGCCTTCAAGGGCTGAAGAAGAGGACAGAACAGTAGGCACAGGAAAAAGAGAAGCACAGTGTACACTTAATGTAAGTGCATGCTCCTGTCCTAAGCTCCTGGAGCTGCTAGAAGAATCCCAGAGAGGAGAAGCCTAAGGTGCAGGAGGTTAGAAGTAATGTGTCCACCTCTGTACTTTGCTGCCTCAGAAACTGCTGTGGGTAACTGCCTACTGTACTAGTCCTTCAGTGTGCTAATATCAGGCCAAAACAGTAGCCAAAGATCAGCTAGATACTAAAGCCAATAAAGATGCAAAAGGTTATTCTTAGTGCAAGCTAAAAGGCTGTCTCTGCAGCAGAGAGAGCAGCAGCAGAACATTAGCAATGTCAAGCTGTGGAACAGGGCAAATGCAGTAAGATAGCTACTATTTATGTAAGAAAACCAAAGTGCTGAACAGAGAAAACACCACAGAAAGTGATCTAGAACATAGACACAAGACAACAACCAATAGCTTGTGCAATTCCCAGAGCAGAGAATCTGCAAGTGCTACCTGTGCTTCATTACTTACTCCAGCACTGGCTGCTCTACATCACTTCTGACTACTCACAGAGGAGGAAGGGGAAAGAAAATGTGGAGTAAGTAATGGTCTGTTCTTGGCTGAATCACAAGCATCTCTTCATATAAATGGGTAGTTAGTGATCCTACCTGTTGGCTGTGCTTTGCAACAGTCATGGACATCCATCTGCAGGGTGGAAGCTGGATTGAGGTGGCTCTTGTCACCAGTCTTGTTTGCTGCTGCTGCCTGCTCCTGTTTAGGAAGAGGAAGATGTTACTGGATCTCTTGGCAGACCAGTCCCTGTGCCAGTAAACACTGCTGGTGTCTAATGCTACCAATGGCTCTTCCCTGGGATGAAAATAAGCCCTGTGAGAGGGATGCAAATAATAAGCATTTCTCTGCAGCAGTAGTGGAGCATAGAGGTGTCAGAAAGGGACAAGTAGCAGGAAGGGTCTTTAGCTGTGAATGTCTTTTCTAAATCAGCTTTTCAAATGATTGGAATAATTTAGTTGTTGAGAAACTGCATCAGTAGCTAATCCTTCCTTCCCTTTGAGAAGCCAGGTGCTTTCTCCAGCTGCAGAAACCTTTGACAAATTTCCCAGAGCACGTTTGTGTGTGCAGCCTGAAGCTCCCTTAATCATTCAGGTTTCCAAACAAACACTACCCACTTATCTTCACTGGTAACTTTCAAATCTTGGTGCACAGCATGTCAGCCTTGGAAGTGAATTCACTGAAGGGATTTAGTCTGTATTTCAAGTAGC
The DNA here is from genome assembly GCA_013399015.1 of Galbula dea. Taxonomy (NCBI): domain Eukaryota; kingdom Metazoa; phylum Chordata; class Aves; order Piciformes; family Galbulidae; genus Galbula; species Galbula dea. Next base: position 560,325 of record VWZX01011307.1, read on the forward strand.
AATGTTGCATCACCATGGTTCTCTAGGTAATCTGCCTGTGGCACTTTGCTGTATCTATAGCAGACCTCATTTGGCATAAATTATTGCAGCTAAGTTGGCTGCTGTGAATCAAGGCTACTTTGAAGAAGCCAAAGATATGCCAAAGTTTCTCAACTTTTTCATGATCATAGTAATGTGTTTCTTCAACTGTTTTTGTACTTTGCTGTTGAAATAACTGGTATGATTTTTCTGTTTGTCTTAGGATTTGGGGTGTTTTTTTGGCATAAGTTGACGTATGTGATAAATATTGTGTCTTCAATACATATTTTAAAATTTTCTTAGGTTTTAAATTTACCTTTCTTCTGTAGGTCTGGATTCCTCTTTGCTTTGTTTCCAAAAGCTTTGGAAAATGTCTAACCAACCACTTTTATTAGAATATAAACTGACATAAACCAGTTAGCTCTCCAGATTTTGTTTCTCTCACGATGACCTGTGTAATTCTGAATTGCTTTAAAATATCTTTTAAAGTCCATATGTCCCTGGTTTTTAACTATCCATGTTTCTGCTAGTGTTTATACTTCTAGGAATATAATTGTGTTAAATCCCATTGCATCACAGTCATAAAAGTCCTTTATCTTAGATCTTTGTTACAACAGGGACAGTTGCTTGAAGTATAAAAACCTGAAATTAAGCAGGGCCTAGATCAAGAAATGTTCTCTGAAAGCTGAAGCAGATTGTAATGCTTGGTGTTGAAGGTACTGACTCTTTTCATCTAGATTTGACTAATGGTTTTGCCAGAAATCATTAGGTGCTGAGGCTGGGAATGACATAGCCCAAGCAGAAGTTCTCCTTTAATGTAGAACCAAGTGGTTTGCTTAATTTAATCTACAATTAAGGAGCAGTACTAGATGTGAGGCTGAACTCTTCATGTACCAGACCCTGAGTAAGACCATCTCAGATCCTCCTGGACAGCTCTTCTGCAAGTGTCTTCTCTGCTGAAATCCTGTGTATTATCTTTCTAGCTACAGTTCAAACTGCAGTATTCTGTCAGGCAAACCTCTTCTTGCACATTCTCCCTTCTGCTCAAAGCAGATATGTTTGTTATTAACCCTTTTCCTAGACAATTTAACTACCTTTTCTAGAGAGTTCTATTAAGGCTTGGTGGCCAGTCTCACCAGCCATCAAACCCATGCATCTGTAGCCCTTCTTGGTAGCTTTCCAACCTTCCTGTCTGTCTGCTAAGGGGGGAATAGAAGATGATTATTATTGTTCAGATGCTTGAGATGAAAAGTTTTGTAAGGTGTTTGATGCACCTGCTACAAATTCATGGCACTGTTTATTCTGTGATTCAGCAGTTCCCACTTTCTTGCTCACACTGCCAGTGTATGTGCAGTGACTTAGCACTTACATTCCTCTGTCTTATAAGGTGAAACTAACTAGAATCTTCATTGAGTTGAACTGTTTTTTAACGTTAACATTCGAGCTGCTGCATCCTCAATGGATTCCCATTTCTCCTTCTTTGAGGATTAACCCCAGCCACTGACATGGTGTTGGACTCTGTTTTCCCCTTGTAGAGCAGCTGGTCTCTAACTTAAAAGATCAGTGTTATTAGTGGCAATTAAGTCTGTTACTACCTGGCTGATAAGTCAGGTTATGTCCATTTCCATGTTTGTTGAAGTTTCATAGCTGCGGCAAATGCAAGGAAGAGGAAGAATCTCTGGGTATTAGCAGCAGCAGTGAAAGCATTCATTTGTTTGTGTTCACATACAAAACACAATGTCTTGATTTAAAATCCCAGGGTTATTTGTTCTGTCTGCACACCAGAACTTTGTACAGTGTTCCAAAGCAATCCCTGCCTTTGTACTGACTGATCCTGTTTCTCCTCTTGCCCAGCAAATCTGGGTGCTTAACATAGGCAACCACACTTGTCATCATAGCTCCAAAGGAGGACAGTGCTATTATCCCATTTTACAGACGAAGAACCTGAGGCACAAAGCAGAGCAGTGACACACCAGAGGTCACACAGGAAGTCTGTGGGAGAACCAGGAGCAGAACTCCTCTGATTATTCAAGTCCAAGGTCAGAGACTGGAGCATTCCTCCTTGCTTCCTTACTCTTAAAATGCCAATGATTTTTCCCTCTTTCTTAATGGCCAAATCTGTTTGTTTCACTTTCAGTTTGTTCGGAAGGAGGAATTATCAATGTCGAGAAAGTATTTCTCTCTTAAGAGAAATACCTACAGGAGACAAACCGCCTGCAGCTTTGGAGCCAGAGCAGATAAAGGCGATGCGTTAGCCACTAGAGGGACCTCCAGGAATAGCCTAGACACAAACAGGTGACAAGGTTATTTTGAAGTATTAGGTGTCTTTAAAGAGAAACAAAAGAAAGCTGTGCAGGTCTAACAGATTGTCGTTTCTTTCTAATGAAATCTTTGGAAGGATAAATTAACTAATTACCGATTATCAACTTCTCTCCTGGGAGTATGGGAGCTTGGAGGGTTGTTTCCCCTAGTGCATCCTCTTTCAAGGGACTTGTCCTTGAGCATAAGGTTATGTGTTGCTCTTCTCAGGGCCCAAAGCAAACTTGAGAACTTCAGAGAAGAACAAGATTTGGCAGTGGTGCAGACAGTCCAGTCTGAAATCAATAAGCATAGTTCCTCACTCAATGGTAATTAACCAGAGCAGTTTAATAGCCCAGTTTACAAATATTCATGCTTTATTGTGCATGCAAGTGCTTCCTAAAAAGCAGGTTTGCTACCACTTGGATCACTGGATCTGTAATTAGCAATCAGGGAGATGACAAGGGTGCTCTGATGTTCCCTTTTGTACTTCTGTAGTACTATAGAAGTTGTGGTGTTCTTGACAAACAAAGTTTGGGGGCTCTGCAGACCACAAATTCAGCAGGGGTTAGTGTTAACATAGGTACTGTAAAACATGAAATCCTGCTAATATAAATGACTCTGCTTTGAGACCTTGGAAATGAGGAGATAAAAACAAGAATTACAATTAACCCAATTAGCAAATATGTCAGGGATGGGACTAGGATTTGTCATTAAATCACAGTTATGGAACAGGTTAAAATAATTTTTGCAGGATCTTAGATTATGTAGCATTGTTTAGCTTTACCAGTTAGAATGGTACTAGCAAAATGAAAACTCTTATTTTGTGAGATGAAAGCAACCTGAAATTCCAGTTTGGCAGAGCCTTGTTTCCCAGGTCTCCTGTGGTCTGCCCACTGAGTTTTATAGTTTCAATTTTGTTTGCATTGAGAGGTTGCTTGCTGAGAAAAGATGTAGTGGCAGGGGAGGAGACAATGTTAGTACCTATTTTATTATTCTTTGTTGGTTTTGGTTTGGGGCATTGGAAAGCTCTTTGATTAATTGTTGTTTGAAAAATCTTCCCTTCTGCCAGGGAGTTAGTTATATTCTTTGCATTGCCTGTGTAAAACTTCCCACTGAAGTTTTCTGGTGAACTACCTGCAATAAAAAAGCATATTCAACCACAGTTACTCTTAACAGGCAGACTGGTGACTCCTGACATCCAAAGTGGGTTGCCAGGTGGGCTCTGCTGAAGAGGAATATTTATTTATCCCATGTCACTCCATATGTGTGAAGTAGGATATTATATGTTACAGATTAACACAGTCACAGGCAGGAAGTCTTCCTTGACCAGGAAGAGATTAGGTGATAACTAGTCATTTCTTACTCAGCTGCTGAGAGTGAAACCCTTCCCAAAATACCAGAAGAGCATCCTTTTACAAGGCACAGTCCCCTCCATGATTAAATACGGAGGAAAATTTTGGGGAGGGATTTCAGAATTTTAGGAGTTCAGTTAATTTATTTGGAGCTTACTCAGCAGTATTATTTGATACTGATTCTAGTGTAACAGAGCATTTGTGACTAATACAAGGAGGAAGATCATCTGATGCAAGAAGACAATGTAATGATCTCTTCATTTGAAGAATGCCATTAGTCACTCTGCCCTCAGATACCTCTGCAAGTGGAAGAATATGCAGACTGCACCCTGGGTGGCATTAGATGAGTAATCAAACACATACTGAGTCTCACGTGCTTCTCAGGTTAAAATAGACCATATCAGCTTCTGTGATGAGAATGGATGTTGCAGCATTTTGTCAGCCTCTTAGTTTTCTGGTTTGGAGTGATACTCAGAAGAATCCTTTTTCAGTTATGAAAACTGTTGAATGATTAACCACTTCAGAGAACAGGAGAGGATGGGACACCACAGGGAGATGCTGTAACAGACAGGAGAGAATACATATGCATCTCTACACAAGTGTGGCTGGCTGCCAGAAATCATAACTGAGATCTCCTAGAGGTATCCTCTTTTTGTTTTATCAGACTTTCACAAGTGTTAGATTTTTACTTTTCCTGCTGACACTTCACTCAAGATTTGCAAGAAGGTTGAAAGCAGGAAAAAAAGTGTTGGGAGGGGTATTTACAAGATGTGGTGCACCAAAGCAGTTCAGCTACCTTTCTAACTCCACCTTCTTTTTGCTGCCAGTGAGCCCTTCAGGGGCTTTGCCCTGAAGTCCTGATCCTAAGCAAGTAAGGACTTGAATTCTTCTGAATCACTCATAGCTGGAAGATATTTAGTCAGCAATAAAAGACAGAACAGGCTAACACTGTAGGAAAAATATGGATCTTTATTTACATTCACCAAAATTCCAGTTTGCTGGTACGAGCCTTTCATCTAAATGAATTTTCATTAACAAGAAGAATTTAAGTCTCCCAAGTATTGTTGCAGATATACACTTGCTCAGTCTTACTTGGCATGGTTTTTACTTCTGTGTTTTGGATACTTTTTTACTGAAGATAAAGAAAGAAGCATTGTTGCAAATAACAAGACATCCTACAGAACAGAGGCATAACTTTGAACATGGGAGAACAAAACAAACCCCACGATTTGTGTGCCATAAGTCTAAATATATCTTCAGAACCTTTCTTGCAACTTTGCTTCAGGGCTTAAAACCTGAACACTGTTAGGCAATAACATTATTTTCCAGAACAGCTTTTAAAAATAAATAAATAAAAATTCTGTGAAACAATGTAGGAAGAGCTGATAACTGTAGGCATGCAACCATACAGTGAGATAGCATTCAAACAGATAATGGTAATCAGGACTGTCAGCTGCTGGACTGGGTTAGCTTCCAAGCTCCAGATATCTTGGTGCATGTCACTATCTACTGCAACCTTACTTCTCTCTACTCACCAGATTCCTAAAATGACTGCATCTGCTGTTAAAAATAACCCAACAACAAAGAGGGGGAGAATGAAAAGCCAGTGTAAGCTTTCTGAATAGAAAACTATCTGGTGTTTTCTGCCTGCCCTATTTCTCTTGAAAGTGAGTGGCAGAAGAGCAGGCTGCAAGAGCATCTTTTTAAAGTGTCTTTTTGGACGTGAAGTGGTTCATTACTGTGGTCTCTGACAGCTAACTTGTTGCTTTTTTGTTGCATTTAGGTTGCTCCTGCGTTGTTAATTTCTCTCCAGAGGAGGAACATGGGTTTCTGTTTGTTTTTCCAACTCCTGTTTTGCCTGTCAACAGTTAATTTGCCACTGACAGCAACATTTCAGACCAGAGAGAGTCCAGTTTTCAGGAAACAATTTGGGTGTATGGTCCAGGACATACTTTGCCTGTCAAGGAGGCTGCTGTAATCTCTGTAACACTTCAGGATGAGTTAAGGATCACAGGATCTCCTGTGTCTTTCTATGTAGCACTTGTCCTGACTGCCAGCACTCTGACTGTGGTGCTTTCTGAACCGATGGCAAAAGTGCCACCTTCCCTAGACATTCTTACTCTGATACTTCTGGATGATGCTACTGCTTTTATTGACTCAGAGAAAGCCTAGACAGCAAGGCTTAATAGAGGCTTAAATTGCAGGTAGAGCAAAGACACAGTTAACTGTGGATCACTTGAAGGAAAAAGTGATCTGAAGTAACCTGAGGCTTGTCCCTAGCTACACAGCTATGTGACCACAAGGCACTAGTGGAGAAGGACAAAGTTATTACTGCACTTTGCAGCTTGATCTTAATGGTCAGGCTCCTGGGGAAATACTGCAGTTTGAAATGAGGTAAACTCAAGAGTCTGGAACAAAGATTTTGCTTCATTTTAAAGCTTAAACTTATGCTTGTATAAAAGCATTTCACTTGTATGTTAACATTTTGTGATCAGCTAGAAAGAATGGTAAATAAGATCACCAAGGTATCCAAAGAAAAATGTGTACAGGTACTCAGAAAATTGTTCTTAATTGCAACTGGATTAATGAATGGGAACTTACAGAAGTGAAATGGCTAAGCCATAGCCTTCCCAGGATTTAAAGAAATACAGCAAACTCTTTTATCTCTATTTTTCTTGCTTCTGCTTTGGATCTTAAGGATGAGGTTTATTTGTTCAACATGGTGTTGTTGGATTTTTCAAGCTTTTCTTTGTATCTGAGGCCCAGGAACTTAGGTGTTTTGCAGCTTTAAATAGAATATTTGTAAAGTAGTACAAATTACACAACTCTGAACAGGAACTTTAATTGATAGGGAATATTTCAAAAGCTATTGTCATACAGTTATTGCTATATGAAAGTTTATCAACAATCTAGGACTTAATTGTTCTCAGTTTGCTACTGAGTCACATTTACCTTCATTGCTGGCTGTGGTTTTAAAACTATCTACTGCTTTGATTAAACTATGGATTCTCCAGGAAAGGGAATGCAACAAAATACTGTCTCTAATTTAAGAAAAATAACTTAAAAATTAAGACAAATCAAGTCTCTCTTTCTTCTCCTTGAAAAAAAAGTTCATTATTATGTCCACTACTAGAGCTAGGCAGAAATGGCATAAAAAACCCCAAAACCAAACAACCCCAAACAAACAACCCAAACAGAAACCATTCCCCAGAGTAATCTAATAGCAAACAAGATGATTTCCATGCCAGTGGAGAACTGATGCATCCTGTAATTGTAATGTAACTGTTAAAGGCTTTCAGAAGACAGAGAACACTCAGACACTTGCTGTTTGAGTCTTTGCTTCCACAGGGAAGTAATCACATAAAAGATCAAGGTGTCTCTTTCCAGCTTGTAACCATTCAGCAATGATTTTAGCAGAGTGACCTTATTTGATACTGGGGCAGGCACAAAGTGAAAATATAGCATGGGATGAGCTAAGTCTTGAGACTTCTTGTTTTTCAGTGAGAAAATTCTTGAAACAAAGTTTGGTTGCTTGCAACAGTTTCTCATTAAGCACTGAGAATCAAATTTAGTTCTTAACAGTTTTTTCCCTGCTTAGCTATTGAAGTACATAATACCTCTTTTGTTTTGGAAGGAAATTGTATAAATAATGCAGAAATTCCATTTTCTTAGGTTCAGGTATACTGGGGTTTCTGTTTTGTTAATCAATGGATAAATAGCATGATGCTATTATTTTTTTAAAGCTTTTGAAGATGTACATACAAATGTACAGCCTCTTATTTTGCTGAACTCTGTCAATTGTGTTTTGCAGCTGGCTCCAGGATAATGTCCTGTATAACCCAGACAACAAGCTGGTCTTTATGTAAGTGTTTCACTATGTTTTCAAGAAACACATTTGTTAACTTGGATATCAAGACTTTAGCAGGCTAGTCCTCAAACAGTGAGCCTTCAAGGGTAGCAATGACATTCTTTCTTCCATTAGTCATTTTTCTTGCAGGCTTATTGCAAGAAAATTTCTCAAAATAGAGAAACCTGGCTCTATTTTGACTAGTTGCAGGAAGAGTTTCCTCTGAAATGCTGTTTTTATTAAGCTAGTTTGTTCTTGCTCTCGTGAAGGGGGGGAAAAGCCTGGTTACTTAGTACATTGTTGGTTTAGAAACAAGTTTTGCAGATTCTCTCTTTAACAGTTCTGGTTTTGCATGCCTAAGAAGGAGCCAGATTCTTCATGGGTGTAAATTAGTACTGTACAAGAGCCTACAGCCTAGTGAACTTGCCCAGTTTCCCTACCATCTGTGCAGCCTGACATTTGAATGGAACTGCAATTACCAAGGTTGTTTTGTTAAACTTTATTTAGCACCTTATCTTCCCGCAGCATTCTTGCCCAGGCACCAGTATCAACCATGAACTCGACATAGCTCTTACTAGTTGTGTTCTATTTTGGGCTAGAAGGAAAAAACCCAGCACTCCAGATCAAAAAGCACTCTCCTCATTCACTCTGGGAATAGAAATTGTTAACTAATTGGTGGAAAAAAATCACAAACAACAACCAACATGATGAATTGATTCATGCCACAGTTAAGTCATGATTTACTTGACTACAGAGGAAATCTGTCCAAGCCCTCCAAATAACCTGTTATTAATGGCCAAACACACACCCCCTTCCACAAAGACAATGTTTTTGGTGTTGATGAGAGACCCAGCTTGTAGAGGATGCAAGTCTGCAGAACTGTGCTTGTTTTCTACAGTCTGCCCACTTACTTTGCTATTTGCTCCCTTATGTTAGTGTCTCCAGGGACTGCAAGGCCAGGTCCTTGTTCTTGTTGCTCCTATTAAAAAAAGAACCTCCTGAAGGATCCCAAGTCTGGCAGAGCTCTGAAATTCAGCAAAAAGGGATGGATGAAGCAGCAGCCCCTGAAGGCTCAGGTGGTCCTAAATCTGAGGTAAGGAGCTGTACCTTGGGAACTCAAGCCATGGACAGGTCACATGTCTGGGAAACACTAACTGGACCACTTTGTCCCCAGGATGACGAGTGTGCCGAGAAGGTAGGAAAGCCACCGGGCTTCTGGGGAGCTGGCATGCTTCTGTCTGCTCCTTACCCAACCACCTCCTGCAGCGTGCTCGACCTCTCAAAATTAAGAAGCCACCTCCACGCAGCCGTGTCGGTGACAAGGGGGACAGCTGAAAGAGGTCAATGTCAGCAATGACGAGAACGGAGAGGGCTCCAAGCTTCAGCCAGCGTTCGCTGCGTGGCCCGTGTTCTTCGGGGCTTACGGGCAGGAACCTGAGGCATGTGCCACCCCGGAGGCGGTGAGCTGGGCTGAGGGGGAGCGTAGCCGGCTCTCGCCCCGGGGCCACCGCACAGCGCCTCTCGGCGGGGGGGCACCAGGACCGCAGGACAAGCCGGTCGGAACCGGGCCCGCCTCCGCCGCGGCTTGCCCTCACCTTTCCCCGTCAGGATCAGCCCCCCAGAGGCGGGGCCAGCGGTCGCGGCGGGAGAGGCCGGCCGGCAGCTCGCTGGGGCAGCGCAGCCCCGACACCGCGCAGTGCCGCCAGGTCTCTCCCGAGCTGCCCCAGTCATGTCGTCCAGCTCTCCCCCGGGAGAACCGAAAAGCCGGAGCTTGGGCCGGCTGTCGCTGCCCAGGAAAGGTAGCATGACACTCGGTAAGAAGCCCTCGGCGCTGGAGCTTGCCGAAAGCATCCCCAACGCTCACTACGCCCCGCTCTCCGCTGCCCAGGGAGGGCAGCCGCCGGCGGGTTGCAGCCCGCAGCCGGAGCGGCCTTCGCGCCTCAAGAGCGAGGGGGTGGTGGTGAATACTGACTGCCCGCCGCCGCCCGTCAGCCTCGACCCCCGCGTCTCCATCTACAGCCTCCGCAAGCCCCTACTGAGCCGGAGCAGCGTCCAGGGCAGGGTCTACAACTTCTTGGAGCGACCGACGGGATGGAAGTGCTTCGTGTACCACTTCACCGTGTGAGTAACCCGCCCCGGGTTCCCGTTACAGAGACTTGTCCAGTCAGCCGCGGCGGCTTCGCTGCCTATGCCCTGTGGGGAAAACCATCTCCCGGTGCGGCCATCGGTGCGAGGAGGTCTGGGGGCAGCCCTTCAACACCTTCTAGCCTTCCCTGAGGCGTGAGGTGAGGGCTTCTGCTCGCCGCGGAGGTGGGAAAGCGGCAGCCCCGCCGGTGTCCCTTTAGCCGCCGAGCTCTCTGCAGCAGCCCCGGTGCTCGAGGTTGGACGTCTTGCAGGTGTAGTCTTAGATGGTTTTGGTTTTTCACGGATGTGAAGTAAAACAACAATAACAGAGTTACACACTGGGAATAAGTTTCTCTTACGTGAAGCAGCAATGCTGTGTTTCAGTTCAGGAGCTCACAGGTGTAGCTGACTTCGGGCAATTTGCTTCAGAAAATTAGCCAGGGAGTTGAAATAAATGACTTATTTTGAGGGTGGAAATGAAGTAGGCAATAGTGTGGTCCAGCTTTCCAGTACTTTGAGGGGGCTTATAAGAAAGATGGGGAAAGGTTTTGTTGTTTGTGTTTTTTAACAGGACTTGTGATAGGACGAGGAGTGATGATTTTGCAGACTGAAAGGGGAGATTTAGACTGGATATAAGGAATAAATGTTTTACACTGAGGGTGCTGAGACACTGGCACAGGTTTCCCAGACAGCTGGTAGATGCCCCATCCCTAGGGGGTTTTCAAGGTCAGGTTGTTTGGGGCTCTGAGCGACCTGCTCTAGTTGAGGATGTCCCTGCTAACCTCAGGATGGTCAGACTAGGTGGCCATAAAGGTCCCTTCCAGCCTAAGCTCTTCTATGTTTCTTTAATTCTTTAGTACTTTTTAATGCAGTGACTCCTGGTTTTCCAGCTCACTCACTGCACAGCATCTGTTTCCAGTTGGAAGGTGTGTTATCAGTGTTGCGCCGCTGAAAGACAGGTGACATCCTTTTCCTTGATTGTTTTATTGCCCTTTGCTCTAACTCCTTCTCTGATCAGGTATAAATGCCAGCAGTGTTATTTTTAGACAGGAAGGAGGATGGTGACATTTGGAGGATGTTAGAACTGCTTAGCTGCAGGCAAACTGAAAACTGCTTTGGGTGTAATAGTGGCTGTGGAGAGCAGCATCTACTCTGACCCAGCACCTGGTAGATCTGTGGAGCAAAAGAATCTCAATAAGTGCCTCTGTGGGATACCAGTGCTGTGGAAGGCTCGAGCGACCCTTGAGCAATTAGCATGTGTTAAATGTAGGTAATAAGGTCAGGCAGAATCATGGTGCCTATTTATTGTATGCATGCTTAAAACAGCTAAAGGTAAATATATTTTATGGTCAAAATCCAAAGACAAAAGACTTTGATAAAAACCAGTTTTTATGATCTAATGATTGTATTCAAATTTTAAATTCTAAGTAACTCTGAAGTCAGGTCAGGTTTGTGTTTATATTCTACATTTGAAGATTCTGGAGTCTTCAGGTGGTAAGTGGTACCAAGTTTATTTTAGTGTAGGGAAAACAGCTGTCATCTGAAGGTGTTTAATGGGGAGATGATTGTGTGCAGCTGCTGGGAGAATTGTGGGCTCCATTCTCATTAGCATTATGATGCTATTTGATGACCAAACAGCTAATGGCCATAATTATGAAGTGTTAAATAGTTGTAGTCGAACAACATAAAATGTGTTCATGAATAGATTTTTTTTCTCTAAAAAGTAATTTTAGGCAGCAGTCTTATGATTTCTGACCTTTCAGGTGTCTCAGATTATGTTTCTGCCTTGATTCAACCACAGCTGGGAACTCAGTCCCACACAGGTGCAAGCTCACTCCTCTCAGGTGCAATGGGGGAGAGTATTGGAAGGGTAGAAGTGAGAAAACTGGGGAGCTGAGCTCAAGACAGTTTAGTAGGTAAAGCAAAAACCATGCACAAAAAGCAAAACATGGAATTAATTCACGACTTCCCATCAGCAGGCAAACCCAGCAGCGTCTTGCAAGGCAATCTGCATGTAGCAGCCTCACCCTGATTTCCACCAGCAGAGGGAACTGAGTCGGTTCTGTCCTCAGCCATCCCAGCTTCTCCTTATTGCTGTGCCTGTTAAATAGTGTTTCAGGCTACTGATCTTTCATCCATACCTTTCCAACTCTCTTGCTTTCTGAGCACCCAGAGAAACCTCTTGGGTTTCTTTCTTTAGATTGCTTTCTGCTGCATCAAAGAATACTCTTTGGGAACAATCCCTCCTGGCCAGGTGCTGGGTATTGGTAAATTAATAGCTGCAATGAGGCAGAGGTTTGTTTCTAAAATCTACTGAAGTGGCAGAAGGTTTGTCTGGTCCAGGGAAACTGCTGTGTCTCCTCCTCTGCTCTGGAGGAGGCATGGGATTGGATTTTTGCATGGTAGGGGTTTTTTTGCAGACTGTTGGTTATCAGTAATGAGCTGCAGAGCTAAAAAGGGCTCAGAATGGTAAGACACACCTTCCCATTGGCATGCACGAGCTTCTCCCACTGGAGAAGTAACTTAACTTGATTATTTTGTTGTCAGCATGTAAACAAACATTCCTAGAGAGCTACACTGGGTTTTACCTTGTCATGTGCAAGGACCCTGATTGTTGTCTCCTGCCAAAATGAACTTAAAATCCTGATGTCATTTGCCTGTTGCTTTCTTGTGACTCCCCTCTGCTTGCTATCTCCTGCTTTATTCTGGGGGCTTTCAGCTCCTGGGAGGTCACAGTCACTATCTAAAAGGTTCAGAGACAAAAGAAAGGGAATAGGAGTGGGTTTTAATCAGGGCAGAAAGACCAAAGCTGAGCAGAGGGTCCTGGCCAAGATCTAGATCAAAAATGGGAGCAATGATCACTGAGGGTTTCTTAATTTTTCTGTATCTTTTGCTGTGCAGGGGATGTGGCTGTGTTCTTAATTATATACTGAAATGATTGAATTTAGAAACAACTCCTGGAATAGTCAGTGTAACTTGTTCTGGACCTGTGTCTTTGGCTGTTGAAACACTGTTTATCAAGTGGCAAGAGCTACATCTACTGATTGCCTGTCACACCCTTTTCCTGCTCAGGATTCTTAGTCAGTGGTATCTAGGACATTAACAGCTAAGAACTGATACTTCAGGACTGATTTTCCTCAGTTTTATAATATAATGTTTAGAAGAGGGAAGTTGAACACCCAGCTTTAAATCCACAGGTCCTATGTTGGTATGTTTGTATTGTTTAGGGTGCTGCACACCAAAACACAGAGCAAAGCCCCTCCTGTACCCCTCCAACTAAAGTTTGCTGCATTGGATCAGGCCAATGACCTGTTTACTTCTGAATTATTTCTTTCAAAAGGCAGCTGAAATACCTATTTTCCAAGATGCAAGATGTATATTCTTTCTCTCCTGTTGATGATTATAATCTTCCAGGATAATTTAGTATTACAGTTGCTGATTAAGTCAATTAAACTCTGCTGAGATTTGTCCTATTTGCTCAGCAGAAACATCTCCAGTGAGCAGAATATGAAATGTCTTGTTGTACCTCATTTATAGGCTGTGGAAATTCTCTGTGGAGAGGAGGAGTGGGCTATTAACTTACCACTCAGAAAAACTGCCTAAAAATACCAGTAGAGATGATAAAAACTCTTATTTCAGCTACATGACTTGGTCTGAGGTTGTATTAATGTTAGTGTTCTGCCAGAGCCACCAAACCCCCTTGGCTCTCTGAGGTGAGGCAATGGCTGAGTGCCACTGTTCTCAATGACCTTCAGAGCTAGGGCATCTTATCTCACTTATCATGGTAGTGCACCTTGGGATAGTGGCTTTCAGAGGTGAAATGTTCTGTGGCCTCAATGAAGTTTTCAGGCTACATGAAGAGAGGGGAAGCTTAAATTTGTCCTCACAGTGACTTGAGAGAGTGTCCCAGTGTTGGAAATGGCTGTAAAAGTGTAAGTGAAGTCTTCAAATACTTTAAAAAAAGGATTTTATATTTAAGTATATGAGGGAAGAGCTTCTGCTCCCCCTCTGAAAACACTTTAAAGCAAAACATCTTAAAATGTGCCTGAAGAAACTTCAGTTGTGAACTTTCTGGAGATGCCACCTGTTCAGTGTGACAGCTTATGACTTCTGGCAAGGAACCCTGCATGTTAACTCCCCATGTTCTTTGAAGTGCTGGCTGTTAGCAGAGGGAACGATTCGGAAACCGATGGACCATCAGCCTGTTCCGGTGTGGCAGCTCTCCTTTGTTGCCACGCAAGATAATCAGCTTCTATCTTATCTTTGCATGCGTGTACCTGCTGCAATTTACTTTGCCTTTGTATACGTTTGGTTTAATCAGCAATGATTGCCATCGAGTTTGTTTGAATCCTAAGATGTTTACATAAGCTTAGGCTGGCTGCTGATTGAGATTGGGGAGGTTGGTCTCCAGAAACAGGCAAGCTCTCAGAAGTGTGGCTTCATGTGTGTGCATGCAAAGATAAGAGGCAAAAGCAGATAGAATATTCCAGTTATGTGTGTCCTGGGACTTACAGTAAGTGATTAGTAAAGGTGATGGGGTGTTTACATACGATATTGTGAAGAAGCAGCATAGCTCCAACTTAAAATGGGATTCTTGACATGTTTCCAAATGTATTGCAAGCACACTTCCAAGCCTGCTGGTGGTTTGTACTCTCTGGAAATTGCTACTGAGGGAAAAAGTTGCATACAATAATTAGTGTGTGCATGTGCTCACCAAGTTTTCTTTCAGCCTGAGTAAACAGAGTGATAACAGGGGCAAAACAGTGCTGCTTTTTGGACGTGAACATTGAGATTTCTGTGGCTTGGAGTTAGACTTCCAGATTATTAATTCTGAATCAGTCATATTTTTTCTGCTGCAGGCCTCAGGTTTAGCTTTTTTGTGTCTTGTCAAAGCTGAGGTGGTTCAGTTGAGGTCAAATCCATCCCCACATTTTTGGCATGTTTGAGACAGATTATGCTTCATGTCATGCAGATACTGATGTGAAGAAATGTTTATCTCTGCGTGACTCATCTGTGAGCTTCTGGTGCTTGCAACCAGCATTTAGGAGTTATTTGTATTTCTGGAGCCTGGTACTCCCATTGATTCATGCTAAATACAAGTGTAATACAAAGAATCTGCCCCACAGTGTTGGGGTTGGCCACTACCTAGCTTTCCACTCTTGCCTTGTGCCATGTTTCCCAATCTGTAACTTGACAGGAGTTTCATTTTTGCTGAGGACTGTCTGGCTGTCCTGTAACTGAGACCAAACCAAGTCTGTGCCAAGGACCTCAAAAGAGACAGCATAGTTACAGGTCAGGAGGGGTCCCTGTTTCTCTCTCCCAGTGGGACACTAGTTCTCAGGATAAGAAATGCAGATACTAGTAACTGCATAATTGGCTAAACAAAAAAACAAAGCAAACAAATCCAAGTTGACTTTGTAACTGACTACCATCAAAAAGAAAAGCAGTATTGGTGACCAGATCCTCTGGATGTCAACTACTAAGAGTTCCTGCCTGGAAGTCACTTTGACTAAACAACATCTTAGCATCATTTGTCACATCAAGTGATTGCTGCATGAAAACAGGTGTTCCAGGGTAAAGGAGGGGAAAAGCTAGGTACCTTCTAATTAAAATGCCTTTTGAAGGCACAGGGTATCTCTAGCAATAATCATGAAAATTCAGTTTCTGCTCTGAAGCAGAATGTGTTCATCTCCACAGAAAATAACTGAGTGTCATTTTGATCTGGGGTCTGCAGGCAGACACAGAAGCTGCATGAGGGGAGAGAGTTCTGTGGGGACAAAAAGACTTTCGTTATACTGATGTTTAAGTTTTTGATTAACTGATGGAAGCAGAAGACTAAACTTCTGAACACCAATGCTCAGTGGAGGCAGGTTGCATGTGCTGGAGAAACAACTCTGGAATGCACACATAAGTAATAAATAGATTCAATTTGGGCAGGCTTTCCTGCAGGAGGCCTTCTCTCTTTTCCTATCATCCTTCCAGTATAACATTTCAAGTCATTCTCTGGTGTTTGCTTTCCTCCAGGAAAAGAGTTATTCTACCCTTCCAAGTTGCACATGAATGATCTTCAGAAAAGCAGTAAGAGCAGTATTCACATTTCTGTGTATCTGTCAAATGGTTGGTTGGGCAATTCTGGCACACTTCCCTGCCCTGCCTCTTCATGTGCCAGGGGAAAAACGTGCAAGGCTGTGTAGCTAGGCCTCTTTCAAAACTTTCCTTGCAGCTGAATCAAGGCTAGAGTTGAGGTTCAATTGCAGTGAGCTAATTAGGCTGAGCTCCAAATGCCTGAGTGCTGGATGTATTACAGCTCTGGTGCCAACATATGCTGGAGAGAACTATGCACAGGCACAGCGCTTTGCTGACTCTAAACTTGGCAGTACCTCATTAATTTTGGCTGTTAATAGATTGTTTAATGTGCATTGGTGGCTGAACACAAAAGCTGTGAACACTTGCTTGTTCAGTTCCAGATGGAGAATAGTGTCTTGTTGGGGGCAAGGTGTTTTCTGAGAGGTCCAACAGGAGTTTCAAATGCACTGGAAAGTTGCCAGTTGCAAATAGCCTGATGAGTAGGCTTGGTTACAGCAGAAGAATGTGTAGATTAGTGACTTTTTAGGTAAGGCACTAGCTCTCCTCATACAGTCATGCTTCATCTGGCATAATGGCCTGTGAGAACCTTTAGAATACCAGTCATGATAATGGCAGAGCAGGTGTATTTGTAAGCTTCTGCTCTGGGAGCTGGTACTGCCTTTTACCTCCTACCAGAAAGGTAGATCTCTCTATAGACTCCTTTAATAAGAGTGTTCAATGCTTTAGTAGGTTTCTTTGGCCACAAGTCTGTGCACATCTGGAGGACTTGAGAAGTGCTGGGTGTGAACTTTTCCCTTGCCTGGCACAATCAATTTTTGAGGACATGGATTTTCATCTTCTTTTTCTTCTCCTTATTTTCATGGCACAGAATAGTAAAGCAACAGCTGTTCTCTGCGGTAAAGGACCTGAAAGTGCAAAGCAGGCCATGGGTAGGTGTGTAGCTACAGTCAGTCTTTTTTATAGATAAAAAAAATCAACAACAACAAAAAACAAAAGTCCTGTCCCACATTTCTTAAATGACAGTTTCTGCTTTTAACACCCACACTCTACACCAGAAAGTTTAGAACCTGGAAAAATTACAATAAAAAAGAAGGTGCAAGGGAAAACAAAGACTTCTTAAGGTTTGTTCTGTAGAGCAAAGGCTTTATCTGTCCTTTACAAACTTCAGTAGCTGGTTCTCAAACCTCTTTTCCCTAATGTTCTTCCTAAGCAGATCTAGGTGAGATTGATTCACCTGGATTTCACTCCTGTCTTGGAAGACACTGAAATGTCAGACTTGACAATGAGTAAATAAATAAATGTGTATTGCTTCGTGTTGCTTTATCTGTAGTGTGAGTAAACTTCATGTGATTGTATGCTGTTACCTTATCCATGACCCAGAAAGGGTTGATAATGGATTATCTCAGCACTTCACACAAAACAAACCTGTTCACTTGGTATTTTTTATGTCAGCAGGTCATCCAGCATCCCATGGCTAAACAGTCTGAGCTCCTTGTTTCAAGAGATGGTAAAATATGACAGGCACAGGCACCTGTCTTACATGGTCATGTTAGTTGTATGCCTTTGTAGTTCTGTTTGTTCAAGATGGCTCTGAGAAGCTTCTATTTACTGTTCTGACATGATCTTGTTTGGGTAACTGTCTTTGAACCTTCAAAAAATCAGAGAAATGCTACAAGAATGAAAACAAGGCTTTCAGATTCTGCAGCTTTTGCAGCAAATGCAAGGCTGTAGCTGCCTTGGCCCTGTGAATGGCTTGTTGCACTCTGACTGGCAAACACTGAGGTTCTCTCTCCATGACTTCTGTGGCAGGATTTTTTGGTGTGATTTTAACAGCAAACATGAATACCTTCATCACATCTCACTGTAAAGTGAGACTGAGGGATTGAACAGTGGCTGAAGATGTGATGTACTATGAGGAAAGCACAATCTAAAAAGCTTTAGTGGATAGTACCCATAAGAGTGAAGGGACACTTGCTTATATCTCTTATATAAAATAGTGTAATTCCATTCAAGAAGGTTTTGATACTAGCTGACAGCCTCTGCTGATGTGGCCTCCTTTTTCTGAGGAAACTTTTCCATCCAATCTCTCTCTCTCCTCAGACAAACAGTGTTTGTTTCAGCAGACCTGGATGTGGTCTGTGGCTGTCATCACTGAAATAATAAATGCAAAGTGCTATGTGATTCCTTTGAGGGATTCTGTTGGAAAATACCTAGCAAGCAGTCAAAATATTTCTGAACACTTGGAGGGAATCAGTTGTTAGTTTATACAACATATGTTAGCAGTCAACATGGATTGGGCAAAATCCAATCATCTTGTCAGTTTGATTTCAGACTCTGATGGAATAAAAGGGTTTGTGGCTGGAGGAAAACCAGATGTTGCCATTTATGTTTTTTTATCAGATTCTTGATAAAAGGGGGGGGTTAGCTGCATGGATATGCAAAGGATATGTGCTCCTTCTGTTGATATTCCAGTGTGCTTACAGCAAGATGGAGTCAAATTAAGACTTCTCAATACATTGCTGCTGTGGTGACAAGAGCTGCTCCTTTCCTATTCTGGTTGTTCTGTCTTGCTGTTGAAACTGGCAATGATCTTTGGATGAAATATTACACATCCTAGGTTAGTTAAATCCACTGCATCTGAATCTACAGGCTGATTTGACAGGGAGTGGCTGATGGAGATCTGGCAGGTTGTGGTGGGTGAGTGGCTTTTCTCTAAAGAAAAGAAGAAAAGGGGGCAGTTGTAGCAGGGTTTCAAAGGAAAGGTCTTCTTTCTGTTTTCTCTCTTGGCATCACAATCCTTAGCAGTGACAGCCTTATTGCTGAAGTGAAGACCTTGCATGTTTTGGGTATCTCATGAGAAGTAGATCTAGATCTTGGTTTTGCCAGGGGAAGTTTAGAGAGCATCTGGATAGAGCTCTCCTCCAGCTGGTAGCATGGCTACATTGTTCACTACTGTTTTCTGGTTTGTTTTTTGTCTATCTTCAAGTAGTTTCACAGCATTTTGAGAATGGCTTAGTTTATTATCCTTGATAGCAAATATCACCTGCTTGGATCTTGGAGAGAGTTACTAGAAAGAATTTCTGCTATTGTCCAGAGTGCCACTGCCCCTGGCTCTGGGTTTATTCCCCCCATTTTCTGGTGCCCCTCTTTGTAAGAGATAAATTGACTCACAATTTGACATGCTGTGGAATAGATTCTCCTGTGCCTCAGGGTTGATGGGTTTTGTTGCAAGAACTTTCTGGTTTCAGTGTGATAGAAGGTGTCAAACCATCTAGCACTTAACAGAGCTGAATGATCTCATCCACAAGTGATAGCTGTGCCCTTCAAAATCTGGAGGAAGGGCATTCTGTGTCTCAGCCTTTGAGTCTCATTTTGCCAGCAGTTTATTTCATCAGCAGAACTTGTTTCTTCGTGACATATTTTTATGAGGCTCTTTTAGGCTTTCTGTTAGCCTGTGAGCCATCTCCGAGGTATTAAAACCAGGAATTGTGTCCCTGAAATTTAGCTGGGATCATCAAGAGAGGTTACCTTATTGCTGCATTGGAATAGGTGAACAGGTGACAAAATTTCCCTGACTTTTGCTTGGTCACTAGGGTTGGTTGGCATGACCTTTGACTCATGAGAGGCTGGTCCTTCTCCAGCTGAGGTGTACCTGTGTGCAGGAGTTGCTTTAACCAGGTACTACCTGATTGTCCCAGATGTGTGGTGGTATGCACTCAGGTGATGCTCCATGGAAGGTAAGGTTAGGCCTTCTCAATAATCCTCAAGGTTGTTTCTGTGAAGCTGGAAGAGACTGAAGAACACAATAATGTCTCTAATTACTGAATGAATGCAGTATGGGAAGATCTTTCAGGAGACTGCAGAAACGAAGTAGCTTTTTGTTGTCAAAATTGATCAGAATTCAACATACCTGATTATCTTAATGGCTCCTTTTTTGGGACCTGAAGCAGGGTCCTTACCTTTAATGAAGGTCTGTGCTGTTGCAGCTTTGTGTGGCTCTTCACTGAGTGGTTCTGTAATTTATTGTTGGTCTGAAGGACTCTGAGTTTTGCCCATGGGTAGAACTCAGTATGTAGAAGTTGCTAGTTGGAAATGTTTACTGAGAACCATTTCTATTGGTGGATAATGATGTTATCCACTGTCAGCTAAAGACTTAGGAGATGCTGAAATTCCACTGTGTCCACTCTTTCTCACTTTCAAGAATGTTTGCACTGAATTCTGTACTTGATAAGGGGTTGAAAGGAAAGATAAACCTTTCATCAGATATACTTGTGTCCTGAGTAGGGGGAACACCACATGGGCTCACTTGATAAATATGCCAAAGCTGCCTGTGGTGGGGTGATGTACATCTACAGTGGGTGGATTGTACATGTAATTTATCTATTACTGAGAGCTCTGGTTACTGCTTAGTAACCTCTTTTCTCTGTAGATTTTTGAGGGAAAACAAAATTCCACAAAAGCATGTTCTAAATATTTTAAGTAAGTTTTTGTTCTGACTTGAAAAAGTTAAAAGTAGGAATATTAACTGGATTTTAACTTTGTAATTCCTCTTGCCCACACTGAAACTTTATACATGGGAAAATTGTAGGTGTTTAGGAGAGGTACTGAAGGCAGAAATTAAATCAATTGCAGTAAAGTGCAAATGATTAGCCTGAATAAAATTGGCCTGTACCACTGAGATTAGTACCTACCTGGTAAAATAAAATGAGGATTACAGGGCATGTCTTTTCAAAGGTGTTTGGAGCTCTGCTTTGGGTAGGTGCTTTTCCTATATAGATAGGAGAGGCCATGGTGGTGAAAGCATTTCTTCACTTTTCACTGGTCTTCCATTCATCTTATGATAGATGTAGTGAAGGATCAAGCGTTTTTTACAGGGTACTTTTAGGGAAAGTATTTCTGTTGCAGTGCAGGGAAGATAAACAGCCATGGGAAAGTCAGTGTCCACTTTCAATTCCCAGAGTGGAAAGGTGACTTCTTTGTATCAAATAAGTTTGAATACATGGAATGAAATAGAGGAAAAATAACCTAGCCACCAGGGCATAAGGACTGCTTGTAAATGTATTGTTTCCTCACAACTCCTCTGAGTCAGATTTACTGGCTGCTTTGTTTACAGAAGAGAGAGGAAGAGACTGGTCCTATCAACACCCCATGGACCTGAATGAAACAGATTTACTGCCTGCAGCTTTCTCTACTTCATATCTCTAAGAAATTTGGTACTAGTCCAGATGGTTTTTAAAGATGTCTCTACTGCCCTCCTAGACCTAAATGCAGATTATAACTGAGCTGTGACTGCTAGATCAGGCTGGATAAAGCTGTGTTAAGCATGAAGGTAGAGGGAACATACATGCAAATCCTGCAGCTGTGCCAACTGGCAAGGTGTGAGCTGGTTCTGACCCCAAAACTAGACAGCTAGAACAGTGCAGGTTGTGCCTGTGCTGCAAAGCTCTGAGAGGCAAAGCTTGTTAGCATGGGTAGGCACTAAGGATTGAAGCTTGTGTTGGGACCAAGGTAGTGACTACACAGAACTGGGCAGACATTGCTGTTGTGTATGACAGTGTAATCTGCTAGGGCAGGGATCTTCATGCCTTGTAGGTCTTTACAGCACCTAGTACTGTGGGAATATTCATGGCTGTAAGGTAAAGTGCCAATACACAATGCAAATCAGTAGCCAGTCTGTACTTTTGAGCTTACCCTGCCCTGGTTTTTGCACTAGTACGTTAGAGACCTTTGTTTTCAGCACCCCAGGATGTATCTTAATGCAGTGACATCAGGGACTGACTGAAAACTTGTATCATAGATAAGGCTTGATCCTTCTTCCTTTCTGACTGCGGGTTCAAGGGAAGTTGTAGGCTGTTTGTTTTAGCCATGGTGGGTAATAGTGTGACTGCTCTCTCCCCTGGCACCCAAGCCTAAAGCTGTTATCAGCACTGCTGTGGCTCTGTGAAATCACAGTGGTGTTTGATTTAAGGGGAAATTGGCACCTCTCTGACAAGTATTGGAATGTCCCAGTCTGTCCTTGGGGTGCTGTTGGCATCTTTCACAGCAATAAACCCCCAGACAACAGTCATGATCCTGGGCCAATGCCAGCCAAGTGCACAGAGGTGCTTATCACCTGTTTGGCTATGCTTTCATATAAAGCAAAGTCATAAACCCCTTTGGTGGCTGGCAATTCCAGAGCCTACTGTTGGACTTGAAAAGAAGCCTTGAAGAACACAAGCTTCTTATCACTTTGAATTGCTGGGCAGTGGAGAAGTGCTGTTTGTTTAACATCACCTGGTGTTAGCCTCCCTGTTCTGTGCTGTGTGGGGGAGAGATCTGTCTGGCAAGCAATACAGGCAATTCAATTCAGTGGAAATACTTTGTTTTCAGGAAGAATTTAGGCTGAACAATTGAATTGAACAGATGAAGAAATGTAAAGTGGAGTATTAAGATTCACAGCAATCAGAATCATGAAGGTTGGAAGAGACCTCTCAGATCACTGAGTCCAACTGTCAGCCTATCACCACTCTCCCACTAAACCAAGGACTGGAATTGCACAGTGCAATGATAAGATGTTGAATTTTAGGCAGTTTCTTCTAAGCTATAGATGCTATATTGTAACTACTTTGCAATGATGCTGAACTCAAGTTCAGAATTACCTAACCTTTTTAGATTGCATTTTTAGTCATACATTAATGCTTATGCATTGATGTAAAAATAGAAACTTCAAAGTCAGTGTTCACTGTCTGGTCTTATGTTTATGCCCCACACAAAACCAAAATTCATGTCACCTTTAGGGAACTGGGCCAGAGATCAAGTCACTTTGAAGAGTTGCATCAATATTCACAGGTAGTTCTGCCCATGAGAGATCTATATTTTTTTGAAGGCAGCTGGCTGGATTTGAATAGGCATCAAATTCCAGATGTGTCTACAACTGGATCATTAAAAAATGGTAGTTGGGGAGGTTTTTTGAAATGCCAAACAAGCATTTTGAATAAAATTAAAAGTGCATCTGAGCTACTTTAAAATAAACCAGTAACAAATCCTCTTGGGTTTTGTTTTGAAAATTACTCTGGTACTGCAACTTCCAAACTAGAAGCTGATAGGAAAAAAATGTGTATTTGTGGCAGCTGCCAAGGAGCAGATTGGCAGCAGCTAGTTAATCACTTCTCTCATCTCAGCTCTGCCCCTTAAATGGCATCTGTGTCCCAGAACAATCAGTGTGGTGTGTGGGTGGGATTTTCACACGTGGCTAGGGAAGATATGTTGGAACTTCCCACACTGACTTGAAATGACAGCTGTGTTCACTCACTCTCTAGAGCAGCTCTGGAAGCCTTTAAGTGAGACTTGATCAAAACCAACCAATTCTAGGACTGATGCCATTACCTCTCCTACAAATGTGTATGCCTGTTAATGTGCTGTTTGTTGTCTGGTGTTTGAAGTAGCATGCAGTCATAACTTCTCTATTTCCTTTCTTTTTATGTTTCTATGTCTTCATTTGAAATTATTCTACTTTTTTTTATTTTATTTTTTCCTTTTTTGTGTATGTGCATGTATGTGCCTCAACTTCTTTTGGACTCTTGGGAGAGAGTAGTACTGTAGTAGAATAGAAAAAGCAGCAATGAGAAGCTAGAGCAGTTGTTTACTTACTGTGTTAAACTCTGTAAATGCTTAAAGTGGAAGGAAACTGCTTTTCCTTGTGCCTGCCAGTTGCCAGGATTTCAGTGTTGGTTTGTTGTTGTTTGTGTGTGTGCTGTTGGTATTTAGTTTTGTTTTCCTCCTGCATGAGGAATTTCATAGTGGAAACTGTCTTGGCTTCTGAAATGCTGAACTATTGATATCTCTTTAGTTAGTTTATGGTGAGGAATGCTCTACTGGAATAATACATGGCCAGGCTATTGCTGGCTGGTTACCTGTGTGTAATTACACAAGGGCAGGAGATGGAATCAGTTTCCAGGTGACACCAGTTCAATTCTGTTAGTTTGGAGAACGCTGGCAGCATTCCTGCTCTGCTGCAAGGGATAGGAGGTGTGCATTCTTTCACTTCTCATCTTGATTTGTCTTTCACTGTTTCTTTGTACTTGCTTGCTATTTGATGTCAGAAAAGTCAAAGCTGCTGTTTACCTTTCTAGCAAAGTCTCTCTAAGCATTCACAATTCTAGCCAGGGAATGGATTTGCATTTTGGTTTGGAGCAAGCAGTTCCTGCTCCCCCTGAAAGAGGAGTGGCTCTTTAAGACAGACACCGGATCTCTGCAATGTAATTACCCTAAGATAACCAGCGCAGCAATCCTCTACTATCAACAGCTTGGCAACCAGTGCTTTCTGAACTGCTTGTAAGCTCTGGTGTTGCAATAAACTCTAAGGAGCAAACTTTAATACATGCACTCTTTCCAGATAAGAAAACCTCTCCCTAACTTAATATGTAATACAAATGCATCTACGTAGCTAGTCTGGTTAGCCAGGAGACTTGCTGGAAGCTCAAGGAACATGAGCTCTGCAGAAGGTATGGCACATGTAGCTGTGAATCCCTGAGTGTATATTCTGAAGGGGAATTGTCTGACTGTAGGTCTATTTGGAAGACACCAAACCTTTACCTGCTCAGGTCTGTGCTGATAGTAGATGTTCTGGAATCTGTTGATTACAGAAGGTGACTTTTTTTTATATTAATTAGGTTGCCTTTTTGTTGTGTGTGTGCAGTGTTTGCCACCAATCCACACTGCTTGGTGGTAGAGGTTGCTAGGTGCTAGGGCAGTGCAAACAATAAAAAACAGGGAACATGCCAGTGTCTTCTGATGAAGGATGGCATGGGACAACCTCCACAGTAATTCCTCCTTCTTTGCTAGCCTCAAGCACAGCTCTCTTCTCTTAGGCTGGGACACATCCTGTTCAAAACAGAGCAGCCCATGGAATGAAAGGTGCTGTAAGCAACTAGAAGACCTTAGTGGCAGATGTTTACCTGGCCTGGAGCCAGCCCAGTGAACTGAATCCTCCTGTCCTGGGGAATTGTGGGGAGCCCTTCAGCCCAGTGAGCAGCATGGGGTTTCCAGGCTGCTGAGTTCTGCCAGGGAGTTATGCATGGCAAGCTGGCTTGGTTTCAGTGATTTTTAATGATTTTAATATGTATATATATTTCCTGTTTTGCATTAAGCTGTTCTTTCAGTTTTCCCCTCTGTAGGTGGGACTAGTTCTGATTTCTGTGTGATAAAATATTTGAAATGTTGAGTATTTAAAAAAAAGAAACACAACAGTAATCAAAAGCCACTGTGTAAGTGTTCATTGAGAGTGTACTCAACCATACTTTATCCTCTGAAGAGATGAACTCTTCTTTGTTTTCCTTCTCCTTGACCTATGGGTCTTGCCAAAGGCACATTTGCTCTGTGATTGTGATATGCATCCTAGGAAAAACAAAAGGAGGTAGAAAGGAAAGAAGTGCAGAGTGAAGAAGGGGCAGAGGTTTGTGTAATGCCAGCTAAAGCAGTGAAGTTAAACAGATATTTTTTTGGAGTGGTGGCAAAGTTAACCCAACAGGAAGGTTATTAAGTCTAGATATCCTTGTCTGAAGAGCACTTCAAACTGTCCCAAACATTGCTGGCCAGATGACTGCAGTAACACACTGCAGGGTACTTGTTTATCCCTGTTCTTTACCACTTGCCATTTGTTTCCACAGCATAGAAACTATGTTTCCAGTGTGTGGCTGGAGGCTGAGGCAGGCATCTAAAAGCTTGGGAAGCCTCCTCAGGCTAGTGTTTGCTGAGTGGAGTTGCCACACCTGAAGACTACAGTCCACATTCTTCTATAATCCTCTTGCTATTGAGCCATTTAAAAACTGTGGTTTCAGGTGTGTGACCGAGGCCTTTACGGATGCATTGTTACTGTGGTGGTTTTTCAGGCAGCTGGCAGGAACCATCTCTCTGGTAAGTCCAAAGTTTCAGTAAATAAGATGCCCCCAAAAATGAAACTAACCCTTCCTTCCAAGAAAAACATTCCACCAAGGTTAAACTTAAGCCCAGAACCCATCATTAATTTTTACTTTATAGATCTTTGAAATATCTGTGTCCCTGTAGTCAATGACTGTTTATTTACAGGACATTCCACCTTTTATTCCATACTATTTCCATCATAGTCATCACTGGTTTATAATTCTCTTTATACAGGAAAGTTTGTCAAGTCTATTCAGTTCATGACTGCAGATCCTCATCTCCATCTCTCCTAGCAGTGTCTCAGGGCAGGAAAGATGTCATGAGTTCATTGTGGTTTGTGCCCATGGGTTGTAGGTTCATTTCAGGGTGTTACTGGTGGTCACTGGGTATTGTGTATGTGCAGCTCTAATGCTGCTCTAGGGTGTCTCCAGTGTGTATTTAGAAGCCAGCCTGGGAGGTAGGCATATGGCTAACTTCTTCCTGGCTGGCACAGAGTTTCCTTAACTCAACTTGAAGTTACTGCTGTAAATTTCTGTGCTACCTGGCAAATGGATCTGCATATGCGTGCTACTTTCCACTGATTTGCAGTGAAACTCTAACTTGGTTGCTATCTTCCCTTCTGGAATGTTCCAGTTTACACATTTGAAAGCATCTTAAGCTAAAACATGCTTTGCTGTCTGCATCACTGCTTCTTAAAATCCAAAGGCATCTTTACTCTAAATTCTTGAGGCTGCCTGAATGAGAACTGTAGTTGCTGCTTGTGGATTGCTGCAGCTGCAGAGCCTCAGCCTCAATCACCTACCAGCCTCTGAACCTCTTAAGCTCTGATAGCACTATCGTCAGTTCCTCCTGTGTGTAAACAGTGTTGGAGTCCCTGTGTGAACCCATCTGTTGCTTTGTTTGAAGGAAAGTGCTCAGAAACAGAAGAAAACACTGTGCTTCCTTTTTGGGTCAAACCAAAATTGGGTTTGGAGGTCTATATGTTGAGGTTTTACTCAGAGATGTTTTCCAAAGATTTCCCTTGAGAATATAGCAACTGAGGCAGAGATCAGACCTGGTAATGTGTCACTATCAAGGCTGTATCCTTTCTGATGCCTGATGCAAACAGGGACCAGGAAACCAGGCTGGCAAATGGTTTAGTTTCCTGGTATGCTTTTGGATCAGCAAAGCTTCAGACAGTGATAACAAATGAAGTAATCTCATTTTCTATAGGAAGCTGTATTTTTTTATCTAGAATGTGAGTAATACATTGTGTGCAATGGAGAGATTGTGAATTGATTTTTTTTTTTATGGACTGTGGGTGTTATTACTGCTCAGACACCATAGTTTTGGTAATTAAATGCACTAAGGAGTTTGGAAGAAAACTCCATCCTGAAAAACTTAAACAATCCCAAAATACCGAAGACAAAATCCAAAACAACAACAAACAACAAACTCCCCCCAAAAATAACCTTTGTCTTCACTGCTCAACATTGCAGCTGATACAGGAAAATAACTACCTGTGAGAGTTATCAGTGACTTCTCTAGTGTATGTACTAATCTTTGGGATGTTGTGGTATTGCCATATTGATTCTTCCTGCCAGGCTGCACTGGAAGTCAAATCATTAATCTTGTTGATATAAATCTTGACAGTTAAGATGTTGAAAGTTACCTGTCATTGCATAATCTTTAGATTGAATTTATTTTTCCCCTTTGTTCAGGAAGCTGGAAACAATTACATTTAAATGTAGTTTGGGAGTCTGTGATAGCTGAGGTGACAAAGTTGAAGGGTGGAAGAAAACTTAGTGAAATAGTCTAGGCTGAATAGCTATAGGTATTCTTCAGGTGCTTAGACCTAGAACATCCTCTTGGGTCTCTTGCAAAGACAGTCTTGCTGATGGTGAAAACTGACTCCAAATGTTGGAAACTTACCTTAGCTTTATTACTCTGAAGTAACATAAAACCAAGGCCAGTGAAACCAAATTGTCCTTGGCCTACATTTTTTTTTTTTCCATTTTCAGTGTCCTTTTTCCCTTTGGAGGAGGACAGTTTGGAAGAGAAAAGGGAAAGCAAGTAGAAATGCTAGCACACCTTTGAGCTAGCTGCCATTTCTGGCAAAGCAGCCTGTATTAATAAGCTTGGCACTCATCTTTTTATGGGTGTATTTTATTGTTTCTACATGTGGATTTGATTACCCAGAAGACTTTTAGTTTCCTGCCCTCTCAAGGTGGAAAACTGCAACAGTTATAACCATCAGTGCAATCTGACATGCAAACAATGACCTTGAACGTGTAGGACTTTGTTTCCTTGCCTTATTTGGGAACCACTGGTAAAAAGCCACTCAGATAAAACACAAGTTTGAAAGCAGCACCTTAATAACAGCAGCATAGTGGTCTAGGGGAAACAGTGTTGCAAGCTGCACTTTAAATATTTACGGTTAATGAGTTAATGGCCCAAATCTTTTGGAGAAGAAACAAAAGCAGTGTGCGTCAAGAGTTTCCACCTTGTGTGTTTAAATGGCCTTAGGAAGAGCTCTTGTGGGTGAACAATAGCCCATGAGGATAGGATGAGTTGTTCATCTGGTCTGTGCTCATCTAAACTGGGCTGTTACTGAGTGCCATCAATGGACCTGGGAGGAGTAAATTCTGCAGATGGATGTGCTCTTGCTGGCCTGGTTTGAATTAGAACTAATTCTGTTCAGTGATTTTTTTACTTTTCAGCTAAATCTTCTCCTTAACTGCACTGTCTGAAGTTGGCAACACGTTTTCCCAGACTGTGTCTGCTTCTACTAGTGGTAAGGCTTGATGTTTGAAATCAGTACCAAGACCTGGTGTGCAGACCAAGATCTTGTGCACCACATTGGGGGATGCAGGGTAAACAGGTCATGTCTGTGGCGTGGAGTGGCCAGGGCAGGTGACCCTGAACAGACCAAGGAGGGATTCCATTCCCAGTATGTCATACTCAGTATAAGCCTCAGTATGGCAGCTATTGTGATGGGTGGCCATCAACAAATGATATCTTATTAAAGAAAAAATATCAAGCCATTTCCTATAAAATTAATGCATGTCTTCTTTCCTGGTCCCTGTGAGGGCTGGCATACTGCTTCACACAGGAAGAACAGGAGAGTGACTGTCACTTACTGCTGTATATTGTGTTGTGGACAGGGAGAAAAGCACCAATCTAATGGACTCATTCATGCAAGTATTTCTCTGTTGGTGAAAACAAAAGTCACTTTTCCAACTCTCCAAAGCTATGGGAAAAGATCACTAGGGTTTGGTGGGACTCTCCTAGCATTATCAGTTTTGCACCATGAATCCTCTGCATCTTTCATTCTAAAAAAGGTTTGGAGCTGCAAAATGCCAGCAGGTTTACTCCAGACAGACAAGTTTGTCCTGATTGCATGCTGACTGGTAAGCTACTCACAGTATTTCTCTACCCCTCTGACTTGAATGGAGTAGCTGTTGCATCTTTCTTCCTGGCTTGTGTCCATAGAGTTCTGTTATTCACTGTATCACCTCAGAGAGAGGATGCAACAGGATTTCATCCTTTTGGCAGTAAGTAGCTGAAGTGGGACTGGTTGGAGAAGGATGAGGAAGGGGCTGTCTGTCTTAGCATGGAAAATTTTTTACCTCTCACTTCAATCTTCCTCTGAACTATATCGAACCAGACAAGGATGTTTGAGTCTGTTCTGGGTCAAAGCCCAGGAAACTTGTGAGTCTCTTTTTGCTTGGATTTCTTTAGAAAGTATGCTGTGAACTTTATATCCTGAAGAGTCAATTTCCAGATGGTTTCAGGCAGATGAATCTTGTGATGCAAGGGATTTCCTTTTTCCTGGTTGCTCTGTTGCTGGCTTCTTGCCCTTGTGTCTGTGACTCAGTGGATATAGCTTTAAAGGGTGAACTTCCAGTAGAGTTGAATGGCAGTGCTTATAGTGCATGGCAATCTTAGCTACAGCAGGACACTTAAAATAGTGGCATAGGCTCTGACTTCTTCAGCTTTAGCTGTTTTATAGAGGAAAGTCTCTGCTGTATTCTTTTCTGACTCTCTTGAAGATGGGGGCAACATTTGCCTTTCTTCCCTTGTTGGGGGACTCTTTACTGCACCTCTACTACATTGTCCATCTCTCTCAGCACCCTCAAATGCAACATGTCCCATGGCCTTGTATAGGATGAGTTCTCCCAAGTCATCCCTAACTCAATTCAGGTTTCTTCCTGGTAGTTTGCCTCCTGTGGAACCTTGCATCTAAGCAGAGAGGTCAGAGAGACCTTGCTGGTGAAGCCTAGGGCAAATTGGGCATTGAGTACCGTAGCCTTATCTGTCTCTGCAGATGAGCCTGGATAATAAGGAATAAGCCTGGATTTCCCTTTTTTAGTCTTTCACTACTAAAGTAGCAGTAGATACACTTAACATTGCATCCAAGCATCATCCCTAGCCAAGGTTTGGGAGCCTATGGCACCTACTGTTCAAGCTGTCTACTGTCCATCCAGTAACTGGACCTGACTGTCTAGTTTCCAAAATGGTTGATATCAAGTGTGTTCAGGGTGATGTGATGACAGACCACAGGAGATGAAATTTTAAGAACAGTCTGCTGTTTCAGAGAGTAAGATAATTGCCCAGCTTCTAAAGGAAATGTGATATGAAATGGTATGCCTCTAAATGGGTATGCCTTGGTTTCCCTTTCAGGCTCTGAGCAATTCCAGCAACCAAGGTGTCTTTCACCTTCTAAGACTGAAGGTGTGTAGCTGAGGAAAGATAAGTTTTGAGTTGGGACACAGATCCATAAGCACTGGTCCATGGATCTGAGACAAGTAGACTTTAATGTAGTTTGAGCTATGATTTTAGACCTACAGTTTCCTGTGAAGTTTAGTCTTTGATGGGACAAATGCTATGGCTAAAGACATGAACCCTACTTTCCTTTCATTTTTAAACACACAATGAATCTAAGCCTTAAACTTCCATCTGGGTGGGGACAAGACTGTGTGGCTAATCAGTCTGTGTCATTAGTGCTTGATGATCTAACTACTACAAATGCTGTATTATCAGAGACTGAAATGATTGCAGGCCAGGCTCCTCCTGTACATGTGCACAAATACTGGTAAATCTCTATCTATATGACTTTGGCTTTGAATTAGAGATAGCTTTATTGCTGACTCAGGTAAGATATCTGAAGTGAAGTCACTGCTTTAGCTTCTCTCCTTCTTTGTTCCCCTTCTCCTGAAACAAAATCAGAAACCCTAAATCATCTTCTCATTTATTTGAAGTAAAACATCTTTCATATTTTACACCTGCCCTTGATTCCTTGTGTATCTGGATACAGCTCTGAAGACCTTGGCACTCTGTATGCTCAAATGCTGGTTACCTTGTTGCATGATTCTGCAACTGCTTCCAGTGTTAAGAAGGCCAGAAGGAGGATTTGTCCATCCTAACATTTCAAAGTTCACATGGGCTTAAAGGCAACTGAAACACCCAGCAGATGTTGACTGCCTTATAATAGGTAGAGATGAATTTATCCCAATACAGAATGCTCCTGTGAGGGCTTGTCTTGCTGGGGAGACTGGACTGGTGCAAAGGGATCTGTGTACGTGCCCACTGCAGTGATGTGACTCTGCCTCTGTGTAAGCAAGGGAATGTGAATGCTTCTTCAGAGAAAGGTGTGTTTCAGCATTTTGTTAGAAAAACCCCAAAATATTTAGAAAGCAAAAATCATTTGGCTACAGCCTTTCCAAATATGGATAGGAAACAGTGATTCTTTCCTAATGCTCAAGCTTGTAACATGGGATTTTATCTTCATCACATTAAGTCCTTGTATGCATCTATACCTTGAGCATTTTCTAGTACAAGGTGTGAGAAGAGAGAACTGCGTGCTGGGTGCCTTTTGGATACCAAGTATCCTTTTCGGGATACTAAGTTATTATCCTCTTGTATTTGAGTTCTTCTTTGGTTTACCTTTGACAATTGCAGCCTTGCTCTGCTTGTAAACATAAATGCTGCTACTGTAAAGCACTTCCTCCTCTTTTAATTGGATGATTTTGCCCTTCATTAGCATTACCCTGGTCTCTCTTTCAATTTGTCTTGGGTATAAGCTATCTGACTTCATTTTTTGGAAGGTCTTCAGCTTATCCACTCTTACCATTTTCTCAATGTCTTAAGGCCAGCTCAAAGACTTCACAACTTTGGCTTTCTGCTTCGTTCCTTTGAGTGAAACTATCAAGCAGATACTTTCTGCCCATGCTTAGGAGTGAGTCTGTGAGCTTTCTCCAGAAGATGCAGATTTCTTGCTATTTAAACATGTACATAGCTGGTCAAGTTTTTTCCTAGCTGTCATGACAAAGCAGGTAAGCAGTTGCTGGTGGGAGACCACAGCCTATAATCAGGGTTACATTGTGGGGAATGGCAGTGCTGTTTATTGTAGGAGAGCAAAACATGGAGATGATGAGGATGGGAACTTCTGATGTGGCCAAACCAGTTTCAGTTCTTAGGTCCCAAATCCTCCATACCTCCACCCCACAGGCAGGACGTCTCCACTTTGCTGAGGAGTTGCCTAACCCATATGGGGACCCCTTTCCTAG
This sequence comes from Galbula dea, assembly GCA_013399015.1. NCBI lineage: Eukaryota > Metazoa > Chordata > Aves > Piciformes > Galbulidae > Galbula > Galbula dea. The sequence continues at coordinate 592,502 of VWZX01011307.1, forward strand.
AAGACAAGGAGAGGGTACCAGGCATGCAGAAGGACTGGATCAGGGTTTTCTTTGAGGGTGGTCCCAGTTATTCAGGCTTCCCCCCTTGACATTGCTGACCACCAGAGTGCTCAGCACCTGGCATCAGTGTAAATGACCAACAAGCCAGTGGGTGTGCTGGACTTGGTGGATGTAGCTGCCTGTGTCCCTTGCTGAGCTGGCAAGAAACATCTCCTGCAGTGTCTGTGCCTAGGCTTGGTGATGCCTGCAGTGGAACTGGGGGTTGCGAACTTAAATGTAAGCCACCCCAGGCAAAGCCAGGAGGAGGCTGCTCTCTCCTTGGCCAAGAGCTAGTCCAGGCAGCATGTGGAAATTGAACTGTGTGAAACCCACTGTTAGAAGCCGTGTCCTTGGGGATCTGTCTTCAGCTCTGCATTAGACTTGCTGTGTGACCTTGCACAAGTCACTTAATCTCTCTGCTGTTCATTTTTCTTTCCTAGCAAATGGAGACAATAATTACTACATAAGTCACTGCAGTGGAAGTTTGTGTGTGCTTAGGAAGTAGCTGGCATCTTTATTTTTGTTGTTGTTTTTTGGCCCTCATATCCATTGATAATCATCACAGTATAAAAGTATTTGTCTCAGAGCTTACTGTAGATAATCCTCATTTTTCTCTGAAATGTAAATTTTCCATTTTAATGGGAAAAATGGAGGGGAAAAGGCTTTTTCATTACAGTTAATGGGTTCTTTTGTTACCTAAGCCAGAAAGAGAAAAGGCTAAAAAATAGACAATGTGCTTAGCAAATCTAAGTTTACAAAATAAATGTCCATTTAAGCAGCCACAAATTTGACCAGATTTAGTTTTGTTATTAATTTTTGTTCTTCAAAAGGAAATAGTTAAATAAAATCAAGCTTTCCCTCATTTTGATAAAACAAGGATGCCTTCTCAAAGGCATCAGTACCAGCAGACCAATCTGGAGTTGGGTCTTTAGCTTGCCTTCGGAGTGTGCACAGGTGAATTCTTAGTGTCCATGAATGGCTCTGAGAACTCTTGCTGCTGCTTTGGGGCCATCTGCTGGAGCCTTCCTTCAGGAGCCTCGTTTCTCCCATGCCCGTGTTAGTCCAGGCAGACTTGTTTTGTTTCTTCACTGAACCCTTTTCCCCCCTGACTCTTATAGATGTCTGACTTTTAATGCTTTCCATCCCCAAACTGTTCCTTTACTCTTATCTCTTAATCATGACAGGGAACAGCAACAATTTATCTGACAATTTAACCTTAGGTAAAGGTTAAATTTCTTTCCTTCTCCTCCCCTTCTCCCCTCCCCCCCCCCAAAAAAAGTCTTTTGCACAGGTGATTTTTGGCAGTTAAAAGGAGCCTTGTTCTGGAAACCTTCTTTATTATGGGGGTGATAATATTTTCACTTCTGTTTAAGTAGCTGAAGTGATGGGGAAACATGGCTCAGCATCAACCTGAGCAAGGCACAAGAACTTCATGGATCACTTTTAAAAGTTCAGGAGTTGTTGTTCATATAAAGAAGCTTGTCACTGGTCAGAATAATTCTTGGTTTTTGGTTTCTCTTAAAGTCTGTTACTGAAGGAGCTCATGACTTCACTGCTCAAATATTTTCTTTACTGATGTGCCCCACTTGTATCTTCATCTGCAATGCTAGACTTTGGAGTTCAATCTGGAGACAGATTTCTACTAAAAGAATATATTTCAATTATAAATGATATGTTTTGTGGAGAAGCCATCTTGGGCATGGGAACTTGGTATTTATTTATTGATTTATATTTTTAACAGTTGTGGCCCTTTGAGCAGCAGGTAGTACCCAGATTTTTACTATCTACTGTATTTACCTGAGAAATATTAAGAAAAGAGGAGCTACAAAAATGGTCCAGGGTCTGGAGCACTTCCCCTGTGAGGACAGGCTTGAGAGAGTTAGGGTTGTTCAGCCTGGAGAAGAGAAGGCTCCCAGGGGACCTTATAGCAGCCTTTCAGAGAGCTTAAAGGGACTTAAAGGGAAAGATGGGGAGGACTCTCTATCAGGATGTGTAGTGACAGGATGAGAAGGAATGGTTTGAAAGTGACAGAGGCAGTTTACACTAGATATTAGGAAGAAATTCTTTATGATGAGAGTGGAGAGACAGTGGAACAGGTTCCCCAGAGAGGCTGTGGCTGCCCCATCCCTGGAAGTGTTCAAGGCCAGGCTGGATGAGACTTTGAGCAACGTGGTCTAATGGGAGGTGTCCTTGCCCATAGTAGGGAGGTTGCAACTAGCTGATCTTTAAGGTCCCTTCCAACCCAAACCATTCTGTGATTTTATAAAAATATAAGCAATATCTAAGAAATGTGAAAGCCAAGAGGCTTGCATTGGTGTCCAGTGTCTGCAATTCAGTGTTGCTTCAGGCAGCAGGCACAGAGAGACTGCCTGGAGTTGGAGTCTGCCCAGGTAATTGCTTGGAGAGAAAAAAAACAAAAAAAAAAGGAGAAAATACCAGACTAGGAGAGCTCCTTTCCACCTCTTTTCCCCTTCTTTAATTAAGTGTATCCTGTCAGCTGCTCAAGAAATTAATTCTGCTCCATCAGATTATGAAACAACTGTTATGTGCTGTGCACATTAGAGATACTTTGTTATTGTCCCCAATCTGCTGCCAAAGACTTTCCAAGCAGAACAATGCTGTTGTTTGTACTGACGAAGGTGAAACTGCATAGGAAAGGGTTCTGCAGTGGCACAGGTGCTGTTTCAATGATGTCTGTAATCAAACCATGTCCTTCAGGCTTGTGCTCTGCTCTTGGCTTTTCTTCTAATGCTGTTGTTTGGCATTGTTGGTGTTCCTCAGCCTTCTGCAGCTTTGAAAACATCTTTAAAACCAGTGTTAATTATTGCAGGTTGGGGTTTGAGATTGATGAACAGAAAGAGTAACCCCTCTGGCTCCAGCTGGCCCTAGGGACTTCAAGGAAATAAAGCATGGTGCTATTTAAGCTTGTTTGTTTTTACAAAAGAGTCTTCATGGTCTGGCCTGAAATTCTCAACTTTATAGGACTGACATAGCCTGTTCAGAAAAACTCCTATTAAAAATGAAGCTGGGCTTTAATCTGGGCAAGCCTGGTGCTAAACTTATTTGGAATTGAGAAGTAAATATTTCAGTAAAGCTGCAATTTGAAAAGCATTGTCAGCTATCTTTGTCCTTTGTAATTTTCTTTTGTTTGTCTTCTGACTTGCAAGGTGACTTGTATGTCCTCACTATTTGTACTTTTCACCTCTTCTTAGTTATTGTGAAGTTGATCAGTTAGTGTGGATTAAGGGTCCTGCATATTCCACTTGGCTAATTTTGCAGCTTATGACATTCACTAGAGAATAAGTAGCCAAAACCAATTAGGAGCTGTAACTGCATTAGTGTTCAAAACTGATTAGTGCTTTTAAGTTGAAAATCTATTCAAAAGGATCCTGGCTGTGCTCCTGGATGAGGAATATACATGGAGATCTGATCCTTACATGGAAGAATTGTATGGATTGAGGGTACTTATCCCAGCTTCAGATCTGTCTCATGGTCTTCATCTTACTTGCCAGCACTGATGAAGTGCATTTGAGACACAGCTCTTTCAGGAAAAAGGAGTGCAAAAAGGCATTGGGGGGTCAGGTGAAAGGGAATAGGCCCTGGCATAACTTTGTTGATATTGGGATAAATCCCATTAAGCACCTAGCTTGGACTGATTGCTACTTACCTATATTTATCTGTGGCTTTTCAGTCCCTCAAACTGTTTCACTCTGTTCACAACTGAAGCTAAAGGATGCTGTCTAGGCTTGGCAATTTTTCAGAAGCTGGGTTTTACAAAATCTCAGACAGCTTTTAGTAGTTTTGTTATAGTATTTGGTGACTAAATGATTTTAAACTCTGCAGCCTTGAAATCTGCTGTTCCAAGAAGAGTGGATTAGTGATGTAGGGAGCCCTCAGATTGACTGTATAAAACCCCACCTACTAAACAAGTTTTACTGGTATTGTGGTACTCAGTTTCTAGAACACACCTCTCTCCTCCTATCTTTTTGTCCCCCCCTCACAAAAACTTACCCAGACTTGGCTCATCCAAGGGGAAGTCCTCTACTGCAGTCAGAACATACTGTTTGCTGTCAGCAGTGGTGTGCAGCTGATGGATTGTCCCAAACCTCTGTTTGCAGCTCATGTTTGTCTTTGCCTAAAGCCTAAATCTGCCTATTGTCTAAGCTAAGCCAGATGTCCACCCCCACCCTGACTGCACCACAGCATGAGTGGGATTCACTCTCAAGTCCTTTGAGGGCCCTTTCAGGGATGCTACCTGTTCTCTTGCTGGTGCTACCACCAGCACCACCACCAAGTATCTTAGCCAAGCCAGCTGAAGAGCTGTGGTTCAGCTCAGCTTATGCTTGCATGTTTAAGGTTAAACCAATTCAAGGCTGAATTTGACATTGATGCTCACCTGGAGGTGAGGGATGTGTTAGAGCTGAGGGCAATGCATGTGCAGTGTGGATGTCTTTTGGAGCTTGCTGCTGATGTTTGGACTTGTTGCTCTTTAAGGTCTTTTCCAACCTAAACTATTCTATGATGCTGTGATGTGTCTTGGTTTGAATGATGGGGAGCTGCAGGACTTGGGCAAACCTAAAAGTGGAAATGAGAGGATGAGGACAGCACACAGGACTGTGCTGGTTTCCTAATTAGAGACAAAAAAAGGGAGGACAAGGTATTCCAAGCAAAATAAGCTGTGAAAATTACATTTTTCTCTCCTGCTTTGTATTGTTTCATTAAACCACAAGAATAAGAGGAAAATCTTTCATTGTTTTCTAGTTTTCAAGTAAGAGCACTACTGGCAGAGTTTACTCTTGCTCAACCTGAGGTGTATGTGAAAAGAACTGCAAGAATGCTCTTGATTTGAGCTGTTGGGAGACATCCCTTCCCCGTTGTGCATGGGCACTTACTGCTCCCATGGCTCTCATGTTGCTATGCTGGGTGTCATGTTAATGATCAGGCACATCAGAAGCTCATGATGAACCATCTGAGGAGCACTTCTGGAGTCCAGTGGTTCACATCTCTTGGGTCATGCACCAGTTTTAAATGTAACATATCTTTTTCCAGTTTCTTACACAGTACCTATCACCTTTTTCCTGTTCAGCCCTGCCTATTCTCAAAGGAACCAATACTTTGTTGCAGGATGCAATACCAGTGCTTCTTGTGAGCAGTTAACCTTTCCTCTTGAAGCTTCTTGAGGTCTGGTTTACACTTCTACTGCAATCATACCCTTTGCCAAGACCTTAAATGCCTTTCCTGCAATAATTCTGGTGCTGTATCCTAAATGACTTTGGATTTGTTGTGTGCTTTGTGCTTTGGTACACTGCCCATAATTTAAATCACTTTTACAGACTCTGATCTCCCAGAAGAGCCATGGAAGTGTGCTAGAAGCCTTGCTTATTTAGATGTATAGCTAAGCTGTTTTTCTTAGGATCAGATTACCCTGTGTTGTATAGGATCTTCCTTGTACAATAAAGCTGCTTTCTCACACAGGAGCTAGAAGATAATCATATTCCTTTTGACAAGGAGTCAGGGAGCTGGTTAAAAATGATGCCATTGTTTCCTTCAGGAAGCACCAACTATACTTTGCCTTACAGTTGGAACAAATACATATTAACAGGAAGCCACATCTGATAGACCTAAGCTAATACAAACAGAGCATTCATGCTCTGTCTGTTGAAGGTTTTTTGATGGTAAGTGACAGCTGAGAACAGTGATCTGTCTACTAGCTTGACCTGTGTAGGCCAGAATAGAGAGGAAGCATGGGTTGGACAGGAAAGTGGTGCAGCCAGTTCCTGGAGGGAGTCATGCTGCTCTGCAGGAATGCAGGCATACTTCTCTTTCTGCTGGGCAACCTCCTGCTGCAGAGAGGCTGGAAGAAGGGAAGGGGCTGTACCCCTCCTTCCTTCCCTTGTCTCAAAAACAAACCAGTAAAAGATAAGAGAGCTCCTTAGAGGGAAACTGTGAAGAGCCAGTTCTTTAAGCAGAGACTTAACCCCCCAGCTTTCTTTCATTGTTATCAGGACTAAGGTACTTTTTAACAGCTTCTCCAGCTATGGCTTTTGCAAGTTGCAGGTCTCTTCTCACTCCTTGCTCCAGTGATTTCTTCCCCTCCCTCCCATACTTTGCCCTATTTAATGGATCTACACCCAAATTAAAATCTATGTATGTTTGGAATGTAGATGATTCTCACTGAAGCAAGTTAGCTGAACTGCTTAGGCAGCATAGCTAGGGCACTGGTTAGCCCATCTTCATTTGAGGATTAGAGCATTCACAGTCATGCTCTGGGAGCAAAATACATGTATTAGTAACAGCTTTGAAGCTGGCCAAAGGTATGGGCAAGGGTGAACCTATGCATGCAGGATATTTGTGTCTGAATGTCATTAAGGATGGAAGTCCTCTCTGTGTGGTGAAATCCTGTTTCCTTCTTAAGAAACCAATCCTGTTTGAGTTTCTCACCTTTAAAGGCAGCAGCTGGTATTTATATTTCACACTGTACCTTGATGAGGATCCCATAAAATAAATTGCCATCCTGCATTAGCTTCCTGCTCGTACTGTTTGTGATCTAGAGGTTTTTTCCTCCCTGTTATTGCCAGCTATCCTCCATTTGACAAGTTCTACCTACTCACCTTCTCAGTTTTACCTTCTATTAGAAGGGTTTTTTTCCTTAAGCAATCCCCAAATGCCTTGGATGAAAGAACAAGGAAGATCTGGTGCCAAGCTGCAGTCAGAAATTGCTTGATATGGATTAGTATGAATGTTTACCTAGTTGCAGTGTGGAAATGACTGTGCAGTGCTGCATGAGGTGGCTAGGGACTTATGTTGACTTACAGTAATACAAACCTGTTGAGGTTTTTCATGAGAATTTTCCTGGTGAAAATTAAGTGAGGAAGTGACTTCTTTGGTCAGGGATGGGCCAGAATATGTGATGAAGTGACAGAGTTATCCTCTGTCTTCAGTGTGTCTTTCCTGAAGTTGTCTGCCCAAATCCTCATTGCAATTACTCTCTGCCTGGAAATCTCTGTGAGAATGTCCTTCTATGATACCATTGACCTTTATGCTTACAGTCTGAAAAGTGTCAGTATGTGTAAGCTATGGAGATGAAAGATGAAGTAATGATGCTGTCATATGTTAACGAACTAACATGACCTGGATGTGCAGCAGCATTATAGTTTGCAGATTGTGATGATCAAGATAATCTGCCCATATTTAATCTATACACTGGTGTTCATTTTCAATGTCATTCTTCCAGGTCTTCCAAAGCTATATGCTTACAGGATGTGAAACTGTTTGTATGATTTTGTTTACCTATGAAACCTAAAAACCCACTGGGTTTCAGGGCTGGTGAGGAAGTTGCATGGCTGGTGATTGATCAGGCATGTGGTTGAACAAAGCTGTACCTTCAAAGACAGTCTGGTTGCCCAAAAGTAAGAGGTGCAGCCAGAAGTTCAAGAAGGTGGTTTGGGTAGAATGTTACCAAAGACATAGAGGGACCCAGGAGATTTTTTTATTATTATTTACAAAATACTTCTCTTTGGGTTTGTCATTTTTCCCAGTAGGCAGAGAAGATGAACTACAGCAAGCCACTGACTTCATGCCAAAAAAAAGAGCACAGATCCAGCAGTTACAAGCTAAAATAGTATTCCCTGTATGCAAAGGCACTGAGAGTTGGATGCCTTCAAGATTGATAGCTATAATGAGTAAAAGTTGTTCAAAAGTAAAGAGGAGACTTCAGCCAGCTCTTACATGGCACTGGAGAAGGAAAAACTGACTTTCTTCCTGGAAGGTTAGAACTCAATTTGGGTTTATATAAATTGAGCTGAACTTTGCATCTTCCTTCTCCTCTGTTAAATGTTTTTTGAGGTTTCAGCTTAATTTAGGGCCTACTGCCAACCTTTTCCAGGCTCAGGGAAAGACTCCCACTGTGAGAGTATGTGAGAAACACTGCAAGGAGGAGTAATATCTACCCACATTTTCATACTAGTTTTGATGATGGTGGCTGTGTGTGCATGAGACTGTATCAACCTGGTGAGCAAGTACTTCTGGCTTATCTCATGCACTTTTTTAATTAGTATTATTTTGTTTTAAATGTTCCTGTTTGTATCTCTGGACATGCTTTATAAACCTTTATCAGTTCGCCTCCCTGTGACATTCACTAAATGAGCATTGTTATCTCTCAGTAAGTGGTTAATTGTTCCTTTGATCATTCCACTCATTGCTTCAAGCCACAGCAAAGGCATGCTGATGTTCTAAACCCACAGGTAGATACAGGGGGGGGGAAAAAAGCAGCAGCTCAAGGCAGGAGGCTGGAAAGTACTGACAGCTACCTGTAATGTGTCAAGTTTCTGCAGCTGCCATTGAGGTCAGTGAAAAAAGTCCTAAGTCTGGATCTGTTCTGAATGTCAAAACATATCCTAGAATAGTCAGAAACTATTAAATCTACCTTTAGCTCCTAATATATTTCCTCTATATTGCTAAATGTAGTGCATATACTAACTGGTCATCTTCACCTGTCAGCTGTATGGTTCTTTACTGGAAATGCTCTGACTTCTTAAACCTCAACACATGAACCACTGACTTCTCAAACATGAACACATCTGTGCACACAGGGCCATGTAGCTCTCTGTACACCTGTCTGTCTGTGTGCTTTTCCTCTGTAATGGGTAGTATAACACAGACCCACATCCCAAGTCTATACAGTCTGAATGTATGTGAGCTCCAAGTGTTCCTGGAGGGCTGCATGCTGATGTTGTTCCATGCACACTGAGATAGCTCCACTTTAGGGTATGGCTCCACCAGCTCTGCAGGGTCTGTAAAAGCTGAGTTGAAAAGACAACTACAGAAACTGGCTTCTAGCAAAACAGTGCTGACTGGCTGAGAAGAACCAGGTCAGGAACCAGGTCACCTTGGAATATCCTACTGAAAAAGGAGTCCTTGAAAGAAAACATCTGCTGCTTCAAGGGTCCGTGCTGCTTTAATAGTGCTTCCATGGTTTCACATCCAGAAGTATAGAAATAATCACACACTTGCAAAATTCTTGGTGTTAAAAGAAATGTAGCACTGTTAGATAAGAGTTAACTACAAAGCTAAGTGTCTGAGTGCATCAAGTGATGCAGTATCTGTGATTTATCTTCATGCAGGCAGATGCTACTTTGCAACCTGGGACAGACAATATGAAAGACTTCACACACTATCACCTCATCTCTAAAGCTTGCTTGGCCCCACAATCTGAGTTAGATCAGAGCTGATGAGAGCCTGAACTCCTCATTGCTCTGCTTACTTTCCTGAAAATGGTCACATTTGTGCATAGAGGCTAAACAAGCACTGGGTTTGGGGAGATAAAAGATTGGTGGTTTCCAGGAGACTAAGCCTTTTTTTGACTCCTACAGTTAAACAAACTCCAGTGTTCTACTGTCTGCCTCTCCTTTAGAGGGAAAAGGTATTACCCTGGAGTTGTTAGGGCAGATACAGTGGGGAATGTTTGTTCTGCTTCAACTGGTGCAATCAGCACGGGGACTCTGTGCTTAGCAAAGTGTTCCAGAAAGGCTGATGCTACTGGTTAAACCATTCACCTATCTTGGATCTTTAAGTCCCTGGGATATTATGTCAGACCTTGGCTAAGGTATTTTTCACTTTTTACCTGTGAGACAGAGGAAACCCCATACAAGTAGGTAGTGTGGAGACTGGCCCTTGGTGCAGCTCTAGGTCAGCCTTCAGTTTCTCCAACAGTACCAGCAAAGAGCTGGGGCAAACGATTTACCTAGAGTTAATCTTCCTGTCCCAGAGGCACACAGGCTTTCACTTGTAATCCCTATTAGGTTGTCCTCAGTTGTAGGTGTTTGGAAGCACAGAAATGGAATAATCTTGGCTTTGGTGCCATCTCCTGGTGTTATGCGTTGGCTGAAGTACATTTCTAACAGGTCTACTACCCTTGAGGGGTACAGTAAGTGTTAAATGGAATTTCAAATACCTGGTTTATCTTTGTGTTTCAGGTGCCAAATGTCAGATCTTATTTATCTGCAGCCTTTTGAGGATTGATTATAAAAGACAGTGTGGGCAGAGCCTGTTAAGCTCTTAGTTGGGATTTCTCTTTGCAGTTCATTAGAATTTGGAACTGTAGAAAGGCAAATATTTGATACATATTTGGGGGCAGCGTGGTGGTGATTCAGCTGTAAGAACCCTTACTACAATGGCAAAGAACAAGGAATGCAGTTTTCCTGAGGGGTAGGAAACAGCAAGTCTTAGAGGTACAATCAGGATGGCTTGGGTTGGAAGGGACCTTAAACATCATCTAGTTCCACCCCTCCTGCCATAGGCAGGGATGCCACCCACCAGAGCAGGTTGCCCAGGGCCCATCCAGCTTGGCCTTGAACACTGCCAGGGGTGGGGCAGCCACAATTTCTCTGAGCAACCTGTGCCAGTGCCTTACCACCCTCTGAGTAAAGTATTTCTTTGTAACATCTAGTGTAAATCTCCCCTCTTTGACTTTAAAGCCATTCTCCTTGTCCTACCACTAAAAACTAAACTAAAGCTAATGTTATTTATGTGGTTCAATCTGATAATGTCCAACCCCAAACCTCAGTGTCTGAGGAGAAATAAACTACCCTAGGTGAAACTGGATCACTCAAAATTTGCCAGCTGGGTTTTAAGATAATCCAATACTAATGACATTTCTGTGCATGCAGATAATTTGTAATGCCATAGTTTTCCTCTCTCCCCATTATTACTAGTCTGCATTACATTAATTTTCTTATTCCATTTGCAGGTTCCTAATTGTGCTGATATGCCTTATCTTCAGTGTGCTTTCTACAATTGAACAGTATGCAGCTCTTGCTACAGGGACCCTGTTTTGGATGGTATGTATGTGGACCTTCATGTGCTTGATGCTTGTTTGCTCTTCATGTGCAAATTCTGATCTCCTGAGCTAACACCATATTAAGCAGAACGTTCCTTATGTTTTAATTGACAAGAAGCTTTTCTGCTTTTCCTGAGTTTATAAAGCCAGAGAAACAGCAGAAGTCATGGTAGCACAAAAACCAAGCCTTAGAAACCTCTTATTTTATTGATTTCAGAATTAAGACAACTTGCTCTACTTGTATTAAACACTTTCCCTTGGGCAGAGAAAAGCTACCTTTTGTCTCTAGCACACTAATGGTGCAACAGATATGGACCAAAAAGTGTTCCAGGAGTATTACTGACCTGCCAGCCTGGATTTCATTGAAGAGCCTTAGTTTTGAAGCTGGAGAGGCATGATTTCAAACATATGTTAAGTTTGTTGTACCTGAGTGGTTGGCTACCCCCTGGGTTTTCTGTGTTTGTAAAGAAATGACCATTTAAAACAGCTGTTATTTTTCATAACAATAAGAAAACCCCCAAATTGAACATTGGGCAAATAAACAAGGGGAAGTTGTTTGTGTTCCAAGTGGTATTCCAGTTTTAGACATAAAAGCTTACAATTAGCTGTTGAATCTTTCTCTACTTGTCACCACACTTCAGGAGGCAAAGAGCCTTGCTGAAAGCTATACCTAAATGCAGTTGTAATGGGAGATTAGGGGAGAATTGGCCTTTTGTTGGTTTGCAGAATGCAGTGCAAACTGTTTCAATTTGCATGTGTTTATTTGATCTGTTTTGCACTAGATGGTGCTGTTGGAAGGGTTTGACTCCAGTTACTCCTTGGCACTTGCCCAGGGTGAGCTGGAGTCTGAGCCAAGACAGTGAAAGGGCCATCATTTTGGAGGCTCTGTGGACACTTGGCCCACGGAAAGTAGTGGTGTAGAGAGCTTTTGCCATGACTCAGAAAGAGAACGTGGTGTATCTGGGAACAATTTGATTTTGAGACTACAATATTTAAACTATGGTGGTGGTGGGGAAGGTAATTTGGAGATGTATGTTCCCAGAGAGGCCATATTTTGCCTTTCTTTTCATAAGCAAGGATTTTATGGTGCCAGAACACAGCAGAATGCTGTTATCTCAGCATGATCTAAGAAAATCCAAGTGCCTTATCCAAGGGGATTAAATATTCTGCTGAACCAAGGGATATTTTGTGTGCCTGAAAAAGCCATTTTCTGGTAGGACTCTCATTTCAATATTGATTCCAACAGCAAAAAAAGGGTATGTTTTTATGATGAAAGCAGTGAAAGTACATGCTGCTTCCAGTTCTGTTTGCTGAGTTCCTTTTCTGCTTTAACTTACTCCTTACTGAAGAGCTATTACATTTTAAACATTAAAAAGACTACCAAGTAAGTGAAAAGGTAATAGGTTTGGATGGTTAACATTTACATTATTGCCATTAAAAGTATTCCTACAGTTGAGAAAGTGGTATTAAGTTTAGGGCTATGAGAAATCTAGATTACATTTCTTTTATTAACTGTGATCTTCTGAGTATAAGCCTTGGGCTTTGCTTGCTGGAGTGTTTTGTGGGTCTGGTGAGAAAGAAAGAAAAATGCCTGCAGCTTTTGATTCTGAAGGTGGTCTTCACAGAGAACAAATGGTTCAAGTAGTTCAAAGTGGTTCCAGCATATTGGTTTTTTTCCTGATTATCTTCCTTAGTTAAGAGGTCAGAGCCTTGTGATCTGGACATTGGTGTGTTTCCAGCCTTTTGAAAAATGAAATGGGATGAATGTCTGTAAAGGATGCCTGGTGACTGACCCAGCATCCAGACTCACTCTCTATGTAGATCAGCTGTAGCTAAGAAAGTGAAACATCTGTCTTTGGAGCCTCAGCGATTTCCCCTGGTCTGATGCAGAGTGAGGTCACCTGGTATAGAAGATGTGTGGTGGGCTTGTGCTCTTTAACCCTTTGCTGGACCTGCAGAGAGACCTATCCAGGGACTCACTGCAGCATTTCCTTTCTGTCACCCTGGTTGAGAATCCCAGCTTTCATTTAAAGTCAGCTTCTCCACATTTGAGTTTATACAAAGGGCCAAACAGGAATGATTTGAAGGCTTGGGAAACATGAATAAAAATGGTAACCACCCTCTCACCTTTTATTCAGGTGACAGTAGCCTGAGCAGGTGGAACAAAACTTGCTCCGAGTCTGCATCCAGGTGTTCTTGGAGCACTTGTTTGTTGTTCTTACATGTGCTAAAACTCAGACACTTGTGGAGGGGAGTGAAAGTTTCCCGGTGAAGTCTGTAGAGGGCAGCGTTAGACCATGCTGGGTCCAGCTGGAGGCTGCATCAGACCTTGGATGAGGTCCTGAAGCAGATAAAAATACCTTTGGAAAGAAATGAACTATTAATAAAGAGATGGTTTTTCACATGGGCTTGGGGACTTTTATACGAGAAATCAACAAACGACTCTGGGAGAGAGGGGTGGGAGAAAAGGGCTGTGTGTAAGCACTGCTGCCAAACACAGCTCTGGCCACATCATGGCTACAGACACAGAATTCTTGCTGCTTGGCCTTACCTGATTGCTTCATCCTATGGATGGCCTTTAGAAAGGAGAAGTATTTGCATGTCTTTCTTAGTGAGGAAAAAAGGAGTAGTTTGTTGAGCTGGACTCCTCTGAAGTTCCCACCATGTATATGGTAAGAATAAGCATCATATGCACTTAACAGTTCAAAAGTTCTGGGTTTGACTTCTCCCTTTAGCCTGCTACCCTGGAGTGTGCATTTGATAAAGATAAGCTTGGGATGCAGAAAATTGCTTCCTTCCATTTCTGCCTTTTCTAAGAACTATGAAAACTAATCTCTTCTGCTGGATTTCTGCACCTGGAGCTCTGTGGTGGCATGCCTGAACACTGCCATTGAAAACAGTCTGCAGCTACATCACTCTGAGTAAAGAAATGGGAATGTAACATCTATCCCCACAGGACATTGGGGTGAGATGGCTGTAAGGCACCAGGGGCTCAAACTCTGCAGGCTAAGGCAGGCTCTGGGAAGCAGGACCTGCCCCAGGCTCACGGCGGAGCCGGTGACAGATTGCAGCCAGCTCGGAGCACGGGTGATGGATTGGTGCCATCTGCTGGCTGCTTGGTGGCCCACATGGGCTGACATGGTGATCTAAGATGAACCGAACACGGTGCCCCCTTGTCCTTTTCAGAGAGAAGCTGCTGTAGCCTGACTGTTTTCAGAAAACATTGGTGTTATGTTGTGTATGCAGTGCTCTGGGAAAGAGAGGGGTGGGATGTGTGCTCCGGAGTTATTAGGAGTTCACCTGTTCTCAAGAGCTTGGGTTGCCACTTAAAAGTCAGGTGGTGTAGTGGTTTGTTTATTTTTTAGTATAGCTGCATTCTAATAAATTCTGTTCAGAGATGTGTCTGAGAATAACATCACTGAAAACCAGGTTTCATTCACTGTCACCTCTCTTGTTCATTTTTGTCAAGCTTCCTAATTAAGGGTTAAAATTGGAGCAAACTTTCCTGCAGTGTTAACCCATGTCAACCTCAGAGCATTTGCTGAAAGAAACATGGGGAAACATTTTCTTAGAAATCAGACATATTTTTCATGATTTAATATTTCAATAAGCTAGCAGAGTAATACAAATTGTGTTCTGGAAAAGGAAGAGGGAAAAAGAAAAACCAGTAAAGCAGTGAAATGCTGGTGCATGGTAAAGCCAAGCAGTGAAAAGAGATTTTTAAATTTAGGGTTTATCTGGATTAGTCTGTAATGTTTGCAGTGACAGGTGTTTCCTTTATGCCTTGCCCAAATGTCTGGAAAGTAGTTTGTCATTAAGTGCTACATTCAGTGTGTATCTCAATTTCAGTATAAGTGGAGGGTCTCTGGCTTTGTTGGGTCCTTGTTTTCACATCTGACCTCAGCCAGCTGGAGTCTATTGTTTTAAGCCTAACGTAACAGCTGACATAACATAATGGGTATCAAGCTGAAAAACTGACACAGTGCAGTGAACTGCTGCAAAGAGAGGGGAAAGGGAGAACGTGGGAAGGAGGGACAAGGGCAAAACTAGCTTCATGATTCAAAGTGGAAGCTTGCTGGCTTGTCTTCCCAAGGGGAATGAGCTAGGAAATAATGGGATGAGTCTGTTGAAGTTCTATTTGCAATTGATTACATATGATAGACTACTGAGACAGGTTTGAGTTTGCCAGCTGTCACTAGCTAGTGGCTCCTGAATGGCTTTAAGTGGCCCTTGGTAGGAATAAACTGGAATAAACTCTGCAGGTGTGGTGTAAATGTAGTGCAGGAGAGCAGTGAGTGCCAATGTCTTAGCAGAAAGGAGGTTCCAGGAGTTAATAGAGAGAAAATGACTTACACAAACTGAATGCATTCAGGATTTTATTTTGCAATGTTGAATTAAATGGGTTCCATTAACTGGCTAAAAACCAAAAGGGACTGGACTTCTGTGTGGCTTTCTTTGTCCTGGCAGCTTCTATCACAAGCTTCTACCAGTTTTCTCTAGCTGCTTTATTTCATTTCTTGAGTTCTGTGTTTGATGGCAGGAAAGCACATCTTAGCATTGAGCTCTGACTGTTCCTGGGAGGGGAACAAGTAAATCAGCATCCTGTTGGAGACTTGGCCACACCATGAAAACAGTGACACAGTCTGACTGGTGTGTTGGGATGGAAGGATGCAGGCTCATCAGGAGCCTGCAGGATGTGGAGGGGGTGTCATCCTCTATGGCAACCACCAGCTGGAGTGCATGGAGCTCTGCCTGGAGATAGATGAGGAGCTGACAGAGCTCATGGATCAGGGTGAAAGATAGGGCAGGGATAGGTGACACTATAGTAGGGGTCTGCTACAGGCTACCTGCCAGGAAGACTGAACAGATGAGGCTCTCCATAGACAGTTAGGAGCAGCCTCATGTTCACAAGCCCTGGTCCTTACAGGGGACTTCAACCACCCTGGTAGATATGGAGGGACAATGCAGCAGGGCATAAGCAATCCTGTAGGTTCTTGGGATGTGTTGCTAGCAGCTTCCCTCTCAAATGATAGAGGAGCTAATGAGCAGAGATACTATGCTGGACCTTGTTCTGACCAACAAGAAGGGGCTGCTGGGGAATGTAAAGCTCAAGGGTAGCCCTGGCTCCAGTGACCAGGGTGGAGTTCAAGATCCTCAGGGCAGCGAGGAGGGTGCACAGTAAACTCAATACCCTGGACTTCAGGGGAGCAAACTTTAGCCTCTTCAGGGATCAGCTTGGCAGACTACCATGGGATAAAGCCCTGCAGGGAATAGAGACCCAAGAAAGCTGAATAATATTCAAGGATCACCTCCTCCAAGCTCAGGAGTGATGCATCCCAGCAAAGAGGAAGTCAGGCAAAAAATGCCAGGAGGCCTGTATAAGAGGAACAAGAAGATACAGAGATCACCCTGTTATTCATATGTATTTATGTATATGCTTCTTTACACAGATCTATTTCTATATATAGAACATGTTTCTATTTTTAGCATTGATTAGAAAAAACACATCTACCTGGATTTGATTTCTCTTGAGTAGAGCCTGTGGCAACTCCACCCTACTGAGAGTTTGTTCCATGGAGAGAGGGAGGAAGGAAAAAGTCAAGACTCTACATGCTGAGGTTTTTTATATGTATGGGCACAGGCAATGAAATTAGGTTCTACATCTGTAAGTGAAGGTTTTATGGCATGAGTCTTGCAGTTGTGCAGTATGTTTAACTTTGTGCTTATGAGTAGTCATCATGACTTCAGAGCTTCCTGTGTCCATAAATATTAACAGGATCAGGGTATAATAAGAGAGGTTTCTTGAACAGTGTCTGCTTGTACTTAGGGATAACCTAGGAAGCATGAGAGTCCAAGCTGTATTTATTTTACATTTCATGTTTTAAATTGGTTTTATCTAATTTGCTTTTATTTTGGTAGTATGAAATATGTCAGCAGGACATTCTGTTAGGCTTGTCATGCACAAGGAGTTTCTAGGACTGTTCCTGTTGTAATATGGGGCTCAGTCCTATCTTATCTCAGTAATCAGAAAGGTCTTGTGAAAGAGTTTATTAGAGCTGTTGATTGAGTGGCCAGCAGTACACAGCATGGGCTTTTACACTATATCAGCTTATGAAATAAATCAGTTTTGTTGTAGAGCCTAGAACTTAGTGTTAGTACAGAGCTTCTGGAGAAGTCTTGATGGCCCAGAGAGCTGCTGTGTGTGCGCTGCCTTTTCTGTTCCACATTCCTGGCATGTTCTGTGCCTTGGCTGCAAACAGGGATGGGTCCTCATGTGTGCTGGCAGCGACAGCGTCAGAGGCTGTGCCACCAAGTAAGTGGTGTAGGTTTCCCTAGGTTGCCTCTAGGAACCAAACACTGGGACAGAGGTCCTGAGACTTCTGCACTGCTCCAATGTCCCAATTATTCACTGATTTCAGCACTTTAGTGCATTCTTTACATCAGGTATTTCCATCTAACCTATTGAAGGTGACACATTTCTAAAGGATGGCGAGTCAAGGATTGCTGTTAGCTCTGAGAAACAGCCAGACTTTGAAGAACTGACAAAATAACCAAAATGTCTGTTTTCACACCCAGTCTGAAAGCAAGCAATGTGCTGCCTCACTTTGATGGTTTCCCTTGTGCTGATGACATCAAGGCTGACCCTTTTTTTTCCCCTCCAGAATACAGTTAACATCCTTACTAAGGTACCTTTCAGAAACACTCCTTTTCATTGTGGTTTGTCAGCTGGACAGGATGTGTGTTTACAGGTGGAATGCACACAAGAGTTGATTTACTTGTCCTTTATCCCTCTGCAGCTGCTCTTCAGATGAAGCTGAGAAAGAGTTGTCTGCTCTAAAGGTGATCTTGACTCCTGCAGCAGGGTAGGAACAATCTATTTAGATGCTGTTTTGGCTGCAACATTGCAGAACAGTTTTAAAGCAGAATACCTGCATATGATGACTGACCTCCATCTGGCCTACAGGCAGGGAGCTTGACAGCTACCTTCTAGGAGCTGCTCCAAGTCATTGATTTAGTGTATGAAACTCAGAACAAGTTATACTTGGTGGCCAGGGGAAAAGGGGAGGAGAGCAAATCAAATATTTACTGATCTTACTTCTGTACTACCTTGCAAACATGAATGTACTTAACCTTGCAGCATTCTTGGGAGGTGAGTATTAGCAGTTTAATGAGTAAAATGGGGTGACCCATACCTTTTCCACCCTAACTTGGCTTTGTGAGATAAATCTTTCAGAGAAACCAGGCTGCTCTTTCAAGAATGAGTTTCAGCCTGCGTAAACTGGCACTGCCACCTGAAGCAACGGTTCTGCTCCTCCATTCCTCCTGCCAACACAAGCATTTGTGCAGTTATGTTTTAAACTGCCTTGGAGAACCCTTCTGGGTTCAAACTAACCTTTTTTTTGGCCAGATGAGATTGCTTCTTTTGGCAGCAGCCCTGGCTTAAAGTGTTTGTGGAACTGTAGAGTAAGATTTGTTAGCTTTCGATAGTTAAGTGTGATGGAAACTTTATCTGCAACACTATTTACAAGCACACTTGTGTGCTGTCCTTCTGAGAAAGGATTTGCTGTTTTTCATGTGACAGCCCATTCAAAGGGCCTTTAAGATCAAGTACAACATCTAGTAGAGCAGGGGTCCAGAAAAGATAGCTCCTACCCTCATAGTCTTTGTAACCTGAACAGCCAAGGTGATGAAAAAGTGAATGGAGGGAAGTGTAAGAAGTCTCTTGTGCAGCCAGGCACTGAAGCAGAGAAAGAACATAACCCTCAGAAGTCCTAGCTTTGGCCTGCTCCATGCATTCATGTTCAGTGATGGGTCTCTGCAATCCTAACACTGAAAAGAGAAATAGATTTAATTTCTTGGGTCACTTCTTAATTTAGAACTTTGAAAGTTTGGGGTTTTTTTGGTGTGCAAGCTGAGATTTTGGCCCTTGTTTTGCTTATGTAGCTCTGTTTGTGTCTCTCTTGTACAGATTTGACTGAATAATGAATGAAGTAGCCTTTTATGTTTACTTTTCATCAGTTTTGCTGCAGGACAGTGGGATATCAACCTGAGAGCTGATGGAGACTCACTTGATGAAAATTAATTCTATCCTGCAGGTCTAGGCATGCCTACTATGACCCAGAGCCAGTTACTGAACTCAAGTTGGCAGCTAGGCTGTCTCTGCAAACAAAAGCTGTTTTGTTCAGACTCAGCTAGAACAGCCAGGGTGGAGATGGGGCTGCAGGAACATGTCTCTCTCTGGAAAAGCTTAAGCAGTTAACTGCCAGCTCTTTGCTGCTGCCCCTCAATGGGATTTTACTCTGCAAAGAACTGGGTTGTACTGCATTTGCTTTCATAGCCTGCTGTAGTGCCTAGCTGCCCCAGAAAGCTATGTTTGCCACCAAAGATGGTTCAAACTAATTTGGTTAGATGGAAGAGGGCTAAGAGCACTTCCACAACTGATTACCCTTGTTCAGTTTTGTGGATGGTAATCTCTAATGAGAGGTGTAGTGATGAGGAGTGGGGTGTGGTGATATCTTCAGTCTCTTGCTGGCTTTGAAGTGATCATGAGCACGTGGTTGCACCCCTCAGTATAGCTTAGTTCTGTAGTGCTGTCCAAAAACACAGGAGAGCTCATTACCTGTGTAACTGTGCTATTATGTCATTGTTATTAGTGCAGTAGCAGGCACATTAGGTGTTAATGGCTACAACCACCATGACAAAAAGAAAAATAACCCCCCCCAGCAAATCCCCAGCCCCCACACACCTCTACACAGAATACCAGTGCTAAATGTGTGTGTAGAGCAAGTCCTGAGATAGGAGTTGACTCTCTAGATTCCTCTGTGTGTGTGTGTGTGTATGTATTCATACACAAATGAAAAAGCTGCTTGGATATGAGTGGGTTGTGGCATTGATGAAGTAGCTAATGGTTGTGGTTTTTTCCTTTATATTCAGAGGAGATGTTGAACTCTTTCTTTTGCCAAAGCTAGTTGCTTTAGGGAGTTGGAGCAGGAGGATGGAGACTCAACAAAACCTTTTGTGCCAAGGTGTAAGAGGTGGAGGAAGAAATGTGAAGTGACTTGGGTGAGGGAGGAAGTGTGTGGTCAAATACTTATGGTCATTTCCATTTTCCTGTCACCTTTTAGAACAGAGGCTTTTAAAGTATTCTAATTCCTTGATGAATAGCAAGATGCCACCCATTGTGGAGCTGTATCTTCAGTCTTTCCTTCCCTAGCTTGAGCTGAATCGTTGCTGACTGAAGCAGCCTACAAGGCACAGGGAAAGCCAACGTTGGTTAAATCTTGGGTGGGCTTCTGTCTTTTCAGAGTTGTGACTTGCATGTGCATCTAGTCTTCCATGCACAGTATGACTTAGCTTGCATGTCTGCTTTTTAAAACTAAAATGCCTTTTAATCACTTCTGTATAAATAATAAATCCTGATCTCTGGCCCAAGAGGCTTCAGGACCAAAAGTGCTGGGAACATTTTAAAACCAAATGGAAAACTGAACTAGTGTGAGGCAGCCTTTAAAACTGCTCCTATTTTTCTTGTTTATACTTAGCCTTGACTGTAAGACTGAAAACAAACTGTACAAATGTTGGATAAGATTTTTGTTCCTCTTCTAATTTTGTCTTATTTCCCAGTGAGATAACTTTCATGTGCCGTGGGACCAGGAGGAAAAACAATGGCATCTGACTGACCAGCATAGTGGAAGTGATATACAAAACAAAGAAGGCTTTTGATTTGTAATCTCTTAGGTTTTAATTCATCTCAACTCATAACACAGGAAATCAATAATTTTCAGTTGCTTTGGTAAAGTAGTGTTAGGTCAAAATCAAGGAGTCCTTTTAACAAATGAACTTACTGCAGTGTTCCTGCCTGTAAGGCTAAAGTTTCAAAGCAGTGTGCTTTTTACTTTGACAAGCTACCAACAATAAATAAATCAGGCTTTTGTTTGAATTAGCAGACATTGTGGGCAGCCAGAAATTGAACTTTATGTAATATAATCTATCTGTCACTTAGCATCAGCTCTCTAACAATGATGCTAACACATTCAGACTTTAGCATCTGGACCTCGCACTTGAGTTTTCAGCCACTAGGTAGGGTCTAATGTTTCAGAGCTTCAATGGAGTTCCTTCCCAGCTATTTCCCATCTGTGTATGACTGTCCCACTTCCCTAGGGGTCAGTCACCACTGCTGCCAGTGTCACCAGACAAGCCTGTTCCCAAGAGAAAAAATGTTTTCAACTGTATCACTTGTTAAACTGTACTAGATCATTAGATTCATTGCCTTCACCTCGAAAGCCAGAGAATTCCTAACAGAGCAGAAAGTTGTGTGATTAGGATTAAGCATATCTCTGAGATGAATATAGAGCTTTTTATTTTGGGGGCTTTTTCTAAAAATATGTGGGTTTTCAGTCTCCTTTAGCATTTTGCATTTGAAAACTAATTTTTCCATGGAAGGCTAAGGTGTGATTGCAGGAGAGACTGAGAACAAGCATTAGAGACTACAGCTGTGTTCTCAACCTCCCTGACAAAGTCAGTTCTTGAAAGAGAAATCTTATAATAGTTAATGTACTAAGTGCTATTAAAATTTGTGACTTGCCTTATACCTTCTCTAGTACTTTTATGACTGTCAGGCTTTTCTGGGAATGTGCCTGCAGTTACCCCATGCATCCCTAGCTAGAGAAGAGCTTGGAGGAAAGAAAAAGCCTGTCCTTAAGCAAGAGAAAAAATCATGAATGTCCACCTTGGGCTTCCTGTGAGCTTTCAAGACTGTGCTTATGTGATTGCTGTTATTTCATGTGCTACCTGTGGTGCCTGAGAGCTGGCTGGGGATGAAGGATCCCTTTGTGCTTTGGGCCCAACCATAACATGGAAGTATTGAAAGATAAAAACAGTAGGTGGGCTGGGCTGAAGGACACTCTTCCCCACATCTGTGCTGTGTTTTGTAGGTAGCAAAGTACCTGTTGGCACTCATGACAGAGGTCTGAACCATCAAGTAAATAAGGTGTATTTCATCATATGCTGTCTCTGTTTTTTTCTGTGAATTAGCTTCTTTTTTTAGGTTATTAATTCACAAGTTGAAAGCTCAACTAGAGCCAGCAAGGGGGAAGCTCAGCCCAGAGCAGTCTCTCTTCTGTCTCTTGAGCAAGTAGCAGGCAGGGAGGGAATGAAACTTCCTTCAAAACATCTGGCAGAGCTGAGCTGTGCCTGTACACCCACCCCCAAGGGGAAGAATGACTCCTAGTGTGGGGCCAAATCAAAAGGAAGGTGTAGGGAAATGGAAAGGAGGGGGGAGAAGGATGCCAAAATATGTTTAAAATATAGCTGCTGCATCTGTCCAGTGGTCTAGCTCCTATTTGTGGAAGAAATTTAATGAAAGATACACTTATTTATGTTAGCCTGTGTTAGGTAGGTCTAGACCAACAGGCATGTTTTCAGAGGTTGGGAAAGAAAAGAAAAAAAAAAAAAAGACCAAACTATTTTGCTTTCAATTTTGCTTTCAGGTTATTTAGTCTAAAAATCTTTGAAGTAAAATAAACACCGAATTTCAAATAGCTGAAGGCATTTACTATGTTTGCAAAGGCCTTTGCTCTTTGCAGTCTGCTTTAAGGAGATTTGTTTTTGTCTAGAAGAAACAAAAATATTTGCAGGCTTGCTTTTTGACTCCTGGATTGCTAGGAGTCCTCTTCTGTGTGAAGAGGAATTGCACAAAACCTCATTTTAATATGGGTGCAATGGAGAGAGAGAGAGACTGCTGGTGGGGTGATCTAGAACAGGCACACTGAAATCTTTCTAGCAGTGGCTGCTTCAAGAGCCATGAGTTGCATTTGCTTCCATTTCCTTCCCTGTAGTGCTGCTGTTAGGGTTGGCACTGACAGCAGCCTTGATGTAGGTGCAGTGTAGAGAGGTTACCCTCAGGATTCTGAACAGGTAGCTACCACTGCTGGCTGGGAACTGGCCCTGAAAGTCTCTTCTGTGTTTGTCACCACCTGAAACATAGAGCACCTTTCCAAGTTTTGAAACCTTTGGTGGTCCTGCACTGTGAAATCTGTGTTCATCTGGTGGAATTAATTCAGCTGGCAGGGACAGATTTATTATTAGCAGTGGAAAGCCTGTGAAACATGACAAACCTTGAAGTCAGATGAAAACTGCCTTTTTCAGCTGGGTTTTGCTTTGATCTTCCCTGCCAGCTGCACTGTGAATATATATGGACCAGAGCTGAAAAGGCATTTGTTAAGCCCAAACTGTCAATGCCTGCAGTACTGTTGTTAAACTTTATTAGATAGAGAGGTTTCACTTGTAGTTTAAACTGGTGAGTTACAGGTGCTTGTTCCCTCTTCACACACAGGTGGGATTTTAGATTCAGGTTTGGTACCTACCTGCTACATTTGTTAGTGCACTTGAGATCAAGTTGTGGCCTTTTGTGAAGCTTTGGGCTTCAGAGAAGCATCAGGACTGTCTGATTCAGAGCAGCACCACTGCCAGTTCAGAGCAAAGGAATCTGTTTACACCTTTCTACACAACCAATGTGTGAAAAGCCTCTCCTCCATCCTAGTGACTTGTCGTGAATGTTAATCTTTGCCCTTCAGTTTAAGTAGGTGTGCAGGGAACAGTCTGTTTATCTATGGATGTGTTTTGTCACATCCCAAGGGATTCTTGGTCTGCAGTTGTTTGTGTTAGTGTAACCCACAGCTTAGAACTGTTAGGAGCAATTGAGAACCTTGAGTGGAGGAAGATCTTTATTCTAAGCAATGTGTTGGAATCAGTAACCCTTATCTAATGAAAAAGTGTAGCAATAGTGGTGTAATGGTCTGGTTGGCAAGGTTTTGGTAGTAGGTGGTGGGGTTAGAGTGGTGGCTTCTGTGGGAAGCTGCTAGGTTTGCTGCCAGGACTTGTGACCCTGTGGAGGACCCACACTGGTGCAGCCTGTTCCTGAAGGACTGTGCCCTAGGGAATGGAGCCATGCTGGAGCAGCTGGTAAAGAACTGCAGCTCCATGGGAAGGACCCACACTGGAGAATGGTGTGGATGAGTGTCTCCCGTGGCAGGGCCCTAGCCTGGAGCAGGGGAAGAGTGTGAGGAGTCCTCCCCCTGAGGAGGAAAGAGCAGCAGAAACACGCTGTGATGACAGACTGCAACCCCCTTCCCCTGCACTGCTTGGGGGGAGGAGGTAGAGAACTAGGGAGGGAAGGTGAGCCCAGGAAGAAAGGAAGATTGGGGGAAGATGTTTTAAGATTTAGTTTTAGTTCTCATTCTCTTACTCTGATTTGATTGGTAATAAATAACTCATTTCCCAAGTCGAATTTCTGTTGCCTGCAATGGTTACTGGTGAGTGATTTCTCCCTGTCCTTATCTCCATCCAGGAGCCTTTTATGCTATTTTCTCTCCCCTGTCCCATTGAGGAGGTGTTAGAGCAGCTTTGGTGGGCATCTGGAGTCCAGCCAGGGTCAAGCCACCATACTGCTTCTGTAATGAAGTCAGAAAACACCTTGAAGTGTGAGAGTGTGATTCTGATAAACAGAGAAACCCACCAGATTAAAGAGCAAACAAAGCCCTCCCAAAAGGCTTGCCCTCAAGAGAACAAGCCACACAGAAGCCAGTGCAATCTACTCTCATGTGAAATGCTTCATTTTCTGCTTATCAAACTACTAAAGTCAAACTCCAAAATTAGTCCAGGTAGCTCTTGCAATAGCAACAGCTGGGCAGGAATTTCTCTGCTATCTTCTGATGTATTTGTAAGGAAAACTGCTTAAATCCTGGGTTTGCCATGAAGTCTTTCTAAAAAGAAAAAGGATCACAGGAAAGGTTTTGTCCTCATAGCAGAATTTTGCTTGATTTTTCTCTTTGAATGTAAGGTTCTGTTTAAAAGCTGCATTCTTCTGGCATCTGCCCAGGTTATGTTCTTCAGAACTCTTTAGCATGGGCTAAAATAAGCAATAGCAGTAGCTAAACAAATACAGCACAGTCAAAGCAAACTCTTTGATCAAGTATCCTTGACAAATGTACTGCTATGGAAAGCTTTAAATAATGCATTTCAGTTCTCTCTTGCTGTAGTGCATGGCATTAGATGAATCAAGACAGGTGGATTCTGAAAGTTACATGGTTATGTTTTAGAACTGGATATGATTAATCAAGAGTTATGGCAGTGCAGCCTGCCTGTCTTTTAGTAAGTGCATTTAAAAACACATTTGGACATAAATACATCATTTAGTTACAAACCCCAAACCATTCATTTAAGGAAAAGGTTAAGAGAAATGCTGGTGTTGTTTAACCTCTCCTATGTCTATTGAGCCTAGCTCTTTAGTCATGTTTGGATAGGCTTTCCAGGGGTTGATGGTGTTTATACTGTCTGGAGCACCTGTACACTGCAACCTTCTGAGGGGAATGCAGCTCCAAGAGCCTTGTTCTGCAGGTGGTTCTCCTAGTATTTGTGAGATATTGTCATGTTGCTTGCCACTTCTTTTGCACTTGGAGGGTCTGCAGTGATTAGGGTTTGAAACTCTCCCTTTTTGAGGGAGAAAGGCTTAACTGTTGGTTCTAAACTGGGAGAGCCCTTTGCTGTCATAGAAATACATTAAGGAGCTTTCTGGTGCCAGTAACTTAAAGCTGTGACCTGCTAGCTACAAAGCACTTGATAAAATGGCACCAGAAGTGACAAGCTAGCAGTAGCTGCTGCTTCAATATACACTGCACCAAAAAGCATGCCTGAAAGTGAAGAATCTCTTTCTGAATGCTTTAGGTGTTCAAAATCTGAGCTGCAGAAATGCTGAGAAGGAGCTGTAAGATGCTGTGCTGCACTGTGGTCTTTTTATCTGAAAAAGAAACCTTTGAGCCAGTGCCTGAGATGAATTTTGTTGAATTTAGTATCCAAAGAGGCAAAAATTCACCTGCCCATGCTTCTGGGCGTGAGTTGTACCTGTAAGAGGTAGGAGACAGAGTCATCTTCAGTAGTTTCTTTGCTGCTGCAGTTGTTCACAGTCTAGATCATTAGTTTAAACTTTTGTTGGTCTCAGATTAAGTCAATATAATAGAATGAGAATTTGATGACCTGCTGAAGGGCTGGCACACACCCACATCTCTTGTTCTTACAGTTGGTTCTGGCAGAAAATCAGTGCATTCACCTCACTGTGGTATGCCAAGGTTCTTTTTTGGTTTAGGTGGGTTATTTGTTTGCACTTCATAGCTTGCAAGAACCTGAGCACCACTTTTGCTTGAGGCTCAGGTATGAACACCTCACCTAAGCTGAGGCTAAGATGTCAAAGTTAGGCTCTCAGCATGGTTCTGGAGGTACCCTTCCCCTGGACAGATTTATGGATGGAGCCAGGGGTTTTCCAGCTCAGAGCAGAAAGTGAGGTGGGACAGATGAATTTCTGAAACAAAATATAAGCTTCTAAAGTCTCTAAAAAGCATGGGTGAATCTTTCTGATGTAGTTGAACAAGTGTCAGTTAATGTCTCTCTCTGGGGTGAGTTTATGCTTAAAGAATCCAGCTTTCTTTACAGGTGTGCAAATTTTGCTCCTAGTGCTTATATATTGCTTTGGAAGATACAGTAGGGATTGCTAAAGCACTGAAACAGTCCTGAAGGCTTTGTCTCAGGATATAATATGTGTTTATAGCTATTGTGTAGCTGTATCACCCAAAAATCTTGTGCCTTGTGATGCATCCCTGCATTTCAGGCTCCTGTACGTCTTCAGAGGGAGAATTTACATCTGAATATAGGGAAAAACTCAGTTACTGCAATGGTGATGGAGCCCTGGCACAGGCTGCCCAGAGAGGTGTTGTGGAGTCACTTTCTGTGGAAAGATTCTAAACCCACCTGGAGGTGACCCTGGGCAGCCTGCTGTGGGTGACCCTGCTGGAGCAGGGGAGTTGGACTAGATGATCTCCAGAGGTCCCTTCCAACCCCCACCAGTCCTTGATTCTGTCATGAGCTTGTTTGTTATTTGACTGAAACAAAGTCCTTATGCTTTCAGGAGAAAGAGAAGCAAGCAAATTTGCTGAATGCTGTTGTATTTTGTTAACATAACACAGATCTGTACTGCTGTTTGTGTTGTACACTGTGAAAGAAAGGTGGCGGTGGTTGTGCTATTATGTCCAAATATCGTTTCATCAAGTGACTCTAATAGAAGAATTGCTTTAAAAATAGAACAAAATATCATCCCTTTACTGTGGTGTTAAAGTTCCCTGATGGTGCCTGGAAGAACTAGCATTCTTCAGTTGAAGTGAACTTTCTCCCAAAGTGGGAGCCAGCTCCATGGTCTTATTGCATAAATGTACTTGGGTATTCACTGAAAGCCTTTTTTAGCGTGATGCAGGCTGACTGCTCTCACTTCTTTATTGCTTTACATTTTATCAGAGCTTAAGTGATCTTTAGACTCTGGCATCCATAATCCTTTGCTGTGGCAGGGCTGTAAGGGTAAGTACCTGAATGTAATGAACAAACTCACCATGAAGTGGAAATTGCCATGTAGATAAGGTCTAGGGAAGTTGGGTTTAAATGAAGAAAGCAGTAAGAGGTAATCTCCCAGGAGATTTGAAAAGCAATTTGATTGTACTAGCTGATTTAGAGAGAAAACACTGATTTTCACTCCTGCAGTTTATCCACCTTTTACTTACCCTACCCATCACCAGGCAATTATCATGATCTATAACTGACTTTTTTTTCCAGCACTGGAAAAATTGAATTTCATTCAATGAAATGAAATGAAAGAATGATGTATAAGCCCCTTTGTGCCTAGAAGTTCTTCATCACAGCCTTGTTCCTCTGTGCAAGCCACAGGGTGGATATGAAATGCATTGGTCGAACCTGTGAAATGTTCCTCTTACGTTGCCTAGCTTCAAGGCCATCCCTGCTTCTTGCTAGGGAATTTGTCCTCACTTGTCATTTTAAACAGGAAAACATCCAGCCCCATTCTTCAGTAGAGTGCAAAGGAAAGTGTTGGTGGAGATCTAGCAGGTAGCCTGAGGTTTTGAGTTCTTTTCCCCTCAGCTTGCTTTGGAGGACCAGCAAGAGCTGCTCCCTCATCTGTAACTCCTTGACTGTCCCAACTCTTTGCTTAACCTTGAACCAACAAAAGTCTCTCACTTCTCACCCTTCACCCTTGTCTGATACCTGAGGGGAGACACACAGAAACATCTACAAAACCTGTCTGGTAATGCTGACTGGCAGGATTACTGTAAAAGGAAGACAAGGAGGAGCCTGATGCTTTCTCTGTGTACTGCTCCAGGCTGAGCATGCCCTTTTGTTATTTCTGGCTGTGCTGATTCAGCATTGCAGTGGTGCATAGTATATACAAAATATGAGTGGCTACATCTGTCAGATTCGAAAGTAAACAGGTCAGAGTGTGTCCTCTGATGTGTATTTATAGCTCACTGACATCAGCAGGAGCTGCATACATCTGAAGGCAAAGTCAGCCTGGGTGCTATGTGGGAAGCAGTGTGCCTTGAGCAAAAGGAGCAGAGGCTGCATGTCATCCATTCAAGGGAACATCAGTTGTAGCTGTTTTAATCTATCCCCTACTTACATTGTATATCTAACCTTACTGATTAGTGCCTGCTAGGTATAAATGTGGTGACAAGCTGCACCTCTTCTGTGGTTGCTTAAAAGTTACAAATAGGCATGACTGAGTAGTTAGTTGAAGGACATTGAATTAAACATGCTTGAATTAATAGGGTAATGATTGGTGCTGCTCAGAGCTATAAAATAAACACCAGCTAGAGCTCTGTGCTGTGTGACAACCAGAGCAAGCCATGGGGTTGCTGGAAGTATTCTGAAATGACTCAACTTTGTTGTTAAGTGAGAGAGATAATCCTAAGAAAGCTGGCTACGTAGGCTCCCCCTCCAGTTAACGTTTTAACCCCCCCTTTGGCTCGTTGTTATGACTTCAAAGATACTCTAAAGCCTTTGTTAAATTGATCATTAACTCTGCAATGTTATAATTAGACATTTGAACTTGGCTGCATTCAAAAAGAAAGCCCAAGAATGAAAATCCTAACCACTGTTGTTTCTCTGCAGCTCATCAGCATGGTCAGAGACAGATTAAAGTTCCACAGGAGTTAAAAAGCAACGGGAATTGAAGGCATTAACCAGCCTTGCAGGAAGGATAGGGAGCCATTAATCCACAGAGTTTCGCTTTGAAAGCATGGAGTGAAAATAATGTCAGGGACCTGAAATGAGTTACTGCTGGAGATTTAGATTTAAGCTCCTAAACCTATTTAGTTGGGAATGCTGGACTAGAAGCCCGAGTTGGGGAAGACTTCAGTTTCCAGCCCAGCAATTGAAGATGTTACAGGGAGCAGTTGCGTGCTGCCAATGACCTGTTGGGGTCTGCAGAGCCAGGGGAGGAAGCACCGTGCAGCAGCTCTGAACAATAGCAGCAAGCCCAAGCGGCGGCTCAGAAGATTGAGGGCTTGGACGCTGTGGTTCACGTTGATGAGGTCCAGGGCTGGGAGAAGCTCAGCCACACGTCTCCCACTTTCTTTCCTCGGTCTCTCCTGATGGAGTACGAGTCGAGACAACAGCTGGTAGCTACTATACGCCCGGCTGCATAGTGGATGGGAAAACCTATCTCCATAGTAACAGAGAAGGCATTGCATGTGCTGCTCCTGCGCGGTCTGGGGAGTAGCTAGCTGAAGACATCTGGTCAGTGTAGCCAGTTCTCAGGGGAAATTAGCTCATTTCATCTGATAGTAACCACAGAAACTTGTGACTTGGTTTAATAGCGTGATGCTGAACATGAGAGAGAACTGACTGCTTCAGCAGTTTTGAAAGTCCAAGATTATCTAACTGCTTTTTAGATAAATATTTTTTTTAAGGAAGGTTATTGCTTATGCTCATTCCTCTACCCCCTGCTCTTCCCCATGGTGATGTTTCTAATATGATGGTGATTCTTTAGTGTGGGATGGGCTTTAGGAATTTCAAGGCAGTTTTTTCTTTGTAAATATTTATTTCTTTTGCTTACATGAGCTCTTTTTGTTATACAGTTGAACCCTCTAAGCCTTTCATCTTAGTGGAGCTCAATATAGTGTGAAATACTGTCTGTGTTAACATACTGTGGCTTGTACTCTGGAAAGTTGACTCTCCACCCCCAAAATCTTGAGCCCATTATCTTCAGAAGAAATGTTCTGAAGGGCTCATATGGCTACAAATAATATCAAAATAACTGGTGAATATTTGCAAAAGTCTTCAGCTAATTAATATCAAGAAAACCAATTGCAGGTCATATTCTTGTCTACAATGCAGGAAAAGTCCTAATTGAATTTTACAGAATAAATTTGCATTCACTCTGCAGAGAGTATGCTGAGGATCTGGTGGTTGGGGAAATGCTGTTGTTTTTTTTCTGTTTACCATACAATTTATCAGCTCCTATGATCCTGTCTAACACTCAGAAATTTGGAGGAAATTGAAGCATGGAAACTTTTCCATTTGCACAAGAAGACACCACTCTGCACTTTTGATGTGCCAATGAATGAAGGTAGTGGACAATAGCTTTTCTGTAAGTATAATGCATGCAGAAGTGTTTTATAAGAGGCCCAAGAGCAACATCTGAAATGTGTGGGGCACAAATCAATGCCTGTTCTTCCACCGCCCCCAGCCACTACAGACTCCTACTTTTGGTTGTAGATATTTGAACTCAGAGGGGCATTGTGACCATCATGAGCTAGAAAATGAAAATGTGTGGACAAGCATAAGTCTAAACTGTACATCTCCCTTCAGGGAAGACCAGCAAAGCTGTTGGTCTTGGAGAAGCCCTACCCATAATTTCCATTTCCATGTGTGGTTGAATGAGAGAAGTGTGTTCAGCTCTGCTGGACAACAGCAATGAGTGATTATAGGGAGAAGGAGAGTTGATAGCTGCCATAGTTCTTGGGAAAGAGCAGGAGAACCTAAAGGTTTTAACAGAAATCTGAGAAATGCTTATAATAAACAAAGGAGCCTGAGCTTCTTAAAACAAATCAGACAAGTGCAGCAGATGTTCCAGGGCCTCAGGTGGGTTTCATAGATGTTAATAAATCAGATGAGCTGAAATTAGTTAATGAAAGAAGTTTAATCAATCAGAGTTGATTCAAGAAGTGACTACATAATGAATTTGTATTCCTTAGTGCATGAAGGCTCATGGTTTGCTTTGTCTGCTGAGCTCATGCTCTGATAAATCAGGAGTTACATCTCTCTGTGGAGTTCAACCATTGAAACTAGATGGCAGGTTTTTTCCCCTGAATGGTTTTTTCTCCTACCTTGAAACAGTCATGAAGCAATGTGAAGAAGTGTGTGTGTGGGTGGTGGTAGAGAGGACCTGAAGTCTTTCCTGTTTCACTTAACTTCATACTGAGTTTCATGGCAAGTGAACTGTCCTTGAAACTGAAAAATAAACCTCCTGGTTTCATAGCTATAAAGAACTTATTTGTGAAAGTGATTTGCATTTAGTAATTATTTACTTTTGTAAACATAGGTTACAACAGTCAACAGGAAAAATTCCACTTAATCATGGAAAAATGATTATGGAAAACCTCAGGATTCTAGGCAGCTTTGGTGTTCTTGAGGTGCATGGTTGTTTGCCTTTGTTTGGTTTGGTTTTGTGAAGCTGAGTGGCTTCAGCTGAAACTTGCTATAAGTCTTCCTGAGGCTGGATGTTGGTAGATCACAGTTTAGCTGATATATGGACTGTGATAAAGTACATTGCTGATGCCTGGCTACATGCTGCCTTTTGTGTTTTCCTTTCAAGAAGCATAAGCTGTTGACTGTGTGGCTCAGTACCTCTATATCTGTCTTGCAAGGGTGTGCTCTGCCCTTTCCAACAGAGGAGTTCAACTGTGCCAGTTTGTTAGGGATTGCAGCTTGCTTCCAGGGTCATCCCATTGGCTTGGGTGGGAATATCCAAGAATGAAGTCACCTACAGTAGAGAGGAGGTGTCAGATGATGTGGCATGGGCAGCTCAGTGTTAAAACCCTGAGCTGGAGTCTAATCCTGTCATCCAGATGAAACAAAATGTCAGAGGTATTCTTCCTGCCAAAACTCTCAATAGCTTCTTTTATCATTGAGTACTCTGATGGTGCTGGCTTCCAGACAGGGTTGCACAATGTACTGAGCAGCAGTGAGAGGAAGAACCTGGGCAAAAGAGGAGCCTCTGGGCTCTCAGAGAGGAGCAACTGATTCTGTGGGGTTCTTTTAAGCCTCAATTGTAATTGACTTATCTTAGTATTTATTTTAACAGTAAAACAAGTTGAAGGCTGAAACACCCCCCCACACACACACACACACACTTTGCTTGCTTTATAGAGTAGAAAGAACTACAGAACACGAGGTGAAGTTAAAAGGAACTCCTTGAGTGTTGTCAGGGGATTCCAGAAGTAGTCTTTAATTGCTGCCAAAACTAATGTGGCTGGAATTTCCATGGAAAACATCAGTGTAGTAGGCACTTTGTATACAAATACCTCCAGTTTGCAATAGACTTTTGTTTCTTTGCTCTTCCTTAAAGCTTCTTCACCTTGTTCTCTATGTTCAAAATAATGTAGCCATGCTTAACAATATGCTTAAGGTTGAAACATTCAAATGTGACTTATATCAATAACAGGAATTGTGTGGTAGTGACTACTCAGTGTTGCACTAGGAACTAACTGTTTATTCTCCAACCACCATTGTTTGCTATCTTTTTAAGCACAAAAATCAATCAAATTCATTGGAGAGTATTCCCACAGCCTGTAAATAATTCACAAAGTGAACTCTCATAGCCTTTTGCCAGGGTGATTTAGCTCCTGAGACGAACTCATTTCATGTCTTCATAACATAAAATATTGATTACTGTTACTCCAAAGGTGCTAAACCACAGATAGGATTACCAGAGAGTTTCTTCCACTTTTTGAGCGCTATAAAACTTGCTGTTTAAGCACAAAGTGTCTGGCTTTAATAGTATGCCACCTGGGAGGAGTACTACAGCTCATGATAGCAGAATTCTGAGGTAACATGCTAGGGGCAGATTTCTAATGAGGAAAGCTTTATTGATGGGCTTATTAAAACATGAGTTCATGTCATCAGCTTTGGTATCCCCAGTGCAAGAGCTTATAAATATTCAAATACCCAGTTATGGGACACAGCTGGTCTGTACTTTCATGTCCAGTAGGTTTCCTTTGGCTATGAAGCTGCTGAGGAAATGCAGGTTGTGCACAAAGCAGTCCCTTAGGTGTGTTTCTAGTGCAATGCCATTGTTGTTAATTACACCCTGCCCAGGACTAGCAACTGATATTTCTGTACAGTCTTAGATTTGTGATGTCCTAGGTGTTTGGGAGAGGGGAAACACCAGGTTGTTGTTAAAAGCTATTTTTAGCAGAGCTGGAAATAGGAGACAGATCCACCCACTTGGTTTATCTGCCAAGAAGGTACTCACCGAATGGGTGAGCTTGGTTTTGGCAGAGGAGGACAGGCCTTCTGACCTGGCTTCCAGATTTTAGCCACCTTTACTGGTGCTTTAAGAAAACTGGAAAACTATCCAGACTGAGCTGCAGTCTTCCTCCTCTAAGATCTGGAAGGTTGGCTAAAACCTGTTGACATTCAGTCATTTCTAGAGGTCTCAGCCACTTGAGATATCCTTTCTTTTGTAAAAGGACTAAAAAAGCATGTGACCCAAACTCTTTTCCTGCACTATTCATGTGTCAGTATTTGCTTGCTGTGCAGCAGAATTGTTTTTCCTCCCCTTTAGAAAAGAACTTACCCTGGTAATTTTTCATTTTGCATACTGAGAAAATGCTGCTTTTTGCCTCTCAGTAATGACATGATGTAAAAAATGTCACATTTCAGTTGTCACATTTCAGTTGTCACATAAGTGGTTTGCATATTGGGTTAGGGAATGCTGAAGTTGAGTAGCTTTAAAGCAAGGAGTCACCTTTCCTTAATGTAACTTGTTACTTAATTTATCCTAAAACCACTTAAGTGCAAGTGTCAGTTCTTACTAGTTCCTCCACTGCTGAATAAGTATCTTTTTGGGTGGGATGAGCATCTTTGGTTCCAGTGGGTAATCTGAGAGAAGATGCAAAGGGAATGCTAAAAATGGGGTGATCTTTTGGCATCTAAGCAAACAAACCAACCAAACAACAACAAAAAATCAAGAAACAATACTTAGACAAAATAATTTATCTGTGGAGCAAGACTGTTATCTGCTTTGTCACAGGAATGATTGGAAAAAAATGTTTGGAAATTGGGCATTTCCATAGATGTATTTAGTTTAATTACAAATTTAAGCAATAGGAGGAGGCCCTAGAAAATTTCTATTCCTAGAAAAAATTGTACATTGAATCACTTGCAAGTATAGCTCACGTGAAGAGCAGATGTTGCCTCAAGCTTTTAAGAAATGAGTGCAATAGTAACGCAATAATATGAAGTCCTGCTCAGCTGCTGTCTGTTGGATGTTCTGACATGTTAATGCATTTAAAATGCACCACCAGTGCTTTGCTTGTCCTAATACCATATAATTTCAAGTGGACTCTGTCTGCCTTGCACTGCTCAATGTTTCAGTACAGGAAAGGCTCATCTGTCTCTAAACCATGTTCTTTGTAGCCCTTCCTTTAAGTTGCAGTTGTTTTTTCCCACTTCAAGTAGCTCTCCACAGAAGGAATCTTCTGGTCTGGTGGCTTTTGCTTGCTACATCACCTGCCTGCTAGCCTGTGTGCTGCTGCAGAGCCTTTGGTTTATCCTTGACATGTCCTTGGTGTGACTTCTGTATGGGCTTTTCTTTTCCAAAGAGCTTTGCAGCAGAGAGGTGCTGAATTTTGCCAAATACCAGTTTGGAGGGGTTTTTTGTTAACTGCACTCTATATAATGCCTATTAGTTTCCTGAGGTATTTGATGTCTTGAAGATCAGACCAGCTGCCACTGAGAAGGCCATGGCTTTTTTTATTTTAAGAGGTTTTTTTTCTTCCAGCAATGAATAGTGCACTTGTCCTTTATTTGTGAAGGGAGCAGGGGAAAGGTGATAGGGAGTGAAGGGAGTTTCACAGAGCTAGAGTTCTCCTTTCCTAACTTTGAATTCTGCAAAGAGCTGCCTCTGTTGCACCATTTATTTATGTTGGACCCCAAACAGATAGAAACAGGACTCCAAGTCAAAATAGAAGTCTTTGCACAGAGTGGGAGCTTGGTTAATGGGGTATGCAGCTTCAGAGAGATCTGGCTTCTATCTTCATTTTGCAAATGGAAGTTTAGTTTGGTGCATTTGGAATGTTATCAAAGCTCCAGGGAGGGTTTGCCTAGAGTTAATCATGTGCTTTGGTTGGTATGAAGGAACTTCCCATGTTGGTGTGCTCTAATCCTGATGGTGCTGAACCATAGCCACAAGTGTTCCGTGCTCCCTGACCAGACCAGGCATGAGGAGGAAACCACTTGCCTTCAGTATGTGAGATGTTTTTGTCACTTAGCTGAAAATGCTGACATGGTTGTCTTCAGTTAGGTTTATTTTGCATGTCAAATAATTCTCCTCCTTCACAAGTTTTAGGGGCAACTGTAAAGCACTGACTGAATGGGCTGTGTACATATGGCATCTGAGAGGGGGTTTATGGGCTTAAAGCAGCAGATGTGTTTTCCTGTGAGGAGTATTAAGTGCTTGGACTACAGGTTTAGTGTGTGCCTGTTTGTGCAGCTGTGTGGAAGAGGATGATGTGTATTCCCCGGAGCAGGCCAGGGAGAGAGCTCAAGTATGTCAAGGCAAAAGCAGGTTGTGTTTATGGGAATGTCAAACAGAAATATGGCACTTGAGCTCTTATCAGTGCTGAGCCTGATAGCTCTAACTGGTTGCCCAGGTGGGTGAAAGGAATGCTCATGGCTAACTACACAGGGTTCTCTTTCAGAACTTGATGGCTTTCTCTGCAATGCTGTGCTGCCAACCTGGAAAAATGGAGCATTTTCTTTTTGCCTCTGTTATCTGGAGGTGGTTGGAACCAGAATTAGTTAATTTGCAATGTAGTTGTTGTTAAAGTGTTACTGAAGAACTTGGACATGGAACCAGTGGAGGCTGAATTGGGAAAACATGCTGCTTCTAGAAAAAGATAGTGCCATGATTGTATGTAGAAGTGTAGGTGATGTAGTGGTGAGCTCTCCTTCTTCTGGAAATCTCTTGTAGAACACACATCACATCCCAGAGGGGGTTCCATAAACCTGAAAGTGGACTGGAGTACCTCTGCTGGGAGGGCAGGCTGAGAGACCCCAAGGTGGTTCAGCCTGGAGGAGAGAAGGCTCCAGGAAAACCTTGCTGGGATCTTCCAGTACTTAAAGGGAGCTTATGAAAAAGAGGCAGAGAGACTTTTTACACAGGCACATAGTGCTAGGACAAGGGAGAGCAGTTTTAAACTGAAAGAGAGGAGATTTGGATTAGATGTTAGGAAGGAATACTTTCCTCAGAGGATGGTGAAACACAGGAACAGGTTGTCCAGAGAAGCTGTGGATGTCTCATCCCTGGCAGTGTTCAAGGCCAGGTTGGATGGGATTTTGGGAAACCTGGTCTCATGGGTGGCATCCCTGCCTGTGGAAGAGGGCTTGGAACAAGACAATCTTTAAAGTCCCTTCTAGTCCAAGCCATTCTATGAATCTGTGATTCTATAGTATTTTTAAGTTACAAATTTTCATGTGAACACTATGTACACAGTAGCTGCTTTCCCTGATCTGATTATTTTCATCCTGTCAAGCATCTTTTTGCATGCTTTTAGTAAATAACTTTTCTCACTCCTCTTCTAATTCTCCCCTCTTTCAGTTTAAAACCATTCACCCTTGTCCTCTCACTATCTGCCTGTGTAAAAAGTCTCTCTCCCTCTTTTTATAAATTCCTTTTAAGTATGAAAAGTTATAGACCACTTTAGACTGTTTTGAATGGTCTGTAACAGTTCCTTTCTACTCATGTTAGCACATTGTAGTTACTAATGAATGACTATGCATCTCTGAACTGTGTCTGTGTGCTTAAACTTAAGTGGGTGAAGAGTTTTCTGAATTTGTTTAGATATAAAATTAAGCACAGGTTGCCCTGGGTAGAAGCCAGAGCATTTTTCACCTTGAGGGAGCTAGTCCTGCATGAATTCCTTCTAGAGACTTTTATGAAGCCCTCAATAAGAGGTTCATGAAATAAACAGAAAGGAGTGGGGGTTTTTAAATCATCTTTGCACCAGCATTAGCATGTTGACACTTCCTTTCTCTTGCCAAATACTTTGGGTTTAAAGCCTAGCTCTTGAGCATACTTTGTGATGGGGGAGAACTCCATGCTCTAACAAGTATGGAAACTAAATGTGCAAGCCCAGCTTAATTTCCTTCTGTGAATTCCTGGTGGATAGCAGCAGCAGCCAAGTCCAAAAATGAAAGATGACAGCTTTAGGAGGAGACTTGTGGAGGGGTGGGGGAATGGAAAGCTGTTCTAACCCAGCTGTGCTCTGACACCAAGCCTTCGTGTCCAGAATCACACCACTGACATCTGAAGCCTTTTGTAGTTGGTGGAAAAATCTCAGCTGCCTGCATTTTGGGTTTGGCTGAAACATGGAAATCAGTTAAAGGCTTTATAAAGGCACCTGAGGGAGTTAGGTGCCCAACTTCTATGGAAATGCAATAGGATTAACTTGCTTGGAGCCTTTGGAAAATCACAGCCTGAAATTGCAGTGTTCTTTATTGGTCCCTAGGCTACTGTCCTATGCTCTTGGCACTGGTTAAGGGAGAAGAGGAAAACCTCAGCAGAGTCAGAGTTCTAACTGGCTGAAGAGTTAGTGTCCCCTTTTTGTCAGAAAATTAGTTACTATTATTTCTTCTTAGTTAAAAACATTACTAAGGGGTCTTTAATGATGTGCAGTGACTTCTTAGGATTAGTTCTGGGCATCTGAAGCTAGCAAAGTGATGCTGAAACCATGGGGTTGGTTTTCTGTTACCTGTTCAATAATTTGGTGCCAAATATGCTAGGTAAAGACACTTAGCAAATGGTACTTTTGGAAAGGAAGGAACTCCAAATGTTCTGCCTTTAAAAAAATATTTAAAGGCTTATCATTATTGGTTTTCACTTGAGATGATGAAATGTACAAGGTGTTTGGAAGGAGAAAAAAATCCCCAATCCCAAATAGCACTTTTGGCACTTGCTGTTGCTCAGGAAGAGTTTATATAGATCTGAAAAACCATTTATAATTTTGGGTTTGATCTGTACTTCTTCAAGTTGGGATTTATACTTTAGAGTGGCTGTCTGTTTGCCTAGGCCATCTGATTTTGCTGTTCTGTATATATTAGAAAGCACAGTGCAGCTCTCAGGAAGAAACTCCTGCCTTTCTCCACAGAACAAAGAGAGGTCTCTCCATACAGAGTGAGTGAGATTAGAAAGAACAGTTGCCTTTGCTGCTCATGATTTGCATACCCTGCTCAGGCTGTACACAAGTGCTGTCTGAAGGATTT
Organism: Galbula dea; assembly: GCA_013399015.1. Classification (NCBI taxonomy): domain Eukaryota; kingdom Metazoa; phylum Chordata; class Aves; order Piciformes; family Galbulidae; genus Galbula; species Galbula dea. The sequence goes on from VWZX01011307.1 coordinate 630,753, forward strand.
TGCCAGCTCTGATGTGTCAGGGGAACAGTGTGCTGGGCACTCAGGGTGGTGAGGCACTGGAACAGTTACCTGCAGAAGCTGTGGCTGCCCCATCCCTGGCAGTGTTCAAGGCCAGGTTGCACGTGGCCCTGGACAACCTGGTCTAGTGGGTGGCATCCCTCCCCATGGCAAAGGGATTGGAACTAGATGATCTTTAAGGTCACTTCCAACCCAAACCATTCTGTGATTCTGTGCTAGGGCAGAAATGGGTAGGAGTTGTATTCCTAGTAAAATGTTGGAGTGGGAGAAAATTCTTGGAGTACAAGAAGTGTGGGCTTATGAGGCTTAAAGTTGTCTCCCTCACCCAGGCCTCCTGTTTTCCTAAGCTTGTTATCTCCCTTTCCTCTTTGGATAGCCACCTCTATGGCAGATGGAATAAGCTGTATGTCACCTTTGATTTTCAGTCTTCAGTAGCCAACACAGCGATATGCTTTGCCTCCTTGCTCCTAAAACATGTATTTTACCTCTTATGCTTATGGAGTTCATTGGAAAAAAAGTCTAGACTCAGAGTAAAGGCATTCATGTTCATAACAGCTTCCAGGTGACCTCATCTAGTCCTCCCACATAAAATGGCTGCATGAGCTTCTGTGATGCTCCATGACCAGTTAGAGCTTTGAGGTCTACATGCAGAGCCTCAGGCAGTATATTCTCTACAGTGATGTTTTCTCAGCCTCCAGAAACAATATCTTTATCAGTTATATAGCAGTTATGATGTCATGATTCATTCTGTGTCAGGGTTTTGTTGTGGTTTTTTTTTCCCCCTGCAAGCTATTAATCTGTCTAATTGCTTAAAAACATTTCCTTCAGCTAAGTTAGAGACTCTGTCCTTTCTTCTGGAGTTGCTACTGCACTTTATCTCACAGTCTGGATGTTGGATGCCTCCCAACATTGGACTGTAGCTCTTCCAGCCCAGTTGAACATTCATTTCACTAATACACTTGTGCGTATTTGTTTTCATAGATCTGATTTTCCAGTCACACAACTGAAGAAGTCTGGTTGGTTCCCCCTTCAACTCAGCCACATTCTTTTCCACAAGGAACTTTTCCCTGTTTTCCTCTGGTGGAAGTGGCTTTCTCATTCTTTTGCCTGAACGTATTCTGGAGTTTAAGGCAACAGTCAGTGTCACTACCCATAGCAGGTCCAGTTTCAGTCCAGCTGATTTGTTGTGAGAAGCACAAGCTTTTATGCAGTGCACTTGGTAGGCAGGTGTTAGGCAAGCAATTGGGAGAAAGCATGGAAGAAAGAGTGGAGCAAATTCATCTCTGGTGCTACTCAGATTTGCTGAAATTCTCAGGTGTGAGGCATTGCTGTTCTCTGCAGGGGTAACTCCTTTTCAGTGAAATTAGCCCTAATTGCCACCAGCACAAATGAACTGAGGATCAGGCTGACATCCTTCTAGCTCATGGCAAGTCAGGCTGTTAACTGGGAAAATACAGGCAATATTTTAGTAGCTCAGGAAGGCATCGTTTTCTAATGTATCTTTGTCATGTTGTCTGCAAGTTTCTGGCTCCTCATACAAGTGTGTACCAACAGAAATTCATCAGCCTCCCCACCCCCAGGAGACTACTTATTAGATTTAGGCAATGCAAGATATTAAGCCCACTTTTGTCTGTCACATAGCCACGGGCAGGGGAGGGGGGAATTTGCCAGTTGCTAATGGATACCTGGAGATTTTGTGTATGACCATGAAGAACAGCTTGTGCACTTTCACCCCCGATGTTCCCTGAATAACTTGGGTCTCATTTAGGTCAATAAGCCTTTATCAAAACGTCAGGAGTGAAAAATGTGTCTTGGTGTAAGCCGACTGGTCCTTCCCTCCAGTCCCCGGGGTCTATAGGACAATCAGTGTTCTCTAAGCTTGTCTGCATGTCAGGCAAAGCGCTGGGTGACAGTAACCATTGACTGCCTGGCTGTCCCATTGTCTTGGGACATTTGCATACTTGCCGGTGTGCCTGTTACCCATTGAACCATACACACACAGCCCCCATGCAAATTCCCCGGGCAGAGAATGCACTGCTGCTTTAAAGCACAAGCCGGGCTTTCAGTCTCTACCTTGGCACTGGAAAAGTGCCCTAGGGGATGGGCAGAGACAGGTCTGCTTGTGCCTCCATCCTGCTAAAACATTAACTTCTCGATGGGTTTGTCTTTGCTTACCAAGACACTTTCTTTGTTGATCTTTTGCTTTTGGTAATTGCTCCTGAAGTTATCTGAAGAGTATTACCTGTGCTATCACATATAGTGTGAAGCCATCCATCCCTTCTTTAAATCAGTTCTTTGAAACAAAGGACTGGTTTTACTCCTTGTGTGGTTGTTGTTGGCTTTTGTTAAGTGAGTTTCCTCCATGGCAGTGATGAAAGCAGATGTGCTAGCTTCTGCCTATAGAAAAGTACTTGGTTATTGCACTCCTGGTCAGAAAAGGTAGTCTGTGGTGCAGCTATTGCAATGGGTCCAGAGGAGGCCACAGAAATGATCTGAGGGCTGGAACCTCTCTGCTGTGAGGGCAGGCTGAGAGAGTTGGGCTTGTTCAGCCTGGAGAAGAGGAGGCTCCAGGGACACCTTACTGCAGCCTTGCAGTACTTAAAAGGATCATATCAGGAAGATGAGAGCAGAGGTTTTTAGCAGGGACTGCTGGGACAAGAGGTGATGGTTTTAAGCTGAAAGAGGGAGATTTAGAGTAGGCAGAAGGAAGAATTGTTAGACACAGACTTTCCTTAAAGCATCTGCTGCTGATGCTGTTTCTTTCTGATTATTATATTGAAAAATATTTAATACTAGTCCAATTTAAAAGAATAAAGGCAAAGGGTTCTGGTGATCCTCTCAGAATGAAGCTGTAGAAGAGAGTCTTGGCTGGGTTGAAGGGTCTGAGCTTCATTGTTTATTACAACCAATGATCTGGACAGTTTCATCAGATCTTGAAAATGGAACTGAAATACAAGTGACTATAAACAGTTGTGATAGCTCTTCTGCTGCATCTGACGTCTTCCACAGGTTATGAGGCTGTCAAAACCAAGGGAAAGGGTCCTGGCTAATGTTCTCCTGGCTTTTCTGGAAGTGCCACAGAGTCAAACTTCAACACTGTGGTGCCCTGAGATGAACAGTGTTACTCTATCAGAAGAGTGGTGTTTAGAGCCACAAAAAAGATTACAGCCATGTCAACTGATGCATAACACTGCCCTGTCCTCTTTTTCTTGTACACAGACCTCTTCCTTTACTCAGTTTTCAGGACATTCTCATGCATTTTTGAAGCTAAAGATATGATTCCAGTTCATCTTGACTGCACTAGGGTTGTATCCTTTTTTCAGTCAATTTAGAAAGTAATCTAAATAATCTTAGGTACCATCTTGAGTCCCATTTGCCAATCTGTTATAGAAGACAGCAGTGAACCCTGCAGAAATGTGAGGAGGCTGGATAGAATGTTCAGCATGTTGTCTTCCCAGCAGTTGCTCTTTATATTAAATCACTCTATGAAATAAGCAGCTCATCCTCTTAATCTGCATTCTCCTAGGTAACTGTGATACCTTATGATTGGCTTCTTTTCTTTACTTTTTTCCATGTGCCATGGGTTGTGTGTTTTCAATTACAAGCCACTCTTAACCTTCCAATTAGGGGATTTTGCTGTAGGCTCTGCTAGAGAATGTGGCCAGTTATAAATTGAGTTGGCCAGTAAGGAAGTATTGCAGCTTCCTGATGCTTGAGGGACCTATGCTGAGCTCAAGCAGTCTGCAGGTAAGCAAAGTTTACCTGCACATTGAGCAAGTTCCAAATGCAACATAATTGTACCTCTACTCAACTAAAATGTCAGATGTCCTTGACACCTCTCACTTTGTAGGCATTTTCACAGTCACAACTTGGCATGAGTCTGTGGTTAGCATGAAGCTTGAGCCCAGCAGTGCTTCAGGACCAGCCCCCTGTGCTGGAGGCTGTACTTGTTGACAAGAGGATGGGAAAGGTCTGCTTGAGATCTCACTCTGTTTCCAGTGCACCTGGAGACTGGCATATTAGAAATGGCTACTGGGAAGCATTCTTCAATCCATGTGAGATTAAAGGAAGACTGAAAAAGTATAAATAAGTGGGAGGTTAAGCTGATAGGGTGACTGGAATGTGAAGCACACCTCTTCTTGAAATGGAACAGGCTAGCAAGATGCTCATCTTCTGAACACAGTCTCTGCTTGTTTTCTTTGGCTTAGTTAGGAAACCTTTCCTTTGAATTAGACCAAGTGAATTGCACAGAATGGTTTTCAGTTTTAGTAAGTGTAGCCAAGCCAAACTGCAGGCATTGAGGTATTTAAACTTGTTCTTAATCTTCATCAGGTTTTCCTCTGTTACTTCAGATCATTTTGGTAGAGTTGACAATTTTTTTCACCTTCCAAAGTTTGCATTTTATTTTGCTGTTTGCTAACACAGTCTGAAAAAAGACAGAAGAGACACAGTGGAGAGAATTAACCTGGTTCTCTCTCCCTCAGGAAATCGTGTTAGTGGTATTCTTTGGAACAGAGTACGTGGTTCGCCTGTGGTCAGCAGGATGCCGCAGTAAATACGTTGGGATCTGGGGAAGGCTCCGTTTTGCCAGGAAGCCTATTTCAATCATTGGTGAGTATGCACAGCTTCTGAAGTAGACACAGATAATGAGCAAAAGTTGTCCTTGGAAGTTTTGAGAAGTGGAGTTTCTGCAGTTGAAGCCAAGTTAGAGCAAGAGCTCTTTTCATGAGCGTTGCTGGAGATCTGAATTTCCTTTCAGGAATCCATAGCTCTGTCTTTGGAGAACAAACGGAGCTAGGTTTGTTTTTCCAGAAGAGCAGAGTGTTTTCTTTTCACAAGTGATCTGAAGCTTTGCCAGAAGTAAGTCTTGGTCATAGTCCTGCCTCCTGTGACACTGCACAATAGCTACAACAATATCTTTAAAAAGATACTGAACAACCTTCTGCCTTCCCCTTCCCCCCCAGCAACCATTTGAATAATTTATTATGAGTTTATTTTGCACTCTAATTGAGCCGCCTACTCCCTGGTGGAGCACCGTAGATGGACTGTAGTTACTTTGTGTACCTATTGGATTAAAACAAGGTTTAATCTTAATTTGGGGTGAGTGTTCATGTTGTTAGAGTATTGGCATTGGTTCTACTAATGATCTTGCAGAAGTATTGCAAGATGCTGCTAACTCATTTGTTCAATTGACTTTTATTTTCCAGATTTAATTGTAGTTGTTGCTTCCATGATAGTTCTTTGTGTGGGCTCTAAGGGTCAAGTCTTTGCAACCTCAGCTATCAGGTAATTATATGCAATAAAAGAAAATAGTGTTCAGTAAGGTATTCTCTTTTTCTTTTCTTTTTCTGTTTGTTTTTTTTCTAACCTCTTGATTAAATTCTTGAAGGAGAAAACAAGTCCCTGCTCAGAGTCATGGAACAGAGCAGGTCACCAATCGTGTGGGTGTGGAACTGTGATGCTGTTAAATGCAGGGGAAAGAAAATTGTGCATATGTTGTCTGGTTCTAAAGCCTTTCTGTCCAGTGGGGATAGAGGTGTGCACACCTCTGCCCCTTTCCCCAACTAGCTGGCTTCTACCCAAATCTTGTTTTGTTTCTTGACTCAGTTTTGTAGCAGCTTTTCCATGCTTCACATCTCTGACAAGCTTCATAGAATGCCTGGGGTTGTTGGTGGTAAACTCCTGATGGACAAAATCCACCTTTTGCTCAGGATGGTCACCCCACTTGATTTTCTTGAGTGAGAGGGTACACAGCAGTGTACTGTGCTCTGCAGCAGTGCTCTAGGACTGCAGGGACTGTCATAAAAAACATTTCAAAACATTAGTGGGCTGACTAGTTCAAATTGCCTATGAAATTCCTCAAAGGTGAAGAATTCACAAGTCTATGAATGATTTCTAAAGCATTTACAGGTTGTGTCCAAAGCTCCTAAACCCTTGAGTAGTCCTTCCAAGCCATGTACACAAAGCTCTGTCCTCCCTCTCGTGCAACCTCTCCCTGCAGTCTTCCTAACAAACAAGATGAAAGATGGGTGAAGGGGGAGGGAAAAGAGACAGTCTAACATAAAATACCATGTTTCCTCTTAAACCAGCCCTTTAGAAAAACCAGACTTCTCCTTTCTGCCACTGTTTCTTTTCAATCTTCAGACTCTTAATCCCTTTCCAACTTGTGTTCCAGGGGCATCCGTTTCCTTCAGATACTGCGGATGCTGCACGTGGATCGCCAGGGTGGAACCTGGAGGCTGCTGGGATCAGTAGTGTTCATCCACAGACAAGTGAGTTTGAGTCCTCTGAGTGATGACATAACACTGAGTGCTAAAAGTCCTTCTCTTCAGAACAGCATGTATGGACACCTGCTGATGATGTCAAGTATATTTAGTGGGGAGGCAGGAGGTCATTTACTCTAAGCAAGTGTGGTTGTTCTGCCTCTCCCAAGGGATTAAAAATCACCTCTGCTTTGGCAAACTTTTGACTTGTAGTTGGAGACTTCTGCAAGAAAGTCTGAATCCTTCTAAAAATGTGAATTCAAAAGCTGTTTTGAATGTGGAACTCTCTTAAACTTACCCAACTACTTTGTGTTGACCAAAAGGTTGAGTCATGCCTGCAAGTGAGGAGGTTGTTTTGCCTCAGGGCTTGACAAGTGGAGGCTGGACCAAGTCACCAGCTGTGGTGTAAATTCTTCCACCAGTGAGCTCAGTGGATTTCTGTTAATTTACACAGCCAGCAGTCAGAGTCAATGTTTGTTTATTAATTGTGGATATTACAGTTTTCTCTTTCAGTTATATTTTAAAACCCCCCAGTGATGGGTAATTTAAGTGTCTCCAAAATATCCCAATGCTGTTATTGTGATTCCCTTTACAGGAACTGATAACTACACTCTACATTGGATTTCTGGGCCTGATTTTTTCCTCTTATTTTGTGTACCTGGCTGAAAAAGATGCTGTAAATGATTCTGGAGAAACAGAGTTTGGCAGCTATGCAGATGCCCTGTGGTGGGGAGTCGTAAGTAGAACAATTTAACATGTACTACAAGTAGTTAACACCTTCTAGTAAAGTTCAAGCAAGTGTGGAGTAAGAACAGCACTTTGAAATGGCCTCTTATTGCTTCAATACACTTTCTGGCTTTGCAGTTCCCTGTAACTTAAGAAAACATGATAGAAGATCACTTGTTTTAGTTGGTGTTCACAGTCTTATGTGATCCAAAGTGATCAAGTTATGTACACAAGGTGTAGAAATATCTACTCTTATTTCTTTATCCTGTCTTCCCTTCTGTTACAGTAATTACTTCTTGCTACCTTTCTCTTGGTAGGGTTCAACCTTCTAAGGTGGTAAGAGCCTTGCTAAATCAGGACTAGTGTTTTTTTGGGTGGGTTTTTTTTGTGTGTGCCTGTTTTTGGAGTTTTGTGGGATTTTAAATAACAGATATCTATGGTTAGCAGTTTGGCCTGGGACTGTAATTCCTTTTTTATTTAGAATGTTCCAGAACAAGGAGCATCTGAGATACTCAAGAAGTCTGGGCACAGGACTGTTTTGAAGTGATTATATTGCTTTGGAACCCACTTAGCATCCTTCTGTGGCATTCAACTGTGTGATGCTGACATACCATCTTGCTCAGAGGGTTCTCATGTTTCTCTAAGGTGCTGTCACTTTGGGTTAGATGTATCTTTAGTTCTGCTTTCTTGCTGTGGCTAGTGACAGTTGGCTGGTTTTATTTATTAGATGGGCTGATTAGTTTGCCAGCTCTACCCTGGGATTATATTTTAGTAAACATTTTAATGTTGCTTCCACTAGTAACAATTCCTTCTTTCTTTTCTCACAAGATATGCAAGCATTACTTTGGCTTCTCTCTTCTGGGATTTCCCATCTGTAATTTTTTTCCCTTTCTTTTTCCTATTCCAGTTCAAAGAAAGGTACCTTTGGAAGCTGTTTGCCCTTATTGTTAGTGTTCATGTAATGACTTATACAGTTAAAACAGATAAGAATGCAGCTTAATAAAACACTGCCATCATTAAGTTCTACAGCTCTACAGTGCACAGACTTAGCTGATGGTTCCATGCTTGCATCTTCAGACTCTGCTGATATTCTAGAGCCTGCTCTTTGCTGTTTTAAGTCCAAAGGCATTGTTTTTTTCATTAGAAATGAAGCTACTAGGAAATTCTGTACATAAATGGCAGAACTAACACCTCCCTTGCACTAATTAGACACACTTTATAAGAAGTACTTTTAATAAGCTTCTGTGTCTGCTTATCTAGTCTTCTGTCTGCAAACAGTACCAGTGGCTGTCTCAGGAAGGAAGGATGTGTTGATGAGCAGGTCTATTGCAGGTCTCTTGGTGCTGAAAGGCAGATGAAACCTTTTTTGACTGCAGCGTGTTATGTTTAGGTTGCTACTAAGACCTGCTGCAAAATTCTTTCCTCTTGCAGCCCACCATGGCTAAACCCAGTCCCTCTAGCAACAGAAAGCTTGCTGGGTAGCACAAGGAAGTGGCTTTCTGGCAAGTAGCTCTTTCAGTGCTTTCATGTCATCATGGCCTTTTTATTTTTCTGTGCAGCAATCAGATGACTCAGTAATTAACAGTGGCAGATGTAGCTGCATTTACAAACACATGCTGTCATTGGCATTAAAAATTGAGTGTGTGACAGAGCAGATTGGCTTACAGAAAATACAGTAAAACCTTCTACAGAAGCATTGTGATCTGCTGGCATATTGAAATCTTCTCCTTCCAGGGAATTACTGCTCAGCTAATAGGCATCCCAGTTATTTTGTCCTTTGAGGTACAATAAATTTCTTTGATCAATAACCCTAATTATGATGTTTTCTCCATTGTAACTTTGGTGACATTGCAGCCTGCTACTTGAAGTGTGAATCCTGCATTCAACAAACTCCTAGTGTGACTAATTTAATATTAATAACAGAACTTAATGTCCTCCTTCTGCTCTAAATGCAGATGCTACACTTCTGCCAACTGCTGAAAGGATTTAGCAAAAGAAAACTGAAATGGATTCAGGTCCACCCACTGCTGGTGTTTTGATACTGTGATGGTCTTCATGGTTTCTGCTAGGAAAAAGCCCTGTAAAGCTAGGACAATAACTGGGAGGTCAGTTATCCTAATGAAGGTCTCAAACTCAGACAAAAACCTTCTCAAAGTGGTAGGTCTCCAAAGCTTCAGTTATGTTTTAGCCAGAATCTTCAGCATCACTTACATGTGGCAAATACCAGTGAGGGGAAACCTGTCTCAGTCTGCTTTGAACTGGCCATGCAGAAGAGGATAATCATAGCTCCTGTCTCCAGCACCATCACAGAAGAGTGACTTGTCTGCAAGGTGACTGATCTCACCTCTCTGAACATGCACTTACTGCATGGAGGAGAGAGTATTTCTAAAAGAGAAACACTTGATAACATTTCTACACTCCCTTTCTCACTCTGCAACACTGCACTGTTTTTATCACCTCAGCTTTTGTCTGCACTGCTCAACAAGTTCTTTGGGCAGCAGGACCAGAATGCCTAACACAGTATAAAGTAAACCCTATAAAAGCTCTGTGCTACCACAACTAAACTGCATCTGGAATTGGGAACTTTTATATTCCTGTGCTTTGCTGACTATAGACATACCCCCAGAGTGCATAACTTGAAATTAAATGTTCTTCATTGTCATTTTTATTTATAAATCTATCTTGCTTTTCCATTTCCATATGTAAATTGGCCTCCTGGGCTTTATTTGAATTTCCTGGAGAACACTGGGCTGCAGCTATTTGCTATTTCAGTTTATGAGCTTCTTGAAGGAACCAAAGGTTACCTTGTGGCTTGGAGTAAAGACTTGTTTGTGTTATTGCTGGTTTTGAATGCAACACGTGTTGTATAAATAATTCTGCCAGGGACTGCATATCTGCATGTCTTTCAAAAGACCAGTTAAATATTTGCAGGTAAAGCACAAGTAAAATGATGCATCTTTCAGTGCTAGGATTCAAAATCAGTCTGTTTATGTTGTCCTTCATCTCCAGGCTAAGAGTCTTAGAGACCTGGACAATCAAAACAAGAATTACAAAGAGTATTAAAAAAAAAAACCAAACAGAACAACTTCAGGGAAAGAAAAGCTAAAGTTTCTCACCAAGTCTGTCAAAGATGAGCACCTTCAGGGAAAGTTATCAGCTCACTGTTGTCTTTTTGTGTGTGTGTGTCGGGGAGAGGCTGTATTTGGGGGTGTTTGGTTTGGGTTCCCCCCCACCCCCTCCTTAATCATTAAATTCAGTCATGCCTCAGGCAGAGTGAGGGGACCTCTCCTTTTGATATCCACTGAATGATACACAATTTCCAACCTTCACATCTGAACAAACATCCTTCAGGAAAGCCATTATGTGGCTTGTGCTAACAGCCCCTTTGATCATGAGCACTGTTTGCCACAAGCAATTACAGCAGATAGCCAGGCATGGACCCTACCCTGTGCCCATTCCCTCGACTTGCTTGGAGTTGAATTGAGCAATTCTCTGCAAGTACCAGCTTTAGGGAAGAGTTTCTTGTCTCTTCAGCTCTTTGAGGTCTGTTTTCTCACCATGGAGTGGATTCAACAAAACATTGATAAGGTTGCTTCCTTCTAAGCATGTAGAAACCCATATTCCTAGTTAGCAAAACCTACTAGTGTCTGCTTGATATAAACTGAAAAGCAAAACTGTGGGAGAGCTTTGCTGAAAAATTGCAGTCAAGGCCACTTCAAACTACACCTGCATAGAACCTTGGCTAAGTTATATAGATCTGATTGGATTGATAAATAGTTGGACATAAATATTGAAAAGCTGCTGGATAAAAGGGATCTTCTGTTATTCACAACACTTTTCTCCCCCCTCTAGATTAAAAATGTTACTCAGCTGAGGAGTTTGCTGTGCTGACTTTAGCCTCACAGCCCGGAAGAAAATCCCTTCCCTACTCAGTGCTGACAAACAGCACTGTTTCTCCTTGCTGTGTGAACTTTTGTTTCAGATTTCCTCCTTCAGACTACTAATGAATATTTAATAGGAACAAGATTAGTCTCAGTACCAAAGCCTGTGGTGATGTAGATCAGATCAAAGTTCTGCAATAGTCAATGAATGAATATGATTTTGTTCTTAATTAAAACAATTAGTTTTAAATGCTGCTTTTGAAGGAAAATTTAATGTGTGAGCTCTTGTATCAATTTAACTTCATTATGCCAATGTATTTACTAGGCTAGAGTAGAAGCTGAGTCAGTATTTCCATTATAAGATCCTATTTTACAACTGTAAAATTAGTATTGTGCTCTTTAGGGGGTTATAATCTGCCTCTCAAAAGATTCATTTAGGCCAGAAACTTGGCATGTAAGGTTTCAACAGCATATATCCTGGGGAAAAAGGAAATACAATCTTGGAATCCAATGCATTTGTAGATGGATTAGAGTGAGGACAAACTTTCACTTAAACACACACTTTGATTTGCAACTTTGATTTGCAACCCAGTTTCCAAAGTATTGCTTTAAAACCCTCCTAATCAGCACAGAAGATGACTTCTCTTGTGTTGCTGATGCTTCATATAGAACAGTTCAGAAGGGATGGGTGAGGAGGTGGTGGGAAAGAGAAGGCAAACATTTCTTAGCTGGATGTGAATTTTTTTTTCCATTATACTTCAGCCAGCTCAAAAGCACCTTATTTTTGTCATGTTTCTAGTTAATGTATGCATTTCAATGTGATGTTAGGATTGTAACACAAAACAGCTGATAAAACTTCTTAGTGACAAGGATTTGTCTGTTCAAAAACTGAGGAATAAGCCACTATCTTCTCTCATTCTTTTATGAAGAAGGTATTGGAGGCCATCATTATATTTTTTTTATACCATATTTTTGAACAGAAGATTGTAATTAGAATTCAGAATTTTTGTTTTTTAAAACCTGAGTCTCTTATGTAGGCAAAGAAACAATAACCTGTTCCTCATCAGGCCCTGAATTAAGGTGGTATTTCAACAACAATTTCAGGAATACAGGCAAAGGCACTTGGGTAGTTGCCTGTGGTGTTTGACAGTCAGGTGGTGATGCTGCTTAGAAGGTGGACAGGTTGGGTATGGATGATTTGTTTTGTGTGCTTCTGAGGCACAGCTGAGGTCAGAACTTACACCCACAAGATCTCCCTCTGGTGTCTCATCTTTTAGTGGGAATGGACAGTTATTAGAGGGGCTGACAGACACACTTTTCCTGAAGCACTTGGAATGTCCTTTTATTTCCCCAAGCACAGGTTCTCCCCCCCCCACCTTCTTCTCTGTGCCTCTCTAAACCTGCCCTTCCTTCCCTGCTCCCCCAGAGACACTGCCCTGGGCTCTGTGTTCCTGCAGCCCCTGGGTAGTGCACATCACAGCAGACAGGTCAGCTGGGGGCAGCTGCAGGACATGGTGGGGATGGACCTGGACATGTTAGTGGCTGGGACTAACATCACAGAATTGTTAAGGTTGGGGGAGATCTCTAAGATTATCAAGTCCAACTGCCAATGTGTCCTGGGCAGCTGAAGTATGTGTGCTTCAGCTGCTTGAGAGCATGATGTGGTTTCAGATGCTCTGACTTGGTTAGCTGCCTTCAAAGTCACTGATAAAAATCTCTCCAATTTCCAAATTCAGCAACAGCTTGGGACATAGGTGAATTGAAATTGCTCTCAGATGCCAAATGTTTCCTTCTGCTTCAAACAAATCTATTCCTTCCTTCAGCTCATGCAAATAATGACTTATTAAGCCTTGTTATGTTACATCACTGTGGTGGTAACCTTTCCTTCAGTGTTTTGAAAGCCAAACTCAACAGATGTTTCCTGCATGTGTGCATTAAATGATCTGTTCTTGCTCTCCATATATTATATGAATTAGTGATTCAGTGAACTATGTTTTCAGGACCTTTACTGCATGGAATATTTTCATCTTCTCTTGCTATTTATACCAATGTTATTCTCTAGGATACTTCCTGTCTGACCCAGCTGCAGTCCATGGTTTCAGTGTGCATCTGCTCTATGTGACAGCCTTGCAATACTCTCAGCAAACATCTACCCAGAAAGAGAATCAGCAGTTCAGAACTGGTGGCAACCTTCTCCTAAGCCAAACACGTGCTGAGGGCAGTTAGGCCATAGCCCAGTACCTTCATGTGCTGTAAAGTGCCTCAGCTATGAAAACTTAAATGAATGGTTTTACTTTAAATGAATTTAAATGTGTATTTTATAATTCCATTTGCTGTACCTTTCCCCATCTATTACAGACAGGGAAGCAAACCTGCAGAGAAGAATTACCCTTAAGATCCCACAATGTCATCGGGAGAGTTGGGAATCAACCAATGTTTCTTTAAAATGCAAAAGACAGAAAGAGCAACAGTCCCAATGTGCCATATTACTACTTGCTGTAATACTCTGTGTATTTCTCTTTACAGGTGACTGTTACAACTATTGGCTATGGGGATAAAGTGCCTCAGACCTGGATAGGGAAGACCATTGCATCTTGTTTTTCAGTGTTTGCAATTTCATTCTTTGCTCTGCCTGCGGTAGGTTCTCTCGTGCTTTTGCTGGCACTTTGGTGCCATCAGAGGAAATTGTGTTAAGGATTTTGTTAACATTTCATTGAACCTGGTGTTCTGAAAGCTTTCTATACAACTTTTGTATTGAGATTAAAATATATGTAGCTTGTAGGTTTTCTCTAAGTAGCTAAATAAAAGTAAATATGCCATGTTTATTCCTTGCAACACTGGATTTGGTATGTGAGAGGTTTAATCTCAAATACCTTCTCTATCTGTCTCAGAAATGTAAAGGAAATTATATCTCATGCTTATTACTTTTGGACTTAGTGATACTTAGACTTTTTAAGGTGTTCACTCACAGTTTAGTCCACTGATTAGGTCCAGGGTAAACTGTACAGTTCTAATACACATCCTTCTTATAGCAAAGCTGCTGACAAGGTGTCGCTGGCAGAGAGGCAAGCAGCAGCCACTGACACCGAGGCAGCACTTTCCCAAATTAGCATCTGCCCATGGCCAAAGTCCCATTTTCCAAAATGACCTGGGGCTGAGCATTTTGAGGTAACAACATTTTGCAGTGAAAATAGGTTCCCAAGTACTTTCTAGCAAGAAACAAGTTATTTGAGTACCAAGGGTAGATTCAAATTCAGCCACACCTAGACTCTGATTTGAAAACCCACAAAAGTTCAGTGCCAAGGGTAGTTAAGGGTACTTTCCCCAAATTTAGCAGTACTTCTGAGTTGTGCTCTTAAACCTAAATTACAATTACATATTGTTTCTATTATATATAAATTATATACTATGCTATTATTAAGACAAACAGCTGTAGTAGTTGCTAGTGTAGTTTTGGCAGGGGAGTAAAGGTGATAAGCACAGGATGGGTGAGAAGAATATCTTTATGCCAGTACCATCACAAAAGTTCCTCATAATATGAGCTATTTACTATTAAAACTGCAGTGGCTTTTTCAAATGAGTTGCTTGCTTTAAAAGTACACAACCTTGTGCAGAGGAGGGTCATCAAGTGCAGATTTTTAGACTCCCAGCATCAGTTTGCCTTTAAAGCATATTCTTTCCCCCATCTTCGTTCTAATCTCTTTCACATTTTTTCCCCGTTTAGAAAAGAGACCTGGTAAATGAAACCTGCAAGAAAAATGCCAAAAGCTGCTGTTTTAACTGAGGAGTTGTGGGTTTTATTCTCAGACTTGAATGCCAGTAAAATTGTGCTGTAAATAACGGTGCAGCAGCTCCACCTTCACAGCAGTGCTTTTATGTTTACCTGTCAGATGTGTCCCTAGTCGTTTGTAGAGGTAAAACAACAACAAACACCCCTTTACCAGTGGGATGTTATTACTGAATTAAGTTGTTCTTCAAAGTTAGCCCAAGGGGAAAATCTAGGGTTTGAAGCTCTAGCAGGAAATAGTTGATAGGTGGTGGTGTTTTAAATAAAGGGAAGCTGGCAGAGATCACAGTCAAAAGTAATTGTTGTGGCTAAACACAACTGGTATGGGTTCTGGATCCAGCACCCATCCTTCATTTCCCAAATAACTGATGTTTTGAGTATCATTAACTCTTTGATCTTTACTAAATGAACATAATAGGAAGGGCCTTTCCTGTTTCTTTCAAAACACTGGAAGATTAATACAGTTCTTAGAGGTTGAGCTAAGATCACTGGCTGCTCTGACACGCTCACTGGCATCTGTAGGAAATGAATTATGCTTCTGTTGAGTAGGTGTGGTCATGTAAACTGGTTTGTGGATGATCTCACTTCTGTCTGTGTTACTAAAAGCACTGTTACAGAACTCTACAGTGATGCGAACAGCTACCTGAATGACTTGCTCTACACTTCATTTTGGACTTAATAGGCATAGTACATTTGGAGGCTATTTCAGGTTGTACATCATCCAGTGCCATCAGTCCATGTCCCTTATCCTGAGATGGCCTTGCTTTGAACTCCCTGATGCCCTGACCATTTTGTAATACTCCTTTTCCTCTTCTTTGTCCTCCCCTCCCAGCATAGGGGAACATATGGAAATGGAAATTACCATCCTACAGTTAAAAGGTCTTTCTTGTGACCCAAATCATTCCCTGCAAGAGCTTGCTTTCTCATAACAACAAAGTGAAGCACAGCAGGTTAATATTTCTCCCTATTCTGTTGTTCCCCTGCACAAGCAGTTATGAGGCTTTTAGAGGCTATGAAATACCATTTCTACTCACTCTTTAGAATTTGAGTCCAGCTGACATAAATAGGCTTTGGATCAGGCCATGATAGCATTCATAGTCTGTGGGTCTGAAAACTTAACAGTATTAAGTCATTTCCTCTAAACAATTCATTGGGGTTTATGATGCTGAATGAAAGTTTATTAATACAACATAATTTGGCAAGTTTATATGTGGTTTATTTTCCCCCTCTTAAAAAGAAAACTAAGACCTGTATTTTCTTTCTTCCCACAGGGAATTCTTGGTTCAGGCTTTGCCCTAAAGGTGCAACAAAAACAAAGGCAGAAGCATTTCAACCGTCAGATTCCAGCTGCTGCCTCTCTCATACAGGTACTGAGCTCCTGCAGTTTGCCTACTATCATTTCTTTCCATTTCTAGGTGGTGGTTGGTTTTGCTGTTAGTTTTGTTTGAGTTGTTTTTTGCTGTGTTTGTTTTGTTGTGTTTCTTTGTGATTCACTGTCAGTAAGGACACTGAGATCTTACCCCTTACTTCAGTGGAGCTAGCATTTCATCTGTATGGTTTCATTCTAGGTTTTTGCATCTTTTCTTCCCTCCCTCAGTACCTACATGTAGCTTTTTATGAAGCACAGGGATCAAATTTTAAAGAAATGTAGATATACACCTGAGCTGTATCATTTTTCCCTCCTCATATGACTTATTTCTTTTGCCTCATGAGTGATTGTAGATTTCCATGTCAGGCTCTTTATGGGAACAGTAGCTAACTGTAAAGTTTATGCTTGAAACTAAACAGCCCCAGAGTTAATGTGAAAAAGGTTTAAATTTAGGGCTCTGGTTATAGCCAGAGATTAGCCAAAAGTCTTCAGACTTGGTGTGTTTTGTTTGGATTGCATGGTCAGAGAAAGGTATGCTTTTGCAAAGAATGGATTTTTAGTGTTCCCACTGAGTCTTCTGGGAGATCACCCCCACCTTAATGGGAAGCCTGAAACTGCATGTCCAGAGTGTTGGACTTGAAATGTTGGGGAGTGGAGGACAGACAGTGAGTTGTGCTACCTGTTCTTAATTAAATCCTAATTTAGTGCTATTATGATTTAGTCTCACAGACTTCTAAAAGCCCAGTTTCAGAAGTGCTCTACAGATAAGATTATACAATACTATTATATATTGTTATACAAGAAGATTATTCTTAAACCAAAAAGCTTATGAAGTGAGTTCAAGATCAGACAACAGCTGAAATGAGTGCTACTTTTTGCTTGTATTCCTTCTTGGTTTCTTCTGGAGCCAGTTGTTTCTTCCAGTATCCTATTAACCATGGTGGGAATTGTATGGTGCTTGTCTGACCCTCTACTTTCCAACTGCTCTCTGTTTTCTGCTGTCATTCTGCCTTGCTTGCTTGGCCTTTCCCACTTTAAATTGTGTGTGTATATGTGTGTCCTTTTTTTCATGTAGTGAGTAAGATCTGCCTTTTTAATTCAGAGACTAATTATTAATCAACTCTGATTATTTATTTACACATTTAAGAGAGAATGTAGTAAAGTTTTGTCTCTGGTTGGGCTTGTTTCCTAGCCCTGCTTTTCTCCTTTTTGGCCTAGAACATAGCACTTTACTCCTTGGTGGTTGGCAGGAGGGAGGATTGGGTTTGACTTTGGCTCCTGGTAAACCCCTAGTGCTGTACCCTCATGCTCTTATTCCCTTATTTCTTCACATGAACGTAGCCTGACTGATCACATCACAATTGCTTTTCTGCTGATAATACTCTAGTAAGACAGGGAAGAATGATTTTTGTTTTCAGAGTAGGAGCCTGAAACAGACGATTCAATAGGCAAAATACTCGAAGTCAGACAGGGAAACTGAGGCAGAGCACAAAATTCAACCTCCATCTGTTAAGTCCAGTCTAAAGGTCTCTCATTATTTACTCCTTGTTAATGCCAACACAAGTTTGTTACATAGCTACAAACCCAATTGCCTTAATTCTTCTGTTGCTTAACCATTTGTTGTAGACTGCCTGGAGATGTTATGCAGCAGAGAACCCAGATTCTTCCACATGGAAAATATACATTCGAAAACCTGCCAGGAATTATCATCTGCTGTCACCCAGCCCAAAACCAAAGAAATCAGTGATGGTACCAGTACCTTGACCTTTCTTCTTACAGTAATTGAAAATGTTTAGATCAGATTGAATTTGTTTGTTCTCTAGAGCCTATTAGTTGTGTTTGTTTTACAGATTATTCCTTGGTTTCAGAGTTTTTATTTGCATTTCAGTTAGGAGATTTTCAGTGAAGAAAAAGGTTAAATCTTGACTTATGTATGACAGCAGTGTTTTCATATCAACTGATTACACAAGTCAAGATTTTTGTTTGTTTAAAAAATAGCAACAAAAAGCCTTTGTCAGAATCTTCAGCTTCTGTAAGAGTTCATCCTCTCAGTGGTGAGAGCATTGCTCAGCAGCCTCAGGCTGTGGAAGGAGAGGATGTTGTGCAAAACTCTTCCCTAGCATCCCAGGCTCACATCTGAGCTCAGTAGCAATCATTGCATTTGCTCTTTGCTGAAGGTATGATTTATTGCATCCATAAAGTGGTAAAGACATTCTAGAATACATTGATTTATAGAAACTGCTGCAGAGCTGGCAGATTTTATTGGTTTTTTTCTAACTGCAGGCAAGGGATTTGCTAATGACAGAGTGATTAGCCAGTTTTGGTGGGATGAGGGCAATCTTACTGAGAATCATGCAGTGCAGTCTCATGAAAATGGAACTGGAAGGGTTTAACTTTTGACTGGTTACAGCTCATTGGGGGCTGCATTGTTGTGCAAGTTGCTAAAGAGGCACCTAAATGTGGCTTGGTTTGAGTAACTTCTAATACCTGTGTATTTTCAGGTTAAAAAGAAGAAATTCAAGTTAGACAAGGACAATGGGCTTTCTTCTCCAGACAGGATGTTAACTGTTCCACACATCACTTATGACCATGTGACAGAGGACAAGAAGCCTGATTTCACCTTTGATACATATGAAAATTCTGGTAAGATATTCCATGATCAAATGCCAGTAACTGTAATGGCTTCTGTTAGGCAATTACACTTGGGTCCTCTTTAGTATCTGAAGGAGAGAGGATGAGGACACTCTAAAGCAAGAATGCTTTGGTTGCTGCCTTCTCTGGATAAGATTCAACCATTCCTTTAATGAGCATACTCCAGTGCAGGCACACTAAGATGATCTGGCATTTCTGCCTGCCAGAGGAGGTACTATCTCCCAGGCTGGTGCATACATTCCCCAATTCTGCAATTGATTGACACCACCTGGATTAGCTGTCAGCTTTTCCATGTGAAATTTATCCAAGATGTGTTATATGGTGCTTGTACCTCACCCAAAAATGCTTAAGTCTTGGCTGCACATGAAACCATCATGTGCTACTGCCATCTGCTCAGTGGAGTAGGCTGTGAATCATACTTTGAAAGCAGAAGTGCTTAGACAAATGTGGATCCATCTGTATTAAAGGTACACTGTACAAAATGCTGCAGTAGGAGAAAGAGAAAGCACTCTGATAGCCAGCTTGTAATTAGTAATTTAGTTGCTTTAGCTGTAATGAACTTCCAAAATAACTGAGTTTTACAGTGTGGCTTTTTTACAAATGTACTTTTATTAGAAGATTTTAGTGTACATTGCTCAAGTGTTGGCAGCAAGAATGAGGTTTAATTTTTACGGTGTGTTTTACTGATTAGAGATACTTTAAATACTTATGTTTTTTTCTCCTCAAAAATTTGGCTGCCCTGATTAAATTTAATGACCTTTAAAATAAGAGCAATGTGGGCTGGCAGCAGGCATAGTTTAATTCAAACAGGAAGTCTCACCTTCCATGTACCTTTGTGGTAGGCTTCTGTTTTGTCTTGTTCTGTAATATCCATGCTTTTCCACTCTGCTTGGCCTCTGTTAAGGAATGATTGTGAATTGCACCTGGTGGCAGAAGTGACATAGCTGTCCAAAGGTGGACAAGTCCTGAGTTTAGTCTGCCTCAGGCACACTGAGTACAGATACCTTTCTTCAAAACCACCCAGTGAATAAACTATACAAATGCTTAATTTGTTAAGTCTCACCTTTTATTGCTAAGTTTCTAAGGTGATTAAAGGACAATATGATTTTCAAGCAGCCTCCTATTGCATTCAAAAATCTGCTCTTTAGCTTTCAATAAAAGGATTTGCTCTGATTCCTTCTGACACTTATCTTTTTTTCTCTCTTTTTTACCTGTGCTTTGCTCTCTCTAAACTGTTACAAGTACACAGGACAAACAGGAATGTTTAAATTGTTTGGTAAGTTGAGGAAAATAATTCTATCTGTGGCATGCCAACTTCTGACAATGTAATGTTTGCAGTGCTGTTCATGTGTGTCTAGAGCCATATAGCTTCTAAGAAATCTGGTGCAGCCAAGGAGATCTAGGCAGCCAAAAATGTGGATTCTCACACTTAGAATCACAGTTGCACTGACAGTTTCATTGCAAAGCAAAAAGTCAGCACTCTTTTGTATAAGTAGATGAGCTCTGGTTCTGCTTTTGTAATGGAGAAGAATTGCTCCTGGATATATAACTAATAGAAAGATAATCTACATATAAAGTATGTTTCATCCAGTAGTTTAGTTATCTGAGCATATAGCTGAACAAATAGCATATTTCTAAATAAATAGATTGGGATGGCAGAAAAGATTTCCAGATTTGACCTCCAGTATTGTGCATTCTGAAGTATCTGCATCTGTTCCTGAAAAAAATGTGGTTGTAGATATTTGTGGACAGATGGGGACCCATAAATTAAATCATTTATTTTACTGTTTGTCTGGATTCTGTGATCACTTAAGCAGCCATGCAGTCCTGTGGTGTTTCTAATGTGCTTGCTTAGGCACTTTCTTAACAATTGAGTGTTCCCCAAAGACTCTAGGATTAGAGCTAGGGCTGGGCAAAAATCCTCTGTGATTTAGTTGGGAGTGCTGTAAGCCCCTCAAAGTTGTCTCAGACAACAGTTGTCTAAGTTCTCTAAGGCAACAGAGGCTTCTTCTCAGTGATCAAGTGCAAGGCTGCTTAGGCTTGGATTAAATTGCCTGAAAATACAAGATTCAGTTTCTCCTCTGAACCCACCTGGAACACAGGTGCAGTTAAGGTGGTAAAAGAGCAGAAAACCCAAACAGAATCTCCTTGGCTCCCCAATGATCAATCTTTGTTTTGCCCAGTTTCCACTTGTGTCCTGTTTTCCAAGCAGTACATCTCTACTGCAGGTGAGCATAGTGCAACAAGCTCAGGAGACCAGCAAGAGCCTTGAAGTCACCTGTTTTACATGAACAAGAAATTCTTTCCTCTTGGGGAAACAGCAGAGCAGTTTGGCCAACCACCATAGGTTGTTTCCATTTCCTACCTAGGCAGGGTGAGCTCAGTGGACCTGGGAGGTTACCTACCACTGTTCTCAGTGTCTCCAAAAAATAAAGAGGAGACAAGGGATTTGTACTCACTGTGGGTAAGATTACCTGCACAGAAAACTGAAGCTGCCAACTCTAAAGCTCAGAAACAATAAATTAGGAAGTATAAAGCTCATTTGGCTTTAATATGGTCTTCAGAGAGCCTCCAGTCACATATCCATATGTTGCTTCCTCAAATTCAGTAAATTTTGGTTCTCTCTTTTGGGCTGCCCAGTTATATTCAAGTCTTCACACTCTTGGATCCCCTATCTGGCTTCCCTGCCAGGATCTCTGTGCAACCAGAGATTGCTACCTCCTTTTCTCTCCTCCTCCTTTCTTCTGGCATCATCACTACAGCAAAGCCTCAAGAGCAGTGGCTGGAGTGTGCCCAGCACTGACAGAACACTTACAAACTGAGGGAGAATTCAGATTTTTTTAACTCCAAGACATTAATATTTTGAGATTTTTTTCTCTTTGCATGAAAGTAAGGTAGGACTCCTGAGAAATATGACTCTGTGCTGGTGTGAGCCCACAGACCTTTCTAATGGAAATAGTTATTAAAAGGATGTTCAAAAGAACTAAACAAAACATCAACATTATGCTTTAGTGAGTCTTCTTATCACTGACTACTCTTGCTTGCCTGAAACTTTTCCCCAAGAAATTCAGCTTGAGGCAAGCACTTGGCTTAAATAGTTGAAGTGGGCAGCTTCAAATGCTTCTTATGAGATCACAGAATCATTTAGGTTGGAAAAGACCTTTAAGATTATCAAGTCCAACCTTTAACACAGCACTGCTAGGTCACCACTAAACTGTGTCTCTCAGAGCCACATCTCCACATCTTTTCAACCCCTTCAGGGATGGTGACTCCACCACTGCCCTGGGCAGCCTGGGACAGGACTTGACAACCCTCTCAGGGAAGAAGTTTTTCCTAATGTCCAAACTAAACCTCCCCTGGAACAACTTGAAGTTGTTTCCTCTTGCCCTGTCACTTGTTACTTCGGAGAAGAGACCAACCCCCACCTCTCATAACAACCTCCTCTCAGGTAGTTGTAGAGAGTGAGGAGGTCTCCTCTGATGTGTCAGGCAGCTTCAAACACAGGTGGCAGCACTGGAGCCTCACCATGAGCTAGCTACTCTGTGAACAGTATGAAGCCGAGTGAGAGGAGTCTGCCCATGTGAGGTTGTACACTTTGGAGAAGGAGACACATGAGGAAACCCTAAAGTCAGGAAGGAAAGGAGCAAACAGCTAGATTTCTTTCCTCCAGATGAGACTGGCTTGTAGGAAGGAATACCTTTCACAGATGACACTGTCACGAAGAATGAATTTGAAGAGACAGTGATACCTTCCCTAGTGGTGATTTAATATTCAGCTAACATGGAGCGCACACTAAATCTCCTCAGCTACCTGTCTGGAGCTTTTTTCTTTATTTTATTTCATTTTATTGTTTCCCTCACCCCTTTCCTGTCTCTCTTTATTTCATGTGCATCTTTACTGTAACTCAGATTGTCAGCGCTCCTGGCCATCCTTTTCCGGGGAGCAGCAGTCTTCCAGTGCTCCTTCCTCTCCAGGTAAAGCTCATCATGTTTCATTACTCCATCACCACCTCTATTCATTACTCAATCTTTTCATTACTGGCTGGAGTTGCCTGCTGCAGCACAGAAAACTATAGTGGTGCTCTTTAAAGAAAGCATAGGCATGTCTGCGATGTTGTGAGTTGGGGAAGTGGTTCAGGTGTTTAAATAAATAAAGGAATTTTCTGCAGAGCAGAGGTATTTTCTAAATACATTGATTAAAACTCAGACTTTCTATGAAAAATGCTTTAAAGTGTTCTAATTTTTTTTCCCTGTTCTTGCAAACAGCAACGTAAAATATTTTCTGTCTTCCTCGCCAAATACTTCACTGGAAAAAGCACTTGGGGTTCTTAATGTTACAGAGTCTGACAGAATTTGGGAGCCTGAGTTTAAAAATGAAATCTGTAATACATTGCCTGATTTCTTGGCTGCATGAAAGCATTGGTACACAAAGTAATTCTGCCACTAAAAGCTTTCAATATCTGCAGTTTTGTGAAATGGCCTTTCCAGAAAGGACCTCATCCTGGATGAGCTGACCATCTAGCCACCTGTCTCATGTTTGGGCTTAAAGATGAGATGTCCTTGTGCCTTTGTGTCAGGGGGACTGGGAACCAGTAGACCAGTTCAGGCAGCTTGTGACAGGAGCTGACTGCTCACCATGAATATGCTTAGGACTGTTTGTGGATCTAGGCCTGGTTTCTTGATCTCAGTCACAGTAGTTACACCCCAGAAGTTGGTATTACAA
Organism: Galbula dea; assembly: GCA_013399015.1. Taxonomy (NCBI): domain Eukaryota; kingdom Metazoa; phylum Chordata; class Aves; order Piciformes; family Galbulidae; genus Galbula; species Galbula dea. The sequence continues at coordinate 654,171 of VWZX01011307.1, forward strand.
ACTAAACTAGAGACTAGAGATGATATAATAAGGATCTAATCTTGCTGTTGAATTGCCCTGGTGCTGTAGAGTGATGGTCCATGGTGTGACTGAGGATTACACAGTAGGGGTTGTAATGCTTGGAGCTGCCTGTGATACTCTACATTCTAGGGTATGAGCAGTAGGAACAAAAAAGAAATAAATAAGAAAACAAAAAGAAAAAAGCTTTAATATTTCAGTAGAAATTGAAATTCTTTGGGTAGAAGAGTTAAAGTTTTACCCTTTGTGAACTCTGCTGTATAAGCAATTTTGGAGTAATAATTTCTGGTTCCAATATTCTGTCCAAGGGTTCAGTATTTCAGAGATCTAAATGGGGAAGGTGAATGCTATTGCTTTAACTGTTATCTGCATGTTTCCTCACAGTGAAAAAAAGCCCAGCATTTTTAGATGTGACCACAGGACCCATCATCAGGACCAACAGCTTTGCCGATGAGCTTGACCTGGAGGGCGAGACGCTGCTGACCCCAATAACTCACATCTCACAGTAAGCCAAGGCTATTGAGCTGGGCATTACTTGACTTAGAGGAGAGAAGCCAATTCAGGAGGGAGGAGCTGCAGTATGGAGCTGATAGGGCTATCTTGGATATTTGCCCTAAACCCTTTTTACCTTGAAGCTGGTGTATACTTTTCTGAGTGCCAGTAAATCTTCATGTTGACCTAAAGAAAAGTTCATTTGGCTGTGACACAAAGCTTTCAGTTTTTAGCTAATGTCTCTGGGCAGCTGGTGGTTGAGAGCCTCAGGATTTTTCATGTGGAGACAATGTGTGGGAGTACTTCCCTGCTGAAAATTATATTACTCCTTCCACCAGTTGCCAGTGGAATAGCTGCAAATTTTCAACTACTACTTGTGAAATAGCAGCCTTCCCATTTCAGCGGCACCTTCTCTGATGGTCAAATGATGTTCTACACTGGGAAAAAAAGATCTGGTTTGATCTTTATTACTGCTTTGTGATGTATAAATGTTATCTGAAGTAGGCCTGTATTTTTTATTTTGCTGGTTTTTTCCTTTTAAAAGATTTCCCATGTCTTTCATATTAAAATCTTATCCCCAGGTTCTCAGATTATTCTGAAGCATTGAGAATTGCAAAAGATTTTTGTTCAAATGCCTTTAAGAGAAAAAGAAACCTTCTGCCATTGTTTAGTTCAAACTCCTGACAAATGCTTATTATTTACCATGAAAATTCTTGGCATACTTGTGTTTCTGAGGTACAAAACATGCAGAAGGGCCTGCTGCCCATTTTCATACCTTCTTCCTATACAGAATAAATAGCAGAAAATCACAAACATTCTTTTTATAGCCACTTTAGAAGGACTTTTTTTCCAAGAAAGTAGATTTGGAGGGGGTTGGGGGCTGTGTCTTCTCTGCTCCCAACCACAAGGACTTGCTGTCTCAGCTGAATCACCCAAATGTACATATGTTTGTAAGGCAGAGAATTTAGGAGACTTGTATTCTGGAGGAGTTCTTAGTGATTCAAGCAGGAGGAGGAAGTCATAAATTTCCTCAAGCCTTAGAGCAGGACAATGGAACAGCAAAACCAGATCTAGAAGTTTCCTTTGTGTAGCTTTTTTCTTTTTTTTTAAACTTTAATTTACCAGAACATTGCATTTTTAAATATTTTTTTTTAAGAGCAATAGGCTTTGGTGCTAGGAGTTTGCATTATCCTTTTTGGATTTGGGAATGATTTACTGATTTCTCATTGTTACCTTCACTGATACATTTCAATAATAAGTTGCTCCTTCACTTTTAAGTCCAACTGGTGTAGAAGTTTGAAGTTTTGTTTTCTGTGGAGTACTTGTAGGAGACCTTAGGACCTAGGTAATGTGTACCAACTGAAGAACCACAGCAAATTGACACCTTTATCTTTCAGTAATTTCTATATTTCTCTTTTACTTCCTTCATTTTTGGTTGGAACTGTTGTTGAAATCTCCCTAGTTTGCTGAAGATGATGAGTTGATGGGATGGTACAAAACATGCCCCTATATATGGCTTGAACTGAGTGTCTGCTGAGTGGGGAGAAAAAGACTTTGGGGTTAGGGTCAAAACTGGATGAAGTGGATTAAATGCAAAACTTGATAAAATACTGATACATGGGCATCCAAATGTTCCATAGCCTAAGAAATGTTCACTTAGAAGTGCCTTTAGCTTGTATGCAGTTTTTAAAAGGCCTGAAACAATGCCAGATCAGCCTATAGATACAAGGGCTTGGCAGAAAGATAGAGAAAACCCTGTGTTTTGTAATGTCACTTGGGCTGTTGGCATTCAGGTAACAGACATTCCCAAATATTTTGAAATAAGGAAATAATTCAGCTGTTTGTGGTAATGTTGGCTTGTGCATCCTGCTTGCATTTGGGGCAGCTGAAAAGCAAGGTGCTGGGATGAATTTCACTGGCTACCTACCTGTGCAGCTGGGTGCTGGAGACCAGGAAATACCCATGGATTATTTAGACAAATACTTCATTTCAAAGTCTTAGGGAACAGCTCTTAATGAGATGGTTATACCTGGTATTAGGACCTACAAGTTAGACATGTGGGTGTGTGATTAAAGATGGAGTTTGGAACTGTGCAATAGACACAGCTTTGGGTGCATAGCCACCCACTACTTTTCTGTGTCAAATGTGTGCTTTGTCATTTCAGATCAATGTCTGTGTATGTTTTTTAGTTCAGACTTGAAAGTTCTGCTGTGCTGAATTATTTTGTTCTGATGTCCCCAGTTGTGAAGCATTTTATTTCCTTCAAGCCATTATCTGTACAGTATGATTGCTCTAGATTTGTTGATAAGGATGCAAGCAAACACATGCAAGTCTAAACTCAAGTACTCAACAAAAATACAGCACCAGCTATGAAAACAAATTAGCATGGAAAAGTCAAATTAAGTGCATGTATCTCTAGTTTCAGGTCTAAAAAGCAATTTATACTCATATATATACTCATTTATCAGAGGAACAGAAACATGAAGGCAGTTTCAGAAGCAGAAGCATAATATAAAACACTCAATCTAAGGATTTGGGATTCATAGCACTACTTCCTGACCAATTATATATTCATTGCAACCTATGAATTAGCTTACCTATAACCACAGAGAGGTGACTCCAGAATAAACACCAATTTTTGAAAGTCATAAATACATGAGTAAATATTACACAGTTAATTAGAGACATCCCACTGGAAAGTGACTTAGCTGACAGTATGAAAAACCTTTCCTTTTGCCAGGTAGTGTAAATCTGGCAGAAGGGTGGGTACCTCCTGTGTTACTGGCAGGCAAACACTTGGCATCCTTGTGCTTAAGAAAACAAGGAGGCTAAGTTGGTTTCCTCACTTACACTAGGTCATGGAAAGAAAATGCCAACTTTCAGCTGCTATGACAAAGGGCTTTAGGCTTCTAGGCCTGGAGTCTCCTTTAAATTGAGTTTGTATCCTGCAGAAATGATTCTTTTTGTAAATGTAGGCACATATTCTCACTGGATTTAATAGGACTGGTTTGTGTCTACTATTAAAAATGCAGGTGTGGGGGTTTTTTTGCATTACATACTTCTGCCTGTATTTTAAACATGTTTTGAAGGACATGATGTACCAGAGGTAGCCCTATTTTTGTGGAATTAGAGGTGGGAAATCTTTCCTGTTTCATGTTCCTTTTTCCTGGGGTGATGAACATGCATTTCATTGAAGACTGGTTTTGTTGATACACACAGAAAATAATTCCTGAGTGGAGACTCTCTTGCAATGGCATATGGCTGTGATCTTAGAGTTAATGCAGCAGTCTTACACTAAAAAGCATTAGATTAAAACCAAGAAGCACTTTCTTTTTGTTGTTAAGTGTACTTCCATCCCAAAAAGCTTCTGTGTTGTGACATCAGCTTTGTCTTCTCCAGTGCCTCCAGCAGCATCTCAGGTGTGGTAGAAAGAGGGATTGTATTAGGAGTAAATGGGAATCTCCAGTAGAGGTGTCTTCAGGAATAAGGTTTTCTTTGTTGAGCAGCACAATAGATGGAATACTGAGGCAAACAAACTTAGTGCCTTTTGATAATTTCCAGATGAAGAGGAAATCATAGACTCATAGAATGGTTTGGATTGGAAGGCACCTTTCAAGGTCCCCTGATAACAGCTTTAAGAACTGTTGAAGTGGATGATTTTGAACACTTTGAAATAGACTTGAAATAATCAAAGTGTGCTGGTGAACTGAGTGCAGTGTCCATGGTGCTGCAGTTACCACTGACTTTTCTTGGAAACAATATTTTCTTTCTTTTTTTCCTGAAGATTTTTGGCATATTCTGTGTTTCAATTCCCAGCAGATATCTGTTGGTATGAGATGTAACTGCCTTGCCTAGAATGAACAGTGTTGAATGTGCTCTCTGTCTCTTTTCTGTTGGATTATCAGTGAGTGGAATTCCTCTTTGGTTTGATTTGCTAGCTCATGTTGTAAAAGATTCCTGCTTTTATCTGCCTCTTCTATACCAAAATGACCCTCTGAAGCCTGAGCAAATATTTCTTTTTCCCCTCTGGAGTGGCCAGGTGCAAGAGTTGACTTCTGCTGCCACAAGAATTCTCTCTGGAACTCTGCTAGCAATATTTAAGCCATCATTTTCATGGGGTCCATGCAATGACAGAAGAATTGCAGTGGTACAAACTGTATGTGAGAACATGCTTAAGACCAGAGCTTAGTGTTCAAGCATTTCTGCTTACTGCTAGGTGCTGTTATTCCAGTCATTTCCCTAACTTGAAGAGGAAAGTCTTCAGTACTTGCTGTCTGCTGGGCAGCATCCCTTCTTCATTCAGCACGTTTCAGTATGTCATCAGACTCTCTTAGGAGTGCTGCTTGCAGCCTCTGCTGATTTAATGGTTTGCTGAAAAGGGGGAGGACTCTTTCTGAGTTATTCCCTTTGATATGGACAAACACCATTATATCTTGTGCTTTTGATATAAATTAGCCATAAACCTGGCCAGAGAAACAGACCCTAGAACTCTAGGTGGATCAAGAATCTGATGTTTTTTTCATCTATTCAGCTGCTCTGAGCCACTTGAGGAAACTGTGTCCCTAAAGCTGGTTTACCAGCAATCAGGAAAGTTCCTTTTTCAGAAAGAAACTCCAGACTGGTGATAAGTGTGACACTAAAGATTTCAGTGTCATCATCCCATTCTGGTTTCTCACTACAGGTGCATGGGAGGGGAAAAGAACTGTGCCAGTTCAGTCCTAAATACGGCTAATCCCTTAAGTAAGCAATGATCAATGCAGTGTAGTCATCAAAAAGGACTCAAAGCACCTCTGATTTAATTAAGAAACTACTAGTTTGCTAGGTAAACCTAGTTTTAAGGGGCTACAAACTTGTCTGCAGCTCAGGAGCTGGGTGGGTGTAGTAGAGCAGGACATTTGCAAACTTGTCCCTTGAATGCTGAAAGGCAAATGGGTGTCTCAGTGTGTTCATCTAACTTGATATGAACTTTATTTCTGGCTTATGGATAGTGATATCAGCAAAGCACTGCCAAAATAGCTGTGCCATTCCCACTGCACCAATGAGCTCATAGTTCCACCAGTGTTGTGCATTTTTGTACACAGCTGCTCTGATTCTACATCACAGCTGGGGAGGAGCTGTAGCTGCTGCTGTGCCCAGACAAAGGGGGCACCTTGTTTCCAGGTGCTCTTGCATCTAGCTGTCTGTATCTCTTTAATCTGTCTTCCTGTGCCTAAACTGGAAGCTCTTTGAGTTGGGGACTAGTTTGTTCTGTGTTTGTACAGTACCTAATAGGTAGGATCTCAGTAGATGAGCTGGTCCTGTGTTCTGCATCTGATGTCTGCTATGGAGCTGGCTGAAGGTGACATGTTGTGTCTTCCATGGCCCTGGCAGTTATTGACAATCTTTCTTTCTATAGATGGGTTGCTTGAAATGAGCTGCAGACTTGGGCAGACTTTCACAGTGTCTTATTTCACCTTCACCACTGCAGGAACTGAGCTGCTGCCAGCAGAGTAAAGACTAATGTGGCCAACATCTGTCCTGTTGTCCTGTGTGGTTACTCATTTCTTTTATGTTTAGGGAGAAGTTCTTGTGTGCTGTGGTGGGTGGTTGCTTTTGTCATAGATGAGCTCGAGGAAGTAGTTTACATCCCCAGATCTGAAGCCCAGAAGGGATAATTAGGTCATTGCCTTTGATCCTGCGGCAGAGGGGCTGGAGCGCTCCGTGGAGCCAAAGGCAGCCTTGCTGGGCTCTGCTCTTAATGTCAGCTAAAACACAAGAATTGTGTTTCACAAGCTTAGGAAAGGCTGAACAGGTGAAAGATTCAGCCAGAAACCTAGAGTTTGCAGTTTCATCATTCCTTTTTTTTTTGTAGCTTTCTGTTTGTTTGTTGGAGAGGGAAGTGCAAGCACATACTGGGGCTGCAGTTTGCCAGAAGGCAGGACTGGACAAATATTTTCTGTGTTAGGGGTTATGAGCCTGTGTGAAATAATGTTCTCATGATCTTTTCTCCCTTCCTACAAATTGTTGATCTATTCAAGTACAGCATAAAATTACTATTTGGCTATTTTATGTTTCTGCCATGGTATAAAAGTAATGTGTTGACTTTTCCTAGTGTACAAACTGTCTAGGCAGAAGCTAAGATAGCTGAGCTATTTCTTTTGTGTTGCAGATGAACGATGCATTCCTTGGTCTCCAAGTGCTGGTTTACATCTTGATTGATGTTCAGTAATTAAACCAGACTCCAGCTGGTTAGTGATTCAGAAGTACAAGGGTCCTATGCTGTAAAAACAACAAGCAACTCTCCACTGACTAACTTTTATCATTGTTTGCTTTGGGCACCATGCAGAATAATAACTGCAAAAGCTTGCTTTGGGGGGGAGAGGAGACAATAAAAATGTCCTACTTTTGTCTAGCTTTTCAGAAATGTTACATTTATGATCATCTTGAGTTAACTCCAAAATTAAAATTCAAAGCATAAACAACCATTTTCTTTCTGTTATGAGGATGGGAGATGGCTTTACTTTTTCTTTGGATGCGGTGGATATGCCAAAGGAAGTTAAAATCTTGAATAGCTTATAGTGTGTGTGTTTCTTGGGAGTTATTTTATCCATTAAACAGGTTAGAAATTTTGTTTAAGGCTTTATTAGTTATATGAAAAATAACAGCTTCCTACTAATGTGGCAACAAAATACTCATGGTGAAGTTGTAAACTTTAATACTTTTACATAATACTTAAAACAGCATCCCTCAAAATCTGCAGGCAGTATACTCATGCAGTGTATACCATCAGTGGGGCAAACATTCCTGAATTTGGCATCAGGAATCTCTAGGAGTCAATCTGGTGTCAGCCCAAGGTGGTAGGACCCTGTTGAGATCAGTATGTGCTGACCAGAGACAGCTGACCATAGAGATTTATTCCATGTGCAGGCACAAACTAGTAAATGAACATTTTTAGCAAAAACATAACTCTAATATTGGTCAGACTGTTAGCTTTTTTGTAAAGATTTTTTTTTTCCAATAGTGAAATGTGGATATCTGGGTCTGGAGTGGATAGAGCTGGAAACCCACACAGCATAACAAGGAAATACTTCACCTAATGTATTTTTGACCTAATAATCTAGTTCCAGGCTCAACTATCAAATCCAGGCAGGGAATATTATGGTATTTAAACCCAATAGCACATGTAACCCAAGAGACCTTTGTGTTTTAATACTTGGATAACATTTAATTTCTAATAAGGTCTTGTGAGAGCATCTTCTGTAGTAAAGTGCATTCTGTTGGAAACATGGAAATCAACAGCTGGTTTAGATATTTCTGAGCAGAGTAACAGTGCTGAAGGGAAATGTAACAATATTAATGCACAGGGAAACAACTCCAAAAGGTGTAAATGGGTTAGCTTACCTGCTGCAATACTATTCTTGTTCAGGAAATATCATTCTATACATTATGTTGATAAAAGTGATCTGAAAACATAACAACATATTTAAATATTATCCCCATGATTAGGGGATTTTGTCTGTTTGGTTTGGTTTCCACACTGCAGGAGGAGCAGGATCCAGCAGTGCTTGAGCTGGGTATAGCCCTTCTCCAGTTATAGGTTTGGTATGGTGAACTTCACAGACATTAGGCAGTGGCAAATGGTTTGGCAATCCTCACAAGCCACTATTGTAGAGCTGATTTTAAGGCAGAATGGATGCTTGCCTCGGGTTCTCCCCCAGATGCAGGATGTGCAGGACAGCAGCAGAGTGCTGCAGGATGTCCTTTTTCCTTTTGCTAGCAACATGAGCTGGCAGCAGGGCTCAGCTGAGCACAGTTGGGCTTGGAAAAAAACCCCAAACCAAGGGTGAAATAAGGTGTGCATGAAGAACTCATTCTTCACCTGGGTCTGCAAGTGAGGGGTCAAATTCCCTCCATTGTCCCAGAATCACAGAAGGTTAGGAGTTGGAAGGGACCACGAAAAATCTGAGGTGCCAAGAGTTTTCCATTGGGAGCACAGGGAGGTTGCAAAGGTTGAAACATCCTTTTTTTTTTTATTCCTCACATTCTACCTCTAGTCTTGGAAGCTGAGCTGCCATGTGTGTGTTTTCCCTGTACTGTTTCTAGAAGACCCACCTGGGATTTAGAGTTTTGCTGTGATACTGAGAAATTGTGGGTCAGCAGCACAAACATGTATTTCTCCTCTTTCTTCTCTTTCCACCCTCTGTTCTTAGTTATTTTTCAAACTGTGCAACATTTAATGGTTCTTGTTATTGCCTATTTCCTACAATAAGTAATGCAGAGCAAATAGGAAGCCAGGAGCATAGTTAAACTGCTGTTATAAAACTTCATCTGTGTTCTAGCTGTGATAAATGCACTTAAGAAGTTGAAATGCCAATCATCATTCTTGCTGTTGTTTGATTATGAGTACCTAAAAATGTTTAGGCTTTGTGAGAAATGTCTTTATTTAGAAGGCAAGGCAAAGATTTACATATGTGCTTTGTCCTGGAGGATTTGCACTGTGCTGGCTGCTGTGTAGGGAGCTTGTGCTGAGAACCATGTGCTGTACAAGAAATGCTGTACAAGAAGTAGCTGTGTTTGAGTCCTAAGATGGCTGCTGGGATAATAAATAATGGAAGGATGCAACCACAGTGTGTTTGTTCTCTAGTGAATTTAGGAAGTGTTCTCAGTCCATCTGCTTTTCATTTCAGAAACCTAAGCCAGTCCTGTCTATGTGCAATTTTCAGATACTAATTTGGAATGCATTCTTGTCCACAGCCTTTGTTACACTCTAGAATCTTGATCTTTTATATTTTTTTTTAAAGGCTATTTGCAGCCTTTTTTTTTTTTCCCCTTAGGCCACCCACATAGGGGCACCTGCCAGGTCTTCAGGGGTACTTCCTTTCCTCTGCAGGACTCTGAGGTTTTTTTGTAGCTGTGTGTACTGTGTCTCATCCATTCATCATTATTACATCTTAATGTAGGTCTCAGGTTTGCTAAATTATGTTAAATCACTTCCATATTGAAACAGATGAATAATTTTGAATCAGTGTGTGCTGCAAACAGCAGGATCAGATTGTTAGAGCTCTTAATTGTTTCTTTTTGTCTGAAGGCTTTTGGTCTTTTACTGTAAGTTATGAACTGGCAAATAATGTATGCTGTAGACCTTGCAGCGGTACCAGCAATGGCACATTGGAGACACAATACATCTAGGAACTCCTTTTTTTTTCTGAGGGAAGTACAGTTTGAAAGGTATGAACTTCTCCCAAAGCTGTTCAATATAAATCACACCTAATGGAGCTGTAAGCATTACAGTTTGCAGATCCCCTGAGAGAAGAATGAATTATTAGAAATAGTTGGGTGACAGGACTCTGTCATTTCTCAATGACTTTGTGTTTTACATTTGCAAGATGTCTCTGTGTCAGAAAGAACTGAGAGGGGGGTGGAAAAAAAGAGAGAAAGGAGGGAAGGATAAAAGGAAGCTAGGAGCCTGAAGTCTGGGAATATTCACATCTGAATCACAAGCTTTGGAGTTCAGTTCCTCACTGGTTAAGCAGGACACTTGTGTGCAGAACATGCAGGAGAGAAATGATGTTGGTGGCTGTACAGAGCTACACATGATGGAGAAAGCATTCAAAGTGTATGTGGCAGCAGAGGCAGATTTAACATAGAGCCTGAAAAAAGAAAGATAAAGAGTTTTGACAGTAAGAAAGCAAAATGAGTTGGAAAGCTGTGTCTTAATTACTGGCTTAGCCTTGTCCCATCTGTACTTCCTCATTGAAAGGCTAGAGCATTACAAATGTCCACATGAACTGGGGGAGGAAGGGTTGGAGAGGAAGGGGACAAATCTTGGAGATGCTGTGGTGAAGCAGATGGGTTGTGGGAGAAGGAGAGAGGAGGAAGGGGAGTAATTGAAGGATGTAAGCTTCAGTGAGCAGGAAGGATAGTCCTATCAGTAGTGACAGAAGGAGGAAATGAGCTGAGGATATGGGAGAAAAGTTGGCTGATCTTGGTGATACTGTCAGACACACTTATGCTTGGAATGTGATGCCTTTAGCTCTGTTGGCATTGGTGTATTTCAGAGACTCAGATTATTAAATTTGGCTTGATGGCTTCACATTTTTTCAGATATTAAATTTAAGAGGCTGCATTCCAGGTACTTTGGTCCTGGGTACTACTCTAAGAACCATGTGGGTGTGGATGTATGTTCAGAAGAAGCAACTTCCAGGAAACTAACTTGGTCATGTTTTTTCTCCTGCATTTCTATCCAAAAGCTTCCAGCTGACACAGAACTATTCTTTCAGAATATGCTGCTTGTTTCCATTAGTTCAACTCAGTTCTTACCTGCTTAGTTTCAGTTCACCAGTTTTCCCCCCTCAATGTCTCCTTTTTCCAAGCCTCAGTGGAACACCTTGGCCCCACATTTCTCCCTGCTTCACCCTGCCTCCAGATTTCTGTGTAGAGAAGACTCTGGAGTTCTGCAGAGAGGAAATGATTTCTCCTTTCCCTGTTCATCTTGCTTATTGTCACTGCTGAGTGTGTGTGCTTCCATTGGACATGTGCCAGTAGGACAGAGAGATGGTTGCTCCCTTAGAAGAAAGGAGGGGAGTCCCTGATGGCTTCAGAGAGCCCCAAGGGAAAACTGAAAGGGAAACCCATGAGGTGAAATCAGTGCTGAAGGCCAAAGGGCAAGCAGGCTGCTAATCTGGATAACAACTCTTCTAACAATGCTTTTTGGTGTAGCTTTGCTGAAGGCTGATAGATTTGTGAAATGAGCAAAAGTGAGGCATTTTCTGTGGCTGTATTATGGCCTGGTTTTTGAGGGACTAAAGCCCTAATTCAGTCTTCTGACTTACTTTTTATGCTGCTTTTCAAAGATTGTCTTGCTTGGCCAGAGGGCCTCTCTTTGTCATTTATAGATTTGTTTATATTTCCTTTACCCTAGTCCTAAAGAAAGGCAACCAGTTCTTCCCTTGGTTCTTGATGGCAAACATCTAATCTAGCTCTGCCTGCCTGCCATCTGCCAGCATCATCAACAGGCTCTTGCTGATGTTTATCCTCTTAGCTTAAAAAAAAAGCAAAAAAGCATGAAAATCTGTCCATGTTTCCTTGATGGCAGTGCTCTCCTAACCAGCCTGAGTCCAGAGCCTTGGTTAGCACTTCACAGGTACCACACAAGTTGCCTGCTCTGGCAGGGGGGTTGGACTAGATGATCTTTCAAGGTCACTTCCAGCTCCTAACATTCTGTGCTACTGCTGCCTGCATAAACCCCCACACCCCAGCCTTAGAGTCATAGAATCAGTTTGGTTGGAAGGGACCTTTAAGATCATCAAGTCCAACCATTAACCAGTACTGCCAGGTCACCACCAAATCATGTCCCTCAGCACCACACCAACATGGCTTTTCAGTCCCTCCAGGGACTCTATCACTTCCCTGGGCAGCCTCTGCCAGGGCTTGATGCCCCTTTCAGTGCAGAAATTTTTCCCAATACCCCACTCAGACCTCCTCTGGTGCAACTTGAGGCCATTTCCTCTTGGCCCCTTGTGCAGAGGAGAGATCATAACATTTCATAATGGATTTGAAATAACTTCTTAGTTTCCAAACTCTTCTATAGTTTGTTAATATGTGTAAATTGTGTGGGATCAAATTCTCATTAGAAAAAATATGACAGCCTTCATGAATCCCTCAGAACTTGCAAACTGAATGTGTTCAGCAAAGATGTTATGTTTGAGCAAGTAACTTTAAAAATAAGCTTATATCCTGGAGAGTTGTGTGTGCCCACTTGGACCTCTGATGTCCTCTGTGAATTTTCCCTCTGCAGTAAGTAGATAATGTGGCAAATGTTGATGTAGGCTTCTGTGTTCAGAGCTACTAGTTGATTATGCTGTAGGTCTACCCTGAAGTTAGCTAACAGTCTTGCTATATGATTTCATATAATGAATTTTATAATTTACTTATAAGGAAAAAAAAGAGATAACATAAAGAAAACAGCCTGGAGAGTGAAGCAGATGTTCTGGTTTATTTTTTGTTAATAAACCTGTCAGTGATTTAGGATTGTCTCACTCTGGAAATATTGCTGCTCTTTTCCAAACTGTTTTTTATCAGTCATACCTTGCATTTTGTTTTGTCATAGTTTCAAGAACTGTAGAGCTCTAGTTTCATACTCAATAAGCTAGGGTGTTTTATTAAGAAAAGAGGAAAACGTTAGAGAAGTGGTTCCCTGCTAAAGGCAGGGAAACTAGTTTGACACAAGAGGGCAGTCACGTTATATATGAAATGTTGCTTACTCCTGAATTACTCAACCATGGGTTAATAGTCAACTAGATGACAAAATGAGTGTTGTAGGGTGGAATAAGTGCAGTTTTACATTTCACCATTTCACTGATGCTCCAAGTAGAATGGTTGCCAGAACTTTAGGAAAGACTCATTCCTAATCCTCTTTTGGAAAGGGGAAAAAAAAAGTCATTGTCTGTGTTTATACCATAAACTGTTTTGTTCTTGGTTAAAAATATATGTATGTATGTAGTAATGGGTTAGTTGAGATGAGTGCAGTACTTTCCATACTTTTCACAACAGGGATCTCCCTCCAGTGTTAACATCACCTCAGGGCTGGGGAATAAGCAGAAAGCTAACCAGAATGTATCTTTTAAAAGCTCCAGATCCAAAGGATTTTAGTGGGAAAGGGGACTTGGTTTAAAGATTGTTGATTCTTTGAGAGGGAGGTCTCTCCACATTTGTTTTGGATGGGAGATAGGACAGCACTGGAGAAGCCTCATTTCCCTCTTTTGCATCCCTGTTCATCACATTCCTGGAGGGGCTGAGTGTTGTTCAGTACAGTTGGGGAACGCTCAGTACAGTTACTGTGTTCAAATGTCAGGTGGGTAGATATTTATAGTGCTTTAATTGGACCATGATCCTCTTTCTTGTTTGGGAGATCCAGCTACTCTCAGCATAGAAGTGAATCTGCTTGGTTTGCCCTGTAGATGAGGTTGAATGAGCACAGAGTTCCAGAACTATAGTTTTAAAGCAAAGTGATTTTAATCCTAATCTGTCATGACACATCACAAACAGGTCTTGCAGCATAGGTCTCAGAAATAGCCTTGCCTGCAAGTTTCAAACACAGGTTCATGTAGGAAAAATAGTTAGTGGCTTAGCATGTACCTAACAATTTGGAACCTGTTTCCTTTTAAGAGAGATCACGTACTTAAAAGCTGATAGACCTGATCCTTAGTAGCTGTAGTCTTCTGCTGCTGAACAAGGCTACCTAGAGCATTCTGTCACTTTAGCATGCCAGAATTCTCCCTGGTTTCTGGAAACTGTTGACAGAATTCATAAAATGGCCCAGGGTGGAAGGGGCGTTAAAGCTCATCTAGCTCCAACCCCCCTGCCATGGGCAGCGATGTCACCTGCTAGCCCAGGAGCCCAGGGCCACATCCAACCTGGCCTTGAACACTGCCAGGGATGGGGCAACCACAACCTCTCTGAGCAACCTGTTCCAGTGCCTCACCACCCTCTGAGTGAAGAATTTATTCCTAAGATCTAATTTAAATCTTCTCTCCTTCAGTTTGAAACCATTCCCCCTTGTCCTATTGATTTCTGTGTGGGTAAAGAGACTCTGCTCCCCCCTCTCCCCCATTATAGCCCCCTTTAGGTATTGGAAGGCTGCTGTAAGGACCTCCTGAAGGCTTCTCTTCTCAAGCAGAATGAAAGTAGAATGTGAGTTTTTACTTGGAAAACTATGGACTTGGGAGGTTGCTTTTTTTTTTAGTGGCTTCTTTACCATGACTGACAGCATTTTGTTATATATGTATTTTGGGGCTGAGTATTAGTTTCGTGATGTATGGCATATTTTGCTGTCACAAAACAAACAAAAAACTCAGATGATTTCTCCTTTATGAGTTCCTTTATTTTAACCTCCTTAGCCAGCTAAAATTAACAAGAAAAATATAAATCCATAAATCATTGTTTGTTTGGCAAGGGTGCAAGGCCAGTGTGATCCTATTGTCTATACTTCATCAGTCCCAAGATAGCTTTTCAACATGCTGTCCAGTCCCACCTTAAGTTCATAGCAGTTAAGTCTAAGTTATACTGAATTTCATTAAATAAGCATTTTGGAGGAGAGGAGGAAGAGGGAAAGCTCACAGGTGGTTCCTCCACCGGAGGGAAAGGCTTTAGTCTGTATTCAGTCTTACTCTTAAATAAGGCACAATCCACCAAGAAACCAAGTTCTGTAACTTCTCCTGTGCATGCCATTTCTTCTCCTAGAGAGAGGATGAGGTGATCTCTAAGCTTGAAAGCTGGGGAATGCCTATAATAAGTGCAATGAAGTGAAGCCCTACAATAAGTACCCATGTGTACCCCACATGAGTGAGGAAGGAAGGGGAAGATGGTAGTGATAGGCAGTGTTATCTCAACTATGTTTACACTTCTTGTAGTAAGCCAGTATCTTTACAGCTGTTAAATGTGCCCTGTGACCCCATCATTTTTTGTTCTTCTTGACAAGTAGGTTGAGATTGATTTCATACACCACTTTGATGGATGTTCTGGTTCAGGGAATGAGCATTTCACTCGCCCTATCTAGCTTATCTAGTGAGATTATACTATCCTTGAACTAGGTAACATCCTTTCCAGCATCCATCTGCTCCCAGCATGAGACTGTGTATATTCCATTCCAGGTTATAGAGGGAAAAGTAGATGTAACAGCTCTTTTTGGGTCAAATGGGGGCAAAGATACTGCAGCAGTTCTTAAACAATGTAAGGCTTAGTGTCAGTCATAGTGATTTGTTTTTCTGGCAGCAGTGTTTCACTTATCTCCATGAAAGGACAAAACAAGTAAGGGGTCCATGCCAAAAATATCCATATTCTCAGATAGGGCTGGAAGAATTTTCTTATTCTTGAAATCATATCTCATAATGAGTGTGTAGGAGTCCAGCCTTTACCTTTCTCCAATACTTGTTTCTCTAAGCTCTTGCCTCTTCACCCTGGTTTTGATGCATTCAGGAGGGGGAAGTGCCGCTGCATTATGAAGCAGGGAAGTAAGCTGCAAAGTGTGCTAATTGATCTTGGTTAATTAAAAGTGGATTAATATGTTCTGTGCCTTCCTGTAAGATGGTGTGCCTACAGGTTTGTTATGAAATGGAAGTAAGGTGACAGGTTTTGTTCATCAGCTTGTCATAGAAACCCATGGATAAATCTGTGGCTGGATCCCTTTGTCCTTTTGTCCCTTCTTTTCCCTGGAAAGACACAGTATATAATTTCATAATCTGCCTTGTGGATTTAAATGATTTTTTCCAAATACCTTTTTCTCTTGTAAATCTTTGCCATAGGATAGAAGTTGTCAGTGTCTTAAGGATGAAATTCAAAGTGGTAGCATGGATATTTTTGGAAGTTCAGCTTTAACTTTGGGCAGAGGCTCATTTATAATCCCCCTTGGACAATGCATTTGTTCTCCTCGACAGTTGAATAAGAGGAAAAGACATGTTGAAAAATGTGTTCCTGTCCTCTTTTTTCTGTGTGCTTTTCTCTACATCTGTGCTTAGCAGAATCCCTCAGGGTATCCTGGATTGTATTTACCAGGAAGAAAGAATACCTGACTAGACTAGCATTACTCCTCATTATTATGGTGTCATCAATTAACTTACATGACTCAAAAGTGAAGCTTGCCAGTCATTTTTAAAGCTTTGGATAATGAAGCTCAGGAAGTTTATTCCTACGGCAAATCTCTTCAACCTTTGTTTAAAATAGTAGAAAATAACTTCCTTTAACTGTGGAAATGTACTATTGGCAAAAGGCAAGAGCAAACCATAACCCTTGAAACACTAGAAAACGTGGGTCCATCCTATCTGACAGGTTAGAACTGGTTTCTCCTGACATCCAATAGAAGACAAATAGCAACAGTGTAATAATTAAGGCTTAATCCATGTAGTCATAAGCTATTATAAGTAATTGTGACTATTGCAGCTCAGGAGTTTTGTTTTTCTTCTTCAGAGTAGAATTTTCTGTTTTCCCCCTCCCTCCTTCCAGAAGGAGCAATGCCTCAGTGCTTTTGAAGGGCTGGTAGGACAGCTTGACAGCTATGTAAGCAGCTGTCTGCAGAAATTCATTAAATGTCTGATTGTGCATAGCCACGTCTGACCCTTGGTGCTCATGCTGAGCTTTCCCCTCGCCAGCTACCTTCTGCTCTCTGGCTGATATTGTGGGCATTCATTTACAGAGATGTAGGCTGTGCTGATCCACCCTCCTCACAGTAAAGTATGCCATGATTCTTCTAACTTTATAGGCAGGGGTTCATGTTTGTGTGTGAAATGCAAAAGGAATTGAGTTTCTAAATGGTGTGGCTTCACTGAAGAATGCATGTGGTCTTGTACACATACTTGCTGCTTGTTGCTCTTGTGTTTAATTGAGGCTCCTCTGTTTCCTTAGGTGATCTCCTAAGAGATCCAAAAAGTAGGAGCTTCTTAATGTCCAAAGGTATCCCATTCTACTTTTTGAAAGTACTGGTGTTTACTGGTCTGCTCTGCACCCCACCACCTCAGTGAGGGAATCATGGGCAGCTCTAAGCTTAGTGGGGAGCCTAGATTGTTTTAGTATTTCAAGGGGTGCTCAACAACTCCTACATTTGGAATTTGTGACCTTACATTTTGTGCTTATTCTGTTCTGTCACTTCATCCATCTCCTGTTTTCAGATTTTAAATTTTTCAACATCATAGTTCTATTTAGTTTTCTTCTTTAATGTAATTTCATCAAGATTTCTGAAACAGAGTTAGGAAATGCATAAACTGTGAAATCTATCTACATGATGATGCCATGTATAGCCAAAACAATCTTAAGGTCATTGTGGTATTCCTTCTGGTTTCTGTTAAGATTGTGAACATTTTGGTTTCATGGGGTTTTTTTCCCCACTTGTTGAAGCTGAGAGGTGACAGGACTAAAGCATGCCAAGAGTGAAGCCACTAGACTTAGCAGGGTTGGTCAATAACCAAAAGATAATGTTAGAGCTGGAAGTTTTGAGAAACATTTTCTTAGACAAAGTATGGTGGGACTAAAAGGTTTGTTCTAAGGTTGCAGAAAGCTTTCAGGCTGTGCTTTCTGCTGCTTCTACCTCGGTAGCTGCTCTGGCAATTTCAGTTATAGCTACAACTAAATATTGTAACATGCATGTTATTGGGCAGCAATTCTGATATTGACCACCCTGTGCTTCCCATGAAAGACCAAACACACTCAGCTGAGCTAGTAATTAAGCCAAAGGAAGACTATGCAGCGTTTGGGAGTTGCTGGCTTGTGAACATGTAGACCCTGATTTAGGTAATTGGTTAAACATGCATTTTTGAGTGCTTTCTGAGCCTTAGTATCTTCAATGGAGGTAATGTGTTGTTTCACAGAGTGCATGTGCCTGCGTGTGTTGCTGAATCAGATCCAGCTGAATCCCTGTAAAAGATTAGGGATTAGAACTGAGATTCTCCAATTCTCTTGTTTGGACTGTGTCTGCCAGCCCTGAGCCAGGTTGTGTAATCATAGCAGTGCCAGCCTCCAGACAGCCAGAAATTGTGAGTTAGGCCCTGCTGAATCACAGGACTTAAGGAAGTATTGGTATCTCTTTTTAACCTTTTGTTTTCTTAACAGTTAGGCTACGTATCCTTTCAAGCCCTTCTGTAAAGCTAGAAATACACTTAAAAAATGGAGGGTGTTCCCATAAATCCCTGAAGCTTCAATCCTTCAAGTTCTCTCTTGACTTCTCTCCCTGTATATCTGTATATCACCTTTCTCTCACACATACACCCTATGTCTCTGTTTATTTTTGTCACCCAGAGAGAGGAGACCAGCTCAGTTGATGGCATTGGAGAGGGAAGAGGGTTCTGCTGTCCTGGGGATTCTCATCTACACACAAAATAGGGGAAGGGATAGTGAAGAAGCTAGGGCCCAGAGAAAAAGGAAACCTTTATTATTTCATTAGTTAAGGCAACTTTTACTGTGATTTTGTCTGGTTTGGCTGATACATATCTAGAATTTTAAGTCTAGAACCATCTAAGTCACCATCCCTGAAGGTGTCCAAAAGATGTGGTACTCAGGGACATGGTTTAGTGGCATGCTGGTGATAGGTTTGAAGGTTGGGCTTGATGATCTCAGAGGTCACTTCCAACCTTAAGGATTCTGTGTGTCTCTGTGGTAGCAGCCTGCAGGTCCCCGGTTCCCGCCCGAGTGCCGAGGTGTGCTCCGCATTCCAGCGCTGTGCCGGCTGTTTGCCGTCCGCACGCAGACACATGTTCGGTCTAGCAGCTCTCCTCTCTCAGCCAGTGCTGGAGCAGTGGTTAAAAGGAGATGCACTCATGTGGAAAATCCTGGCAGCAGGCGCCCGGGATTGTGTTACAGCAGCTGTCCTCAATGGGCAGGCAGCGATGTTTACAGTGTGGGTTTTTCCATGGAATTTTGTTTGTCTGCCCTATATATACAACACAGGCTATTCTTCTCCTTGCCATGTGGGGCTTTGGGGGGCTTTATACACAAAGTAGTTTTCTGTGGTAATATTTATATCTTAAATGGGAATGCAGATGTAAAGCTTTGGAAACATTGGCAGTTAAAAAGTCTGATATGGGGTAATTTAGGTTAATCAGCATCTTTGAAACGCAAAAAAGGGAGGTAGAAAAAAGCCTCAGTGATCTGCAACATGCAATCTTCCTTCAGATTCTGTATTGACAAGGCTGGGGAAGCATAAGAAATGCTTTTTTAAAGAACCTATTTATCAGTCAGCACATTAATTAGTAAATTCTTTTTTCAGAGAGAAATTATTTTTTCTTTATTTGCATGGAGCCTTGAGGCAGTGCTGTAATCTGCATTGCAAATGCTTTAACTGTCAGTAACAAAGTTGGATGTCTTGATATTGGACAAAAAACCCGTTTTGCATTATTTCTTCCACCATATCAATGTCATGTTGTGTCACTTTTTCATAGCTGTTTTTAGTGGAGTCATCATTTTAGCACCTAAGCCATAATTGGCACAAGTATACCATGATGTCACTCCTGCTGCCTCTGTCACACTTCCATTTATTCTAGGGGGGAGGAATTCTTTTTCTTGTTTTGTTTTTCCCTTTCTGAGGTCACACCAGTGGAATTCAATGGGCCTTGCCTTGTTTTCCAAAGTCATAGTTCAGCAAAATGCTTTGACACCCTTGCTCAAAGTGGATGTCAGGCAGTTATTGGCTTGGGTGGGATTTAAACACTGTTAAAGTACTTCTTGGAGCATACAAATGCAGGGTATGGATAAGGGCATGCTGGGTTTAATATAAATGAAGTCAAGAGGTATTTCCAAGATCTGCCTGTCCCAACAGCACCATTGTGCAGAGCACCAAGGTGTGAGGAGAGCCTAAAGGGAATCAGAAATTAATCCTTGTGGATACTTTGTGAGCAAAAAGAAGCAGCACATTGCATGTATGAAATCAAGTGGACACCCCAGGCCCTGAGTACTCTACCTGAAGATGTTTCTCTGATCTCAAGAAACATCTGCCTTTGGGCTGGATCACTTGCTGGTTTTGTGATCAGCCATAGATCAAAAGCTGAAGTCAAGTAGTCTAGCCACTCTTTGGCAATTGGGTGCCCTGAACAAACTGCAGAACAAGGTTTTCCATAGCATTTGGGTAAACACATACAGTACTAGACATGTAACTGTCTCATGTTTACAGAAAGAAGTGGGGTGTGTGTTTGTGTACAGGTGAGCCAGCCTCCAGAGTCTGCCCAGAGACACAGGAACTCACACCCTGAGGCTTACAATCTGGGTGTAATTAATGAACATCAGAAAAGAATCCCACCCAAATGAACACAGAGTTTGTGAAATAGTCTGCTTTGACCTTTTAGAAGCAGTCAGTGTTCAGTCCTGGGGCTGTAGTCCATATGCTGAGGTGATGCACAAGGGCCTGTGTTACACAGTGAGACAGTCCCTACCTGTACCACAAGGAACTTGATTTTCCTAGCTCCTGCCTTTGTATGCTGGAAAAAAAGCCCCAACTTTTAACTGTACACAGAACCCTATTTTCAATTAAAAGCAATGTCAGGCCTCCACATCCAGTCCAAAGTGTTCTCAGAGACACATATGTCAGCAGGAGGCTCTTTGCTGCAGTATGGCTGCAACAAAGCCCAAACCAGCATGAATACTGGAAGGTGTACAGCCTGCAGTTCAAACAGTCTTCCTTAGGCATCAAAAGTCTCTCTTTTTTACTAGTACCTCACACAGTCAAGCAGTCATAGTTAGTTTCAGCCAAGTCTTCCTTCCCTTTGATCTCTTTGCTGCCTGCTATTAAAAGATACTGAATTATCAACACCTTCTCCCTCAGGCTGCCTCAGAAGTTTACAGATGCAACCTTTCAAATCAAACAGGTTGTGTTCAGCTGCTTTCCCCTTACTCACTGCCATCACAAAGCAGCCAAAGCAAAGTCCATGAAAGAGAAAAACAGTAGTGCAAAAACCACTTAATAAATTATCAATTCTTTCTTTTTAAAGTCTCTCCCAAAGCAGTGTTGGTTCTTCTTTAATATTGGAGCTATGATGAAAGAGAAGTCACTTTGCCACCTGCATTTCATGTAGGGCATTTGTGCTTTGGCACTGCTAGCAGTGCTGATTGTTCCTGAAGAATTCACAATAGCTAATTGGTGTGTTTATGGTTTTGGTTTGGTGCACCTCTTGCAGCACCTTGTGCCATCAGCTTTGGCTGAAGTGCTAGCTCAGCAATGGGAACATTGTGTGGGAAATCAGACCTCTCTGGAATTGCATTTCAAGGTTTTCACTAAATTGCTTCCTTATTTTTTAATTCTTTCGCTGGAGTTATTAAAGATGTAAGCACAGACCCTCTTTTACAAAATGCAGATCCATGCTGCTGTCAGTTTTCATTGCATTTGTTTGATCACATTGTGGCCTTGAAAGCAATTTTACAATAAATAATGCAACTCCAGTTTGGAAATTTGGTAAAAAAATTAACTAAGAATCTTTTAATTTTATTTTCAGGGAGAAAAGTTGCCACCTCTTCCATTCCTTTGTCTGTGGTTTGAAACAAACTAAAATAATAGCTTGAAAGCTTTTTAATTTGCCAAATGTGTCTTCTATTACCAATGACTCTTCTAAACTCTGTTGCTAAGCCTTCTAATCTTTAAGGTTCTGTGAGTGTAGGCAACTGTCAGGGAAGCTACATAATTCAGCAGTGAAGTCATGCCTGATTCACTGGCTGGTATTTATTATACAATTATTTCTGCAGTTCCTAAAGATGATAATCCTGGTGGTGAATGTTGATGGGAAGTCAGCAGTCTTGGAGCAGGAATGAGATGATCAGCATTACATGCCAGAGCAAAATCTGGTAGAAGCCATTCCATTGAGAAACATTCTATTTAATACAGACTGCTTTTTGGGGAAAAAAAAAAAAAAAGTGGCTCAAAGAGGTTTTAAAATTTTTATTTTTGTTTTTTTTTACTAATTCATTCTAAAAATATGTGTGAAAACAGTCCTTTCTGTTCCCTCCCACTGGTGGATATGGTTTTGACTCTGGCTTTTGTTTCTCCCTGCTGTCCTCAGCTTTTTTTATTTTGACTCAATACTGTAATTTAATTAAAAGATGCTCAGGCAATTCCAAGTGTGTGATGCAGGTGGTGGGTGCAGCCTTCCCACACTCAGCTTTGCTGTCTCTCAGTAGCATAACCTGTGTATTCCTGCCCTTAAACTCTTGTGAGCTGCCAGTCAGTGGCTCCAAGTAGTGACAACAACCTGTATTGTTGCTCCGAGAGGGATGACAAATGGCAGCTGGAGCCTGGTTTGGGAACAACTGCATTTATTTTCATTTGAAACCTAATCTGTGCCTCCTCCCCCTCTCTTTCTCCCAGTGTTTTGAATAGAGCACTCAGGGAAGGGAAGGAGAAAAGAAAAGTTTGGCTGACACTTGTTTGCCTTGGGTTTAGTTCAACAGCACCCGTGGCCCCGGCGGATGGAGCAGCGCTGGGAGCTGAGCGCTCTGAGCACTGATGTGTATTTCACGCGCGACACAAAACCGGCCTCGGAGCTATGTTTAAATTCATCCTTTGTTGTGAGACAGGAGGTGGGTAGTGCCTGGAAGTCAGTGGAGGTTTTGCCAGAAGTGTGAGCCACAATTTACAGAGTTGGTTTGTTTCCAGGCTTTGCCCCAAACTCGAACCTTAGGTGCCAGAGCTGGTGTTAGTAGCTGCTTTGTCCAGGGTGCAGATGGCATCCTCCAAACGTAGCACCTGTCTCAGGGTCTGGAATGCTGCTGAAGTAGAAATGGAGGCAATCTGAATAGGATCTGTGTGCTTGTGATTATGTTTTTTAAACACTAACCTGAAAACAGTGGACTGTGAATTGTTTGGTACTTCAGTACCAAAGCTGGAGTTGAAGGGACCAGAAAACAGCCCAGCAGCTGACAGGAGATAATGAATGGAGCTGCAGGAAGGGAGGGGGGTGATTAGAAGGGCAGGTAAGCATGAGGGATGTCTGTCTTAGAAACCAGCCTGCTGAAAACTGGATAGAAAGACACAGACCAAAATATAAAGCTTTACATACTCTCTGCAGGGACATTAGAAACATCTAACACGTCCAGATTTGTGAATCAGTACTTGGCATGCTGTAACTCCATGCAGGGCAGACACATGCTTTGGAGTGCATAAACACATCAGAAGAGAACAGCTGAAAGATCTAAGTCTCTGTTCAACAAAGCAACAATAAAGTAAGATCTTCATGCTAAATTAGGAACATATATGAACTAAGAAATAAAGTGCAGGTTTTATTCTGAGTAACTCCACCAGTACTAGTTTGTCACAACCTATTTGCAATTTAGAGCAGTCAAAGTTTCATTTGTTTTCATGATACCTAAGTAATATTCTAAGCAAGATCTGAAATTGTATTTAATGCTAATAAAGCTTCTTTATAAGAGAGTCTTGATAAGTGATATATGCCTGCTATAAACACAGTTACATGAGAAGTTTGCACTGCAGTACTGCCCATGCACAGTGTTCATTCCAGTTGCTAAGCAGTGCTGAGCTTTCTAGCACTTGAGAATGAAGGTGTGAAATTAAACTAATTGAAGAAATATAACCATCTGTTGGAAGCATTTGCAGAACAGAATCAAGAAATGAAAAGGAGCCTTTTTTTAACCTTCTAGCTAATGTTAGAGTATGCTTTTAAGAAAAATTTGATTGATTTTTTCCTAAAAAATTAGAGAATTGAAGCATTAAAGCCTCAGGATAGGAAATTGTGGCTGATGCCCATGGTTAATTTTCAGGAGACTATCCTTTTCTAGTCTGCTAGTGAAAAATACTGGATACAGATTATTGAAGTATTTAAAGCCTGAGAAGGAGCTGACAGCAAAGCCAAAAACTATCCTGGACTTTTTTACTGTGCACTTTAATGAACAATGTGTATTGTTTACCTTTTGTTTTATAGTAGAACTATATTTTGTGGCCTCAGGCAGAGAACTGTACATGAACTGGTTTACTGTTTCTTTCCTCTGGGGAATGAAAGAGTTGTTGAGTCACCTGTGCCACTGCTTGAGCTTTTTCTCCATCTGCAAGAGCTTTTCAAAGCAGTACCCTTGGGTGAAGTAGGAATGGGCTTTATTTTAAATGCCTTATTTCTATGGAAAGGTTTTCTCTGTGGCATCCTCACATCTTTTTCTCTTGTATTTACTGCCATCATGCTTTCTGGGTTAATTTCTAAAGTGAAGAATGTATAGGTGTATGCTTAAGGTTAAGCACACAAATCACATCCTTGATGAGCAAACAACTTACATACCTCTTTAAATCTGATTAAAGTTAATGGGATTGTAGATATCCTTAGAATTAAGCACATTATTGAATATTTTTCTGAACTGAGACTATAATCCTTTGAACTGGTATTTTAGTCACTTCTGCAAGCAGCATGGAATAAACAATTTGTTGCTGTAAATGTCTTATAACCATGGTAAAACTTCTGTATGGAGATTGATGAGCAGCATGTACCTAGTTTAGTCGGGATTAAGAACTTTTTATTGCAGAGGAGAAACCAGGTTTGTTGGGTATTGCCTTTGCTGCTGCTGTTTTGAAAAGACAAAAATTCAGCTTTCAGGCAAGTGCTGACTTGAAACCAATCAGAAAATCCTTGTGATGTTTGCAAAATAATGAACATCCGATGGTTGTTCTGAGCTGGTGCACTGCTAGTTTGCAGCCCGAGTGCACTGACCGCTGAATTGAAGACAAACAAATCAAAGCAGCTTTCCCTGTCACACATACTTGTGCTAATCCTCCTACAAGAGCCCAAGCAGAGACACAGTAGGTGTTAAGAATTGTTGAAAAGTTCAAAGTGTGCGTCCTCGGTAGGATGCAGTGACTCCAGGGTGCAGAGGCTTTGAAAGGGTGATGTTACAGCCTTGCAGAAGAGCTCCGGCCCCTCTGGGCTGGTTAAAAAGCTACTGTTGTCTTTGGTAGGTCTTCCTCTGGAAAGCTGAAAGGGAATGATTGGAGGCAGTGTGATTGGGAAGGGCGGGATCATGAATACTTCATTTTAACATATTTCACTGCAATCACAGTTATGAACAGTCTACATCTCACAGAAATCAGAAAGGAAGAAACCCCTGGAGATCACCTTGGTTAAATCTCTCGCTGATACAAGAATGTGTCCTCTTGAATTTTCCTCTGCTCTTAGCCTGTCTGTTTTTATCTGACTCAAGGAATAATGCATTCTCTAAGAGGCTGGTTTACAGTCTAATAGATTTTCCTGTTAGGAAATTTTCTGTTGCTCTGTGAACTAAATTGAGCTTTGTTTAAATTCAAACCATTACTGTGAGACAAATCTGCAGGTACTTAAGCTAAGTAATTCCCATCACTGTCCCTGGTAGTTTACACCATTCGGGTGCCAGTAAGTCCAATAATTGTCCTAGTCAAGAAACAATACTACTGCCTCTTTTTTTTTCCCCTTCAGAAAAATAAGACTAACCAAAACCCAAAATACCAGTGTTTTTCCATTGTAACTGTGTAAAAGTTTGTGATGAAATTCAACCCTGTGTTTACAACAGTACTTGTGCCTCTGCTCTGTAGCTATGCTATATATTACAGCATACACAGTGACAGAAATACAAAGGATGTATGAAGCTGCAGGCAAGGGTGGTTTGGTTTATGTTTTGGGGTTGTTTTTAATTTTTTGGATCACACATTGGGCTGTTCAGTTTTGATCCAGATGTTAAACAGAATTACAGCCTCTTTACAATAGCCTGATAACTTAAAGAGCCACAAAGCTGTTTGACATGTTCCCAGCCTAAGGGAGACCTACAGAGACTTTGCAGCATCTCTGGCCTGTAGGTACAGAAGAGGTGTAGAAAGAAGGGGGAAACCAAGCAGTTGTTGATACTGCTTCACCTCAGTAAGGATCCAGCAGATACCCTTGAACCAGCAGCCTGACAGCCAAGCTGTGTCTAGGACACAGGGACAAATGGACAGAGCCAAAAGTGCAGTTCCCAAACTGTATTTGGTTCAACCCCTGGCTGCAGGAGAATGGGAAATGATCCTGTGAGGTTTGACAGATCTCTGAGACACAGATCTACAGTGAGAGACACAAGGGCAGGTCTCACAGTGCGTGCATTGGCTCCCGTGAATGAGTCTTATTTGCCTGTGCCAGTTGCATTCAGGGTTGTAGTGCCTTTTTTATTACTTCTGGCTCTCTAGTCTGTTACAAACAATGTGTCTCATTACAAAATGAAAAGCTTTGCCTTCCAAAATTAGAGTTATAAAAAGTTTACCTTCCATATTCTGAAATGGCTTTGGCTGAACCTTTTCCTTTCCTTTTTGCTGTGTTTATCCAGTACTTCTGGTGGAATCACTGTGTTTGATTTAAGTATTTGGCTTTGCAAGAGATGATTTAGACCCATATTTTACATACATTATATTTAGATGGAAAAAAACAGTTCAGAAAGCTTTTTCCAACTGATGGGTAAGTAGAAGGTGGTTGTGGAATTGCTGGAATGTACAACATCTGAGGAACTAGGTTGATAGTGATGCTCTGTTTTGTCCTTGGAAGAGGAAGGCTGAATCAGCATTGCAGTTAAATACAGTCCATACAGTGAATGGACTATGGACTTTGTCTTTGCAAGGTGATGTTATAGCAGTCTCTGAAAGCACTGCTGTAGTTAAACATCTGTAAGTATTTGTATTATAAACTCTTCTTTTTGTAGCCTTATATCTTGACCATAGAAATTTGCCCATGGCAAGAACTGGGCATACAGACTGCTGTCAGCATAGGAGTCTAAGCTATGTATTTATTGTCTTCTTCATCTCAAATCTAATTCATTTTAATTAGAGATGGGCTTGTGCTGCAGAATTTGCATCCAAATCTTAAGCTCTTCTCCCCCAGGTTTAGAGGAGGTAGAGATTTGGCACTTACTTTTGGGCCAACCTTTTGTTTCAATGCAGCTGGCAATGGTTAGGCAGTGCAGTAGTGTCAGATCCTTTTACTGTTTGCTTTCAAAGAACAAAATTTTTGTCTGGTTAAATTTTTGTCAGCAGTGTCCTCTTGATACAGGAACAAGGGACTACAATACAATCAGCACATACCATCAAGTCCCTTGTCCCTGTATCAACTGTGGGAACAGTGACTTTCCATTTGTGGATGCTGAAGTTGTCAGGGACCAGCTCTGTCAGCTGACTGGTCCCAAGTGCAAGAGACCTGATGGGATTCACCCCAGAGAACTGAAGGAGCTGGTGGATGTTACAGCAGGATCTATCTCCATCATCTACCAGAGGTCTTGAGTCTGAAGAGGTTAAGGATTTTTCAGATACAACTTTTTTGTTTAAATCATCTGCTTAGAAATTGTCTTGTTTTTGTCTTAGGACTTCCTGTTACTGGAGTATTCAAACCCCTGTTGCTGTAGGCAGTGGCAAAGTTCTCTGTATACTGCACCACTTCATCTCCTGCTCCCACCAAGTGTCACTAGGTTTGCTTAGCTGGCTGGTAGGTAATCTGGAGTTCAGCAGTACTCACTTCTCATTCAGGCACGTTGTCCCATTGTCCTTGCTTCAATCTGCATTAGTTACACCTAGTCTGGCTGGTTTAGTGTTAGAAGATTAACAATTGCAGTGGGAACCAGAGAGGAGTTTATTTTGCAGACTAAGCTATTCTAGGTGTGCTTCATCCATGGAGTATGGCAGTGGTGTTCTCAGTCAGGAGGCTGATTAACAGTGTTTTAAATCTGGCATAGATCAGCAGTGTGCTTATCCACTAAATGCAAACTGACTTCTCATCCTATGCCTTTTCAATTACACATTCATATATGTCTTCATTTTAGAGATTCTTCAGTCTGTGCACTGGATTTCCATCCTTATGCCAGATTACTGTGGGACTGGAGATAGTTTAAAGAATGAAATTCTCATTTGGTGAGACCTGGTGATAAGGTCTGGGTTTGCTCTCTTGTTCCTGCCTTTGTTTCCTGTCAGTGCAAATACAGTTAGGACTTTGTACAAAAGAAAGGCAGACAAGAACTATTAATATCCTGTGTTTTGAATAGGTCTTACATCTTTAATTATTGAATAATTGCTTAATTACTGTATAAAGCAGTATTCCACAAATGTTCAGCTGTGTGGAATACAAATGTGTGGCTGTGTGACTAAGATGTCATGCAATTATGTGTTGTGGTGTGGCCAAACACTTCAGAGTGGAGAAATCTGAAGAAATTAAGAGGCTGCTTTCCCACCAAGATTCATGTTAAAGAAGACAAGATTACAATGTGCATACAGGGCCAGGTGTCTTCTAAACATCTGGGGGTTGTGTTATCATTTTATTGCTAAAGGGTTTGAGATTGATTTTGCAAAATTAACTGATGGCTTTGATATGAGTGCTTACACTCAGTCACATTCCAAACCTGTTTACTCATGCATAGGGTTTCTTGCTGTAGGTTCTCTTTAATACATACTCAGCCCTTTAGTATTAAACCTGTTGAGGTGATGAGCACATGACTTAAGGAAACACTTGAGCTAATGCATGTAGCTCTTCCCCTGGGAACCCATCCTATCACAGCAAAAGCAGAACTGGGCCAGAGGGACTGCTGAGACCATGCAAGGTGGCACCATGGTGATGAGTTCAGTGCTTCCCCTGGTGAACCTTTCTCAAAGCTCTGGCTTCTGTGGGCTCTTCAAAGAATCTGACATATCATAGGGGTTTTGATCACAGGAAAATGTCAGGGTTGGGAAGGTGTGTCCTTCTGAAATACAACTGTGTCAGAGTTGTTCAGTGCCACCTAGGGAAGTGCAAAGGTTGCTCCATCATGTGTCTCTTCCCTATCATGGATTATCCAGCTGCCAGTGGGTCAGTCCAAAGCATTGTTTAAACTTTACTTTCAGATGATACATAGAAAGTTATCAGAAAACATGGGATCACTAAATTAGGAGAAACTAAACCCTCGTTACATCCTGCTGACAAAATCCAGGCTGCTTCATTCAAAGCTTGGCAAATAATCCATGTGACAAAGAAAACCCCAGAATTTGGCCCTAGGTGTACAGGTGCAGATCAGCAGATCCAGTAACAGTGTGCTTGCAACACACCTGTAACTTAGTGATCACTTGTAAATGCCTTATTTTGGGAACATAAGGTAGATTAAAATGGTTAATGGCTTATTAGTCTAGCTCTTACTAGACTTCATTTTATTAAAAGTAATATTAAGTATATAAAGTAACATTCACTCCATGTACACAGGAGCATTTACAGTTTTGACTTTGAGTAGCTTGTTCTACTATACCTGAATGTTGTAAATATTCATTTAGCTGGTTTGGTTTGGGTTTTTATTGAGGGTTTTATTTTTTATTTATCTGGGGACACAAGTCCATGATGGTGACTAGCAAACCAGACTTCAATGGAGTGCCTTTGGGGTTTGTTGCAAGGTTTCTCTGAAGTTTAGTGTCTTGTGTGTAACCCTTGATCCCTATTAACTGAAAACTTATATATTGAAATATATAACTCATATGTTGAAATGGTGGAAGTGGTGATGGTGAGCTGTTCACCTGTGGCTAGCAAGGTGATTTTCCTTCCTGCTCATTGGCACTGGAACTGGATGCACGTTAAAAATCTGGGAAAAGAGCTTGCAGATGAGCCTTTTGGAACAAAAAGTGGCACAATTTTCTTCAGATTGTCCCAGTTGAAAGCCCATAAAATTAATTACAATTTATTGTGGTCCTAATAGGCATGAATTTGCACTGAAACAAAGAGAAACTGCCCTCTGTACTCTGCTTTTTATTTTGTATCAAAAAGATGCCAGCTAGATGCTACTGGGAATATTTTTTTATCTCCAAGGTCTATATTAATCTTTTCTTGCTAAAAGACACATTTCTGACATATTTATCATGAACCTGCCATGCTGTTGTCACATTGTTCCCTTTGTGGTGTGAGCAGATCTGGGACTTTTGCCAGCATTGTTCCTGCCATTCCAATAGGAAACCTGCTCTGAAGTGCCCAGCTCTCGGGGGGGAATAGCACACTGCTTGTTCATCAGCCTCACTCTGGTGGTTCCTGACCCAAATCTGTGATGCCATCCAAAGCTGGAGTGGTCAGTATGTGGCTGTCAGCTTTACTGACTTTGTATTTGCAAATATAATCTCAATTGTATGTGTAGATAGGGAGAGGGGAAGGGTTGATCATTTTAAACAGAAGTCAGACCTGTGAAATACTAAGTTTGTGTTGCTGAAGTTCTACAAATCACAGAATTATTAAAGTTAGAAGACACCTCCAGGATCACAAAGGCTGAGCACCAACCTATTGCTGTAATTAGGTAAAAACTAAATGAGATTGAGGCTTTGATTTATAGCTTTTTTTAAAATCAGAAAATGTTACAGCATTAGTTCTTCTGCTGTCTTTGTTTCTGAGACTGAATAACTGAGAAATATTTATTCAAGGAGTCTTGAACCTCTTGATCTTGCAATGGACTGGAAATGTGTGAGAAACCCTCAGACTGTCTATTCTAGGGGATATAATCTATGAAATATGTTTTAATTGGTAGCTAAAAATAGTATTTCCTCAAGGGAATTTGTGTACAGCATAAAAAAGTCATTCTTATATATATATAAATATATATAGTCATATATATAAAAACAAAGGGCTTGAATCCATTATTTTTATGCCTATGGTTCCATTTACAATGCAGTTCTGCTTTAGCTCGAGTATCCTGGAGAACAGGCAGAAAAATTTGATAACACTATTCCCTTATGAAAGCATTTAAAGTATAATAAGTGTTTCCATTTCTGGACTGTGGAGTACTGTCTGCTTAAATTATATGTTAGACTTAGAGACATCATTTATGAGCTTCTTGAACCAAACTTTAACAGCTCTTCTAAACTTATGTCACATTTAGGATTATTTTTCACTGTGCTAGAATCTACCTGCAGCATAGCTGTTAAGCTCCCTTTAGAAATGATGATAGCTTTTGCCTATAAAAATAAACTATTTCAATTCACTACAATAGCCAGGTTACAATTATATAAATAAGGATGTTTCTGTTAGTAACTAATTCTTATACACACCAACATGAACTTCAACACAAGTAATGGGAAACAATAAGAATTGTGTCAGTTCAGGGGGGCACTGAAGGTTCTGTTGTCAAGGTGCAGTTATTAGTTTAGAGACCTCAAATACTTCTGGATCAGGCTACCATCTTCCCTACCTTCAAAAGCAGGACACAAAATGTGTGTTGGAGGAGAGGCAGCACTTTTGAGCACTAGCTTACATGCATGAGGTTCCTAACCACTGCATTTCTACCAACTCTTCTGGAGCAGACCTCCCTCCTTAATCTTGATCTCATTCCACTGTGGAGCTCCTGTCCACCTTCCTCTTGTCCTGAAGTGTCTACAAGCCCTGAACTGCACCCTTCCCTTTCATCCCTCTTACCACAAAGTTTTTTATTCTCTCATCTCTCATCAGATCACCCTGGTTATCCACTTTCACCAGCAATTGTCAAGTTGTTAACATGGCTGCAAGCACAATTGAGGTCGCAGTTAGCTCCTGCCATTGGTGTTACTCATACAGCTCCTTTCCTCCATGTGTGTTTGCAGAAGTTGAAGATGCTCCACTGGCTGCAGCCAGTGTCTGCAGCTTCAGGTGCAGCAGCATGAGTTCAGTAAAGCTCAAGGAGGTTCTTAAATCATGCTGAAGGAGCTACTGTGTCATTGAAATGAAGTGCAAGCTTAAATGCTTTTCTGAATGTGTGAGGGGAAAAATGTCTAGTAGGTCAGGTAGGATGCTCATAAGTACAAGGCAACTGTTTCAAGCACATTCATGTGCTCATGAGCTAGGAGTTCTGCCATTAGCAAAACAGTAAACCATTTTCAAGAGACAGTACATTGGATAGAAAGCACTTGATGTATCTTAAGAACAAAACATAATGAAGCCCTAAACTTAAAAATATCTTTCTACTAGAGGTAGTTTCTTGACACACAACTACTTGCTATTCTGTTAAGCATTTGTTTCACTTTACAACTTAGGATATGCCAATTTCCCTATTAGATATTGCGTATTAAATGTTGGCTTTTTTTAATTGTTCTAAAATTTAAGGTAAACAGCTTGGCCTCTTTGCTGTGCAGCCAGCCATGTTTCCAGATCAGTAGCACATATTATGATCATATGAAAACACTTGGAGAGTGCCAGGGTTTAACACTCTGGTGGATTCCTGTGAAGTTAACTACAGAAATTAAAACACATTTTTCTGATGCACTGCATTATCTGCTTATTCAAAAAGAAAGAATTTT
This sequence comes from Galbula dea, assembly GCA_013399015.1. Taxonomy (NCBI): domain Eukaryota; kingdom Metazoa; phylum Chordata; class Aves; order Piciformes; family Galbulidae; genus Galbula; species Galbula dea. Next base: position 686,371 of record VWZX01011307.1, read on the forward strand.
CAGAGTAAATACTGAAACCTAGAATTGTTTAGCCCTTATTTTCCAGCTTCTTGCTGGAAACACAATGTATTATTTTTATCTCTGAATTTGTTGAAGCCTTCATTCTATTTAGAGTTGGATAAGCCTGAGTCTAAAGTTACATGAATTTGGTCAAACTGACCCTGAATTCTTAACTGTAAACACCATAAATCTTCCCTGCAATAATTAGTTTCACATTGTAAAGGCCATGCTGTGAAGGGTAATCCCTCATGCAACAAGTTAAGTTTCTAATTTGTTTTCCATAGCACAATGAATTCCAAAAGCTTTCACCATGTTTCTAGTGAGTCATTTATCAGCTTCATAATAAAGCATAGAGGGGACATCACAGATCATCAGCAACAGGAACCAAGTTGTCTATGTCCTTATAGCAAGAGTAGGCAGCAGTGCCCCAGGGCTGCAGGGCTTTAATAGGATTTTTCTTTCTTTCATCATTCACTTTATTATTCTAACAGAATTTTACACTCAAAAATCTTTCTGAAAAGTAATCAAAAGCTGTAAGCTGAGCCCAGAGATTGAGTTTCTTGATTAATTTTCATCTAAAGAGTATAACAAACAGACCTCAGCAATACACCAGTCCTGTACTTTTCCATGGAAATTTGACTTTACAGCATTGCCAACAGCTTTACCAATGCAGGGAAACATCCACACTGAGACTCAGCTAATGCAGGAGTACAGAAGGTGCTGGTGTTTTCATTCTATCATGTCATTTTTCAGAACAGGTACATTACAGCTTTTTCTAGTCTGGATTAGAGAATTTGGCATACCTGTGCTTTATAGAGTAATAAAATCTTGAGCATAATTCCTCTTCAGGCAGGTTTCAGTAACTGGTTTGACAGCAGCAGTGTGTATCTCTAGAGCAGACATTTGAACTCCAGGGTTAAAATCCCTGCTAAACTCAGTAACATTCTTCATCCCATCTTGATTCCAGGGAGACCTGGTTTATTTTTGTCAGTATTTCAGGTTCATTTGGGGTTTGGGTTTTCTTTAGAGGGGTGGTGGTGGAAGAAAATCAGAAAGCCTAGAGATGTTATCCCTTTGAATCTGCATACATGTTCTTCTTCAAAAGCTTTGAAATTTGGGGATGTGTTACTTGGAAAAACTACCTAAATGATTTTGAAATACAGATTGCATGTTGAGAAAGCCCCAAAGAAGACAATCCCATTGGCCCAGTCTGAGGTGTAGATGTCTCCCTAAGAAGTTCTCTTCAGGAATTTGGTCAGAACTTTCCAGGAAAGAGCATCTCTTTTCCTCCTGGCAATGAGGATAATCCCTTGCTCTTCACACAATGTCACTGACATCACTTAGAGGCACTTGGCTTGCTCATGGATGACTCTGGATGAAGGTTGGCTTCAGCTATAGATTTGGGAGAATTTTCACAGAGAATTTCCATCCTTAGAACTAGTCAGCAATTTGTTGTGGATTTCTGAGAGAGGAGAGCTGTCAGAAGAAAGAAATCTGGCTTATCTTCAAAAAGACTTTTAGAACACAGTCTGTTTTGATCTATGGCTCAGCTCAAAAAAAAAAAATGAGGGGGGGAAAAAAAAAAGATCTGAGACAGTTAAAATGTCCCTGCTGACATTATTTTGAAATAAAAAGATCTTTCATGTTCAGGCAACACTTTGTAATGAAGTACAAGTGAACCTATCTTGGAATTTGGAAACCAACTTTTAAAGTGCTTTGATTGCCCAAAGCTTGAGCATTGTTACATTTTTATTTGAAAATCCTCTTTTGATTTCTTTTTTCCTCCCCCCCTCCCCTCATCTTCTGGGATGGGAGCAATTTCTGAAATCATATATGCTTGCACAGAACAAAACCCCTCTCTTTCAGTCAGCTCTTGGGTCTGTTCACTAGCTGAGGATCTGCCCTGGACACGGCTGTGAGCCCCTTGAAGTGTTAACCTGATATTCTGCTGAAGTGTGGCTCAGCTGTATCACTTTCAAAGGAAGCTGTGGAGATGCAGGGTCACATTCTGACATCCATGCTCATGCTGAAGCAGTGCCTTGTGCTGCTTAGAAGTCAACCTGGTTTCACAGGGACTCTTCACAGAAGAAAATCATCAGCACAGATACTAAACCCTTTAAAGAGCCTTACATCCAAACAGCACTTAGCATATGTTTGGATGAGATGCAGAAGCCACTGATATTATGCTGCTTTATTTTAAGGATCAAAAGCTTCAAGGAAATCTAGTCTTTCCCTGCACCCCTTTTTCAACCACACATGTTGGGTTTTTGTTCCTTTGGTAGGAGAACATATCTTGCATCTGAAAGGGTTAGTCCAAATCATATTGCAAGTAGGAGCTTATCACCTCTTTGGCATCAATGGCAAATGCATGTATCCTGACACTTGGGAGGATGTTTTTAACACCTGGTGGTCTGTTCCAGTTGTGCTTTTACTGAGGACTGGTCCTTTTGGGAGTGCTGGTCTTCTGAGGGAGAGGACAATGGGAAAAGTGGAGTCCTAGCACTGGTTCTTCTGTCTGTATTTTGCATGCCCCTGGCTCACAAAGCCTTGCTAAACTCCAGCTTGTCCCTCAGGGAAAGCTGGGATAATGGAACTGCCTTGGGGAATCTTACAGTGACTTTCTGGGCATTGAGCTTTTAAGGCATTGATATATTTTGGATTTTTCCAATCAGCTGGACTATGATTTGTTAAAATCATGCACCAAGCCTGTGTTTACAGTATGAGTTCTCTTTATGCTATGAATGTAATACTTGTTTTGGAAGTATAGCTGGAAAAATTGAATGTGCTCTCCTGTGGCAGCTGTTTATAATCAAAGAAATATGTTTAAAGGAGTTGTAGGACCTTTATAAACTATGCATGCAAATTACTTTTGGAATTGCTTTATTACATTCAGTCGTGACTGCCATTGCTTTGGGTGACTGTTCAAATCCATTGTTATGAATTAATTACAACCATAATATAGCCTTTTGGTACATTTAACTTCTCTTACATCAGCTAACCAAAGGCTTATGCATGCTTTGCTGCCACAGAACATGGAATAACTAGTTTTCAATGTTCTATTTATTTCTCTAGTGCATTTTCCCCCCTCTAAAAATAGAATGCAAACTGTTTAAAAACTGAAGAGCTTTAGTTGGACATCAAAAGCATGTGTGCTTTTTTGCAGTGAGAACAGCTAGTGAAATATCTGAAATAAATTGGCAAGGAAGTGAACTTCTGGTCCATGCACTTCAACATCCCTGGGAGTGTGCTGTTCATTTGTTACTACACACAACACATCATTTGTATGGAGGATGCCAGTTCCTGCTGTGTTCCTCTGCTTTTCTTTCATTTGCATGCAAACATGCAGCCCTGGAGTTATACAGATGAAACTGCTGTGATCCATGGGAAAATTTGCTGTATTTGCATGCATTAATAGTCAGGGTTTCTAACAGGAAAAATTCATACTAAAATGTGTGTGTGTGTGTGTACATCTGCTTGTACTCAGGTAATGTAAATATGTGCACCTAAAGAAAAAAGAAGGCAGAATGAATATAACCTTATATTAGCCATGAATGAGTTGAGGCTGGAAAAGGGAGCTGAAAATCTGATTGTAAGAAGGTGAGGCTTTGGAGCTTCCCTCCAACAGGAATTTGAACAGCAGGAGCCAAACTGCTACTTGCATAGCTCTTGAGTCAATTGATGAAGGAATTCTGTAGTGTGGTTGCTGAAATTATAGAAATGCAGGTGGTCCTCCCCTCTGGTGTGTGTTTTGTGCTCTGTCAGGGACTCTGTACCCTGTGTACCACCCATGCTTCCCCGAAAGGTTCAACTGGAAGTAGAAATCAAGGGAAATCTTCCTGCTGGTAAGCTAAGGTAGGATCAGCATTTCTTAAATCCAAGTGACAAAGACAGAATCAGAATGTTTATACAGGAATCTTTTTTTACTCCTTTTAAATGCATGCATCCTTCTGATATAAGGCTTACCATCCCCTCACAGAATTGCAGGCTTAATCCAGCTACCACAGCAGAAAGCTGAGGCTGCTCTCACCCTCTGAACACCTTGCTCTGTCCTCACTTCCCTCACCCCACAGTTCTTTTGGTGTTTGCTTTTCCAGTGCCAACACCAAATCCAGAGCCCTACCTGATTCCTGCTTTTAATCTCTTCATCTTGCTGGTAATCCCAGCCTTGAAGCTGACATAAACTAATAACAAATAAGTGCAGAGTAGCACCAGGTCTATCCTATCAGTGTCTTTAAAACCAAGTCAAGTATGAGGCAAATGGATATCAACTTAGTTGTGCCAGTATAAGTTGCCCAATTTCAGTTTTTATGTCAAAGCAGTGTTTTGGGTTTGTTTTTTTAAACTAACTTAATTCCAAAAATTTCCAGTACATTTAGAATATTTGTACTCTGGATCAGTTCCTGGTGAGGATTTCCTAGGTAACCTTTCTTTGTTTATATTCTTCCTTTTCTCCATAGCAGGTTAGGAAACTGACATTTCTTTGTTTTGAATTACTTAGCCTAAAGATGAAGTTTTGTCACCTATGCAACAGGTTCAGGTGGGGTATATAAACAAGATGGTCAGTTTAAGCTTTAAAAAGGAAAAAGCAATATATGACAGCAAAATCTATTTTCCTCCAGCCTTCTGCCAGTGAATGCTGGTGTCTCACCCAGGCTTCAAGCACAGCCTGGCTTATGAAAGCAAAGGCAATACAGAATCAAACAATGGCTCAATTTCATGCCTCATTTCAGACACCATTAGACATATTTGGTTTCACCTCATCTTCATCAAGGTCCCCAAAAGAGACAGAAGCCCTGATTAATGTATGTTCTAGCAGAAGAGAAAAAGGGAAAATATGTATTTTTTCTGATTTCTTTTCTTCTTTGCCTGCTGTTGTGCAGCTTTCTATTCCTCCTTTTTAAAAGATTCTTCTTTCCTTGTGTTTGTTCTTCTCATTGCTGCAGAGGACATAGCACAGTTATTAGACCCTGGCAAGAATCAGCTCAGCCTTGCAGAGCTGCTCATGGTTGTTTCTTCTACAGATTACTGTCCTCAGGAGAATTTCTGCACTGCCTGACCAACACCTTGGCACTATTCCTCTTTCTTTTGCTTTACAAAAGGGTTGAAGACTCCAAACAAAGTAACTGTGGAATTTTGTTTACTCTCTTCTCCACTATAGAAGAAAATGTTAGCACCTTGCTTTATGGGCTCTCTTTGTTGTTCTTCCCCTGTACATGTTTATAGCCAGTGGCCAAGGGGATGAAAACCTGTTTAAACCTCTCTGGAGTTGTTGAACTCCTGGGGAAATGTCTGCTGGATACAATGGAGACTGAATTTTCCCTCTGTAGGTGTAAGGTGTGAGAAAGCCAGGACTCCTTTTTCCCCATCATCCTCCTTTCAGGAAGGCTCAGGTACAGCAGGTTCAAGGATGGAGCTACTCTGTCACCATATTAGACCCAAATTAGTGATCTATAGGTCTGAGGTCCTGTCCTGGAGGGTGATTGGCATGAGGATAGCAGCTGCTGTAGGGATTGGTGAAGATTTGTGTAGTAGTCTGTTGTATGCTAAAATAGAATTGGTGAGATGAGAATAACCAAGAGGAGCAAAGCCTCCCCTCTACCTTTCTGGATCTTACTCATCACTGCAGGATGTTGGCACCCTGTGACCCCCAGAAGAAAGCTTGCTTTCTGCTGAGCAGCTTCCATTGGTGTTTCAGATGTGTTTACTCTCAAGCAGGTGGGGTGGGGGCCACTGAAGGCCCTTAACTGTGCAGGCAGGCAGGAAGCCACTGCACTGGGACAGTATCACACTGCTGAATTGCGAAACCTTTGGAGAAATTCTCATTTCCAAGCTAGTTCCATGTCAGCAAGTTGCTGAACTGAACTTGGCTTTTGTTTGTGCAAAATCCAGAGGAATGAGAGAGACAAGGACTTCTCTGAGGGATATTGTAGCTAATATCCAAAACATAAGCTAACCTTGATGATTTACATGAATTCCACAAGATGTGATTGAAAGGAAAGTTAGCATGTTGTATTTTCACTGCAACTTCTTGCCTCTTATCACGTGGGGACTGGAAGCAAGTCTTGCAAAGAAAAACCCCTCAGCTCAGCAAGCTCACTTTTAAGCTAACAGCTACAACAGTGCAGAGATCAAAAGGGTTGGTTCAGGCTTTTTTGGAACCTGTACCTTGAGATAAGATCTACATGAGACCAAGCTGAATATTTTTCATGTTACATCTGTGCTTTACCAGGAGGGACAGTATCACATCATTAGTGATGTAACCTTCCAAACATCTAGTGAAGTTGCATGTGGATCTAATCTTTTTGCCTAGCAGAGCTGTTATCTCCTTGTATAGACTGTAACTTCTTCTCTCTAATGTCTTTATAGCTCATAGCTGATTGGAATGATGTCTATGGTAATCATTTCATGCCTAAAGGTAAGACTTACTGGACAGAAATGAACTAATATCTCTTGAATTCTAGTGGATTTTGCAGCCAGAAAAAAGCCAAGAGGTTGTCACCTGCTAAATCACATACCTGACTCATAGTCCATCTCATAATCTCTTAAAATATTAATAGCAATGTGTGGTCTTTTATTGGTAATGACAATTACAAGATATCATCATCATTATGATATAAAATCCTATGATAATTAACTAGCACAACCTGAAGGTTTGTGAATAGTGGAATTGAAAATAACTTAATTACATTTGTAATTGCTTTTCCTTATGTTAGTCTCATGCTGTGGATACCCTGTGGCACATTCTGAAGTGCCTGGCTTTGTATTAAGAACAGAAATTTTGTGCATGCCTTTCTGGGTCATTTCTGACTTTCACTGTGTGGCCAAAATGGGTCATGTGTCACCAGAAGGTGAGATTCCTTTATACCATGGTGTGGGGTGGAGGCACCTTCTTGTGTGCTGTGGACAGCTTCCCACTCTTCAATGCTCATCAGGGCACTTTGGGAATAACAGGAGCAATGTTTCTGTACATATGTTCTTTGACAAAATACTTTCTTCCTAAATGGAAAGAATATTTCTCTCCTAAAGAGCCCCTGGAGCTCCTAGTGATGGAGAGCATGATAGGAGTGCCCTCCTCTCTGGCACTGACTCTGGATTCTGCACCAAACCAGAGACTGGGGTTTCATCTCTTTACTTGTTCAGATTTTTCTTAGATATCTTTCTACTTCCATACTTAGTGGCTGCATGCCTTGCACATTCTGTCTTTGACAATATCCAGTATTTTTGCTGGTTCCAGTTAGGATGAGATTTTGTCATTTGTGATGCTAGCTTTGCATGTTCTTCGTATTAAGATATAGTGGTAGGCAACTTCCAACACTCTGAAGGGGTGGAAGTGATGCATCTGTTTTGGAAGGTGGTTTTGTTCTCCTGATGAAAAACTCTGTATTGCAGGGAAAAAATTAGAAATACTTACTCTTAGCTCTCATCAGTCTGTCAAGCTAACAGGTGTTTGCCAAGCAGCAACCACTTGCTTGGTCCTTCACATGGCAGCATCAGGAACATGGGCCTCTTCTTCTGATTCACTCTTGGCTTAATACTTCTATCTCTGTGTGTAAAATCAAAGGAAGGAGCACACCAGAGGCTCCCTCAATTTCACAGTACAAGAAACATTGAAAATATTGGAAAAGTAGCATTAATAGGATTGGCTGTTTGCAGGTGGCAGTGGTGAGACACACATGAACAACTCCCAAGGTTGGATTTCTGCTGCTTCTTGAGGGGAGGCCACACTGTGGCTTAGATCTGTCAGCAACAGGTATGGGAAATAGTTGGTTTACCTTTATTATAGGTGTCTGTAGAAAGTGCTGGCAGGGTCCCTGCTCCTATTTCTCTGTATTTCACCCCCCTCAGAGTGCTGTGATATACCATGTCCAATCAAATCTCAGTCCTTCTGGGAATAACTGACCAAGTTTCAAGGTTTGTTTCATAGTTGAAATTGTCAGGTACAGGCAGTAAGGAAAGATGACTAGAAGACTTAGTTGTTCAAAGCCCAGACTTTCTCTAATGAACACTTGTTGCAAAGGAGCATTGTCAAAGTGGCTGTCAAAGTGTTCTCTGCTGCAGCACTTTCTTCTTAGCTGAATATTATGAATTGTGACATTCAGCAGGACTGCTTGTGATAATAAACACCAGGCTCTGGGTAATAGATGTTTGCATGCTCTGCCCCTTGCAGGTTCTTGCATTGACTAATGAGAGTACTTTGTATGTGCAAGTGTCAGAGAAATTTAACCATACTCTGTGACTAATACTTAATAATAAGTCCAGATATAATCAGTAAAGTATCAGAAGACTTGTGTGCAAGTGAGTTTGGGTTAAATAACTCTTTTGGTTTTAATTTATTGTAGTTACATGGATATGGTCCAGAGCATACAAACTCCAAGTTTTGATCCACTGAGATGTACATGATAAAAAATGAAGGATTTTTTTTCTTTGTAATTCTAAAGTTCAGAGGATTTTTTTCATAAGGGCACTTAACTGATGGAATGATCTCCCCAGGGTAGTCTTGGGAATCACTGTGCTTAAAGGCTTTTAAAATTGAACACTATTAAATGTTCATGGATAATATTGCATTGAACATTGGCTGAGAGATAGACTGAGAATTTGATTAATTTCATTTCCTCCTCTTTCAGCAGGTTGCTGCCAGTTTCTGCCTGTACCTATGTAAAGGTATCTGGACTCACTGAATCTTTCACTGCTTGAGAAATTTCAGCTGGTACAAAATGCTAGCAAGGCAGCAAGTCCTAGTCTATTTGAGGGTAAAAATGAGAAAAGGTACAATTAGATACCTTGAATCCTTCTGCAGCCTGTGGTTCTTGGCTAGTAGACTCAGAGGGGAATCACAGGATGATTAAGGTTGGAAAGGACCACCAGAGGCCATCTAATCCAACTTCCCTGTTCTAGCAGGGTCACTAGAGCACATTAGTCAGGATTGTGGACTCACTCCAGGAGCTCCATGTCTCTCTTGTACTGAGGAGCCCAGAACTGAACAGAGTTCTCCACTTGGGACCTCAGCGGGGCTGAGTAGAGGGGCAGGATCACCTCCTTTGACCTCCTGGCAATGCTCTAGTCAATGCACCCCAGGATACCCCTTGCCTTTTTGGCCACAGTGGCCCATTGCTGGCTCAGAAAATGGAAGAGCAGATAGCCTTGGGCTGACAGGGGAGATCTGTTTGTACCAGGGCTGATAGGGGAGATCTGTTTGTACCAGGATGTGCAGCAAGTCATCTTTCCACGCTCTTTAACTTAACAAGGTTCATAGTGAGATTTCTAGCTCTGGTTTTGGTTATCTGGGGCTTTATGACTTCTCCATATAAGTAAGCTAATAACAAAATAGTGTGTTTTGAGGAGGAGCATGGAGCTGGAAAGAGTGGCTGGGTTCTGGTCTGCCCTCTCCCCTCTGGGGACAGGGCAGGAGCGCAAGTGCTCGGCCAAGGACAGGAGCAGGGGCAGTTTTCATTCCCTGGCCAATCCCAAAGTGTTACTAGGCTTGTCACATTCTCTAGCATGCTGAGTTACATGCAAAGAGCAGATACTTCTAAAGTACTGCATTCATGGTTCATTTGGATGAGCAGGCATTTCTAATTTGGCACCAGCCTGATGAAAGGATGCATTCCATTCCAGATTCCAGCAGCTGCAGACTTCATTGACTCCAGAGATAATACCTTTAGTTTTGGCTGTGGAACTCTAGGGCTAGTGCAGCAAACTGCTTCCTAAATCCAGTGGCTGTTACACTTAGAGGAGAAATAGTGGAATAAAATAGTTACACTTAGAATTCACCTTTCTGTCAGTTTTTGTTTGATTTACTGGTAAATTAGAGATATCCTCTAGTATTACATAGGAAATTATGGCATGTTTTATATGCAAAGACCCCAAAGCATATCTGTCAGAAGAGGTAATGCAGAGGACTCTGATTTCATATATAACTGCTAAGCAGTTTTGCTAGTAGTGGGAGTGAGTGGTGTGCTTTCATTTCTGCATTTCTGTGCATTCTGAAGGGCAGCAGCTGAGGTGGAGATTCAGTTTTATTATATATTAGGAGTTAACTAGAGTGAGTGGTAGGTGTAGCCTTGTGTGTTTGAGAATAAAGCTGAGATTTGGACAATGAGTTAAATTCAAAGTTAGGACAAATATTTCATGTATACATTTCACTCTGGCATTCTTTCTCTTTCAGTGTCCTTAACAGTTTACATTGTCTACTCCCAAAGTGACAGAAGCAGCCTGTTCCTGACAGAACTGTTCTTTTGCCAATTTTAGTACAGTGCAGAGGAGCTCCCACTCGTGACAGTTTGATAGAATCATTTGTCTGCTGCTTCTTTTGCTTGTTCTCTTTGTTTAGACCTAAAAATCAGTGTTGAACTTGAGTAGGTGAAGCTGAGAGAGAAATCCCTGAGGCTTCTGCTGATATCTGAAGTTTAGTTAGATGACACCCAATTTTTAGAGACATGAAGATGGCAATAGGACAGAATGTCCTTGCCCTGCTAATTCCAGGTTAGTGTATCACTAGCAAGACCTGTAACCCTCCCCAAAAAGGTGTACCTGCTGATTAGGAAAAAGGCAGGGGCTTTAAACAAGAAGGCAGAGTGGTATCAAGAGGACACTCTTCACTTTTAAAACCAACTTTTACAGATCTGGCTTTCCTGCATCTTTAACTTGAGCTTTGAAATTCCTGTCCTTTAATGAACTGTGTTCTTTCCATGTTTTTGCACTTTTCTACTGACAAAAGAAGTTTCCAAGCTTTTTAATAATACTGTCTGAGAACAGTATCAAGAAGTTTGCCCATAATTAGGGTGAGAGCAAGACATTGACAGAGGAACAGGCTCTGAAGAGCTTCCCTCCCCGAAAGCTACAGACTAAGCCTTGGTGCTGTTGGAAGTGGAAGGAGGAGAAGGGACATGTTTTGGTGGGGTGAGGGGTTGAGGGCAGAGTTGAGTACCATCAATTTTTCCATGTGATGAAGTGGCAATGGGATGTTCTTTTCCTGGATGTAGTAGGATGAGAGGTGAGGTAGTAAGCTGCTCTTAGACTGATGGAGAAGAATCATAAAAGGTTAGAGCAAACAATAAAAGGCATTAGCCCAAGCTGCCCAGGGCAGCAGGGGAGTCACCATCCCTGAAGGTGTTTAAAAAGCATCTAGATGTGGTACTTAGGGGCATGGTTTAGTGGCATTGTGGTGATAGGTTGATGGTTGGGCTTTGAAGATCTTGGAGGCCTTTCCCAACCTTAACTATTCTGTGATTCTGTGCAAGCATCTGGTGCTGCCAGCTTTAGCAGTAGGGTGACCTCTTTGGGTGTTCAAAGTGTAGAATTTGTGAATATTGCTCAGGAAAGAAATGAGGGGCAGGGATTTCTGGCTGGAGGGTAGAGTCAGGTAATGAAACTTCTCTGTTGATGTTGAATAAAAAAACCCCTGACTGCTAAAAGTTATTTTTTTCCTGATACATTTAAGAATCATCCATGGTTGGCTCTTAAATCAAGTTAGAGGCTTTTTTAGTAACCATCTATGAATATGGGGATTTGACTATAAACACCCAGGTTTGAGATCCTTGCCTAAAAAATACTGATATATTGAGAAATTTTTTCCTTTTAGAATGATAGATGTTAACTCTCTTGACTGTATACCATTTGTATAATTCCAAGGTTTTATTTCATGACAAACCAGGCTTCTGTACTTTCACTAGTAGAGTGGGCATATCAAATACAGAAAATAAACTCAGGTTTAGCAAAGTGGCCTTTGGCTTGGGCACTGCTGTGCCACAGCAGCCTATGGATGTTTTTTAAGTCAAAATTGCCCCAACACTGGCTTTTTTTCCTGAACACTGCCACAAGAAAACCTTGGCAGTTTATTTAGATATTATCTCTTGGAATTTCCTCAAAGCCTAAGTTACTCAAAGCCTAGTTCTGATTTATAATTACGAGGTGGATAATCTAAATTCATCTCTGTTTTTATAGGCATCCATTCAGAGTAAGCACTCAGGACTGGGAAAAAAAAACCCCAATAAATCATAAATGTAAAAGCCAGACCCAGGTTGCAGAAATGGAGACCTATAAATACACTTTTTATACCACAGAAATAACAGTTCTCCTAAAAACCCTGTTAAGCATCTCTGCTAGTGAATAGATTTCATTAAACTGCAAAAGATTGTGCTTAGTTTTTTTCATTTCAAAGAGCCTGGCAAACCATTGAGCTGCAGCTTTTTTGGATTCAGTGACAATAAGGACTGAGTAAGAGATGTGGTATGTAAGGTGCTTTATACACTGGGCGTGGATCTCAGAGCATTTTGGAATTAGCAGCACATTAACGGCTCTTTGCACTGCAGACATCCTTTTTAAACACATACCTAGGTGGAATAAGTAAATACAGGCTTGCATTTTGTGGCTGTCCCCCCCAGTTAGTTCTTTAGCTTCTGTTTGCTCAGCTTTTAGGAAGTGTGTCTTGAGGCACAATGTTAACTAGAAAAGATTAGTTCTGGACTTGTTACTTGACACTTTCTTTATGGGATTCCTCCTAAAATAGTGCTTATGATGCCATCGTGCTTCCTCTGTAAGCTAAGCTAACCTCTTGAGAACACCAATACTGTTTTCAGATTTCATAACAAAATGTTGCACATGTGGCTTTTATAACATTTTTACACTTATTTTTTGGTATTAGGATAGTGCTAGAGTAGAAGGTTAAACACTGATATTCCAGCTCCCCAGAGGAGTATTCACTGTTCTTTATCTCCTCTCTGTTACTGAATTCTTCTGTGATCTGAGCTCTTTTAAATATCAAACGTTGCAAGTTTCTGGAGGTAGAATATGACCTTTAAAGATCTGAATCTGACATAGGTTGACATTAAGAGTTGCAGCCCAAGTCAGTGGAAGAAGCTGTACTTGACTCTCTCAACTGTCATGTGATGCAAACTGCAACTAATTCTTCATTTTCACAACCAAAAATGCAGATACACTGTAAGGTGATACTGAAAAAGATTTGCAAGGGGCTTGCCATAGAAGTTTGTGGTGCTGAGTCCAGGAGAATTATCTTGAGTCGTCCTTGGGTCACTCAGATCATGGAAACTGAGAGCTTTCATCTTGAAAAAACAGCTTTTACACACGTCAATGTAGTTGATGTTTTTGGCCATAATCACTCTGCCTTTCTAGGTTTGATCTGCAAAGTGAGAGTGTTGTCATCACAGTCTGCAGTGTTTTGAAGCTCAATGTATTGCTAGTTGCAAAGTATTTATATTCACTCCTGGAAAGGGCCTTGAAGTAATTAATCATTCTGCATTCATCAGAAAGGTTGGAGAGCGTGAAGCAAATAAAGAAGGGGTCTCGCCATTCATGGGCAGGAGAAAACAAAATGCTTCTAATGGTCCCTCAGTGAACTCAGGTTTCCAGGGCTGTCACACACCAGCTGTGAGTGAGCATGCAGTTGATGTCTGGAGGATAATGCTGAAGGAAAGAGAGCTAGCACTATGTGCCTTTCAGCTTCTGAGTGCATGTCTCAGCAGTAAGAGATTGGAGATCATCATCCTCCAGGCAGGGATTTTTCTAGCACGTTTTCACTGTATAGTACCTATAGTAAACAGTCACAGGAAAAAAACCCTAAACCAGTTAATTTCAATTTCAGGTAAAATTGTTATAACAGTGACTATATGAAGGTGTTTTATGAACTGTTAATTCCCTTCTGAGACCTTCTCTCATATTTAGGGCAGATCATGGGCACACGTTTGTTCTCAGTGGTAAGCACATGCTTTTACACAGAAATAGAACAAAGTCCTGGGTGTTTTAGAAATGTATATTTGTTATAGCTAATCATAGAATGGTTTGAGTTAGGAGGAACCTTTGAAGGTCATCTAGTCCAGCCCAACCCTCCCCTGGAGGGAGCAGGGACATCTTCAACTAGATCAGGTTGCTCAGAGCCCCAGACAGCCTGACCTGGAAGGGTCCCAAGCAGTGATCCAGTTAGAAGAGAGATTAGCATGATCAAACTAGTTTTATTACATAGGGCATTAGAGGTTAGCATAAAAGATATCATTTTGTAGTTCACATCTTCACACAGTCATGGAAAATGTCACTAAAAATGGCAGCTAGAGTCAAGCAAGGTTTGCAGGAACTTCAGGGTGCACTGAATTGCATCTGCTTTACCTCTGCTATTCCAGCTAGAGGTCTTTCCTTACCATAGGCTTCCAGTACCACCCAGCTGGGTTGTGGTTTTGTGGTTTGGTCTACTGGGTGATGTAGGACTATCAAAACCCATTTTCACTTCTTACCACTTTGGATTTGCTTTCCAGAGGTAGAGGTTATCAATGCTGTACTCCAGCTAGGCCTAATGTCTTACTGTTAAGTTCAACAATTATAGATATTGGTGAAAAGCTTTCTGTAAGAATTCCTCTCTTTGACAGATTTGTGCCTTGCTGAAAATGTGATATTTGCTTTAGCATGTGCTGTGATTGATTAAGCTGTAGTGATTCTCTTTAAGAAGATGAACAAATTCTTTATTGCCTGAAACAAACCAGAACATCTCTCCAAATGTTAATTCAGCAGTTGACAATATTATTTCCTAATTAGTTCCTAACCAAATCCTAATTTTTGTCCCTAGCACCTCATAAAGAGCTGACTCTTTTGGGCACAGTCAGGTTACAAGAATAAATGGCATCCTTAAAAGATTTGCTTCTTCAGAAAAGGTCATGATCACAGAATTATTGAGGTTGGAAGAAGCCTTTAAGATCATCAAGTCCAACTATCAGCCTGCCACCACCATGCCACCAAACCCTGTCCCTAAGTACCACATCTCTATGCTTTTTAAACCCCTCCAGAGATGGTGACTCCAACACTGCCCTGGGCAGCCTGGGCCAATGCCTAACAACTTTCAGTGAAAAAAATGTTTCCTCATATCCAGTCTAAACTTCCCCTGGTGCAAGAGATAAGGTCTCCTCTGAGCCTCCTCTTCCTCAGACTACACAATTTAATATCTCAAAGGATTGTATTTGAGGGACTATGGAATTATTTTACTTTTTTTCTTGAACTGCAATAATGAAAGCACCAGAATAAGCAGCAGTGCCTCTACCAGCAAGTGCCCTGTGTTAATTGAGATAGCAGAGATGCTGTGGTCAGGGTTAACAGAGCTGATCTTCAGTTTTTCAAGCACTTGTCTACAGATGGAATTATTTAGGAGCAGCAATTCTTGAATAACTCCATGTGCTGACACTCTTGTTTCTGTTTTGCTTAACACACTTGGAAGGGCTAAATTAAACAGAAATAAGGCAACCTTCTTCTGGAGTAAGTGTGTCTACACATGGAGTTATTCAGGAATAGCAGTTCTTGAGCAGTCATCACTAACTAATTCCATCTGTAGACAGTCCTTTAATCTAGCAAGTTCTTAAGTCATTTCTAAAAACAAGACTTAGTTTCCTGTGTTATTAAGGGACAATCAAAATATTTTTATCAAAAGTATTGTTTTGAAAAGAACATCTAAGCCCCAGCCAGTCTTGGGAGCTGTAGGCTAGATAAGGCATATTTTTTTTTTAAATTATATATATTTTTTTAGGTGATATGTAACATGATGCAAACCAAGAAAAATGTACAGCAAAGTAGCAGTTTTCAGTGCAGCAACTCAAAAGAAGAGACTGCCTGAACAGTTCTAGAGTGTCTTTACTAAGAAAGGGACTTGAGAGAGATTGTTATTGCTTTAAGGTTTTTTGCCTCTCAGTTTTGCATCTGCTTATATTTAAAAACTCAGACAAGAAATTCTAAGCTTCTTCAGTGACAGAATGATACTGTAAATGCCACTCTTTGCCTTACAGTGAAAGCTTGGTTTTTATAATGAGGGGATTTTACCCCATCTGATAAATAGATATATGGAAATTCATTGCAGTCAGGAGTTTCAAGCCAGTGAAACTCAGAGCTTACATTCTACTTCACTGCAAACTGTGTCTTAATACATTTATCCAATTCACTTGTCTAAGTTGCCAGTGGGAATCTGCACAGCTCACAGCACAGTGTTCACCTTTGCTATTTGAAGAGGTCTGTCATTGCCTTGGAAATGGATTACATCTCAAAACACCTGTTTTGAGAACCCGCCAGATTATCTGTTCTCCTTAGAAATGGATGAGCCTCAATAATGAAGCATTCAGAACTTCTCTATGAGGAGATTTCCTGTGCAGAATCAAAGGTGTGCTGTAGTCATTGGCATTCTCTGCTTAAAAATACCACATTCTGGGGCAGAGTTATTTTTGTATTCACAAATGTGAATTTCCAGCATGGGATACTATTGTAAATTCAGAGCAGGGAAACAAATGTGGACAATTTAGATGATGGAGAGGTGTTTAAACAAGCACCAAATGTGTATGGCACATCATTCCTCAGAATGTACCTGGTGTTGTATGAACAGTGCTGGTGCTGTTGGGACAAGCTGTTGCTTCCTAACGGTGTCAGTAAACAGAAGACCTTTGCTCTGTTTTCTGGTTTCTTTCTTTGGCATACAAATCTCCTATTTTCTGTGTGCAGATTTTTTGCTGCCTTGTTTTCTCCCACTCACATGAATCACATTCTTAACTAAAAGCAGCCAAGTAGCCTTCAATGTTAGCCTTTCTCCTAAACACCAACGTTAAGAAATGATCCTGCCATGAGATCATGGCTGACTTCATCAAAGCAAGGCTGATGTGGAGCAGAATTGTACCTGATTTGCCTAGCAGTTTCCTCTTCTGTTCTCTCTTGATCATAATGGAGCTAAGAAAAATCTGACTGCAGTTTTCCTCCTATAAACTCAAGGGGACTTTGGTAAGACCTAGTCATCCAGTCAGTGTTACTGCAAAGTCACAAATGGGATCTCTGTACATTCTCCAAATACCTTTTTACAGACTACCAGTAGGCTCTTTGCTGGGCTGAGGTAATCCAGCATAAAAGACTTGATGAATCAGCAGCAAGGCTGTTGCTGTGCTACTGTTTAGGCACAGTTCTTCTATATGTTACTGTATAACCATGAACTATTGAATCAGCAGTGGGAAGGGGCTTCCAAAACACCACATGCTACTTTTCATGGGCCACTGAGTGTGTCCAATGTTGGGCTGCAGTACCTCCGATACCCAGCTCCTTTCAAAAGCCTTCAAATTCTTCAGAATCATGGTAAGTTTATGCCCTTGCACAAAGGAACCTGCAAATCTCATAAGTGGAATTTTGGTTAACAAAGCCAACAGGCTTGGGTTGGGAGTGTCTCATTTATACTTCTGTCAAATGCATACTGATCACACCAACCCTACTGCAGGCTGGGTTTCCAGTTTGTGTGTCGGCAGTCAGGCTCACAAAGTGCTGCAGACAGGCTTGTAGATCCATCCAGCAGGATGCTCCCAGTCTCTGCTAAAATACAGGACAATTCTGTCAGGAAAATGAAAGAAAAAATCCCCTGTAAAGTGTATTTCAGCTTCTAAGGAAAGATGCTTCTCTGCTTGCAGAACTGCTTTGTACACCTTCTTTTTGTCATGATGCTCCCTGAGAGATGAACCTCTGAACTTTTCCCCTCTGTCAAGCCAGAAGTCTTAAGATCTGCAATTTCAAGTCTGCTGGGATTTGAGCTGCATCCTGTTCTGCTTGTGCACAGTTCTCATAAAATATCTGTGAAGCTCTTCTAGACTCAATGGAAGGCACCTACCAAGTGCCCTTACAAGTAAGCAGGATTACATGTGATTTAATACAGCCCACAAGGGAAACACCTCTGTTAAGCCCCATGTCAGGATTTTGTTTGTGGTGGTTTCAGGTTTTCACATACTTGTATTAAATCAGAGGTGTTCAAAACATTGTTTTGCCCAGATACCAGTACTGCTTTAGAGGCATTTCTGTCCCAGGTAAACCAGCAAATTGTTTGCTTTGGGGTTGCACTGGTCCCCAGGGGTGGATCGGGCAGTGTTCTGGTCCATCTCTAGCTGCCATTCTGTTGGGGTCGCTTGCTGCTTCTCTAAAACCTCACAGAAGGAAGAGACCAAAACCCAGGGAAAAGGTTCCTGTGGATTCATGCTTCCTGCTTAGTTCTCCCTGTAAAAGTAAGTGCTACATTTGCTACATGTTCTAATCTCTTTTAGATGAAATAGGAAAGAAAATCCCCATATGTTCCAGTCGTTGGTTGTTTAGTTGGAAAGCTTGTTAAAAAGAGACTGGAGCCTGCATGTGTGTGTGCAGATCTACGTGCATTTGTTAGGGTGTCAGACTGACCCAACCTTTCTGTGTAAACAGGGTTAATGAACCTTGCAAGGCACAGGATTAACAAAAAGGAAAAGGAGCTCAAGAGTAGTGAAAATGGCTTCAACGTTAACTGGGGAAATGGGTTGCTCTCCAACTATGTCTATTTGGCAGCACTTATGGGCAAGCAACGTGACAGTTTGCTCTCTCTTTTTTTCCCCCCTTCATTTCATTCCTTCTCCTGTTCTTTTCCCTCTGCCAGTTATTCCAGAAATGGACTTCATTCATCTGCACAAAAGGCACAGTTTACAGATGCTTCCTGATCCTTTAAGGTCATTCATTCCAGGGCAATGCAAAACTAAAATACACATTGTGAGTTTAGCATCTTGGGGTCATCTGTAAATGGATGTGATGACTATGGCTAGAATAGGTGGAAACAAGCTAAGGCCACTACTGCTCTTAAATGATTTTTCTTGCACAAGTCTTGTGGACAGCCTGTGTGACAAGGCACAGTATGACAGTAGAAAAAGCCAGAACTAAGCTGTGACTGTAGTCTGTAGTAATTATTAATGGAAGTTTATGGATTGAGGTTCTGTGGGTTTATGTATTATAGAAAAATTAAAACACATTGCTGTTTGAAAAGGAACACTTATTCCAATTCTACCCCTTCCCTCCCTGCCCCCTATGTTTTACATTTTCTTTCCTCTAAAAGAAACCCTTTCTGATTAAGGATCATGTTGAAAACTCAGCAGTTTTTAATCCAGCTCTCTGCAGGCTGCAGTTCATGCTTCATTTAACTGATCAGTTCCACTGCTACATTACTAGACAAAATCACCAGTTTGAAGAGAGAAGCAATTATAGTAAGTCATAAAAATGGAAGAACCCACGTTTTAAGAACTGAAACCCAGTTTAAAAACTCTCCACTTCTTACACAAATGATTTGGAGGGTGGTTTTGTACATGACCAAATGAATAACAGAGTTTTCAGTGTTTAGCTGCACCCAGTGTAATGAACCCTGATCAAAACATGAAGTACGTGCTCAGCTCTGCAGCAGTGTCTGTTAACAAGATTATTCTGTGTGCTCTGAAATAACACTAGGGATGGATGTGAAAACCTCCCAGCAGAGTAATGCAGAGATGTTGGTGTGAACTTTGAGTGTCAGGCTTGAGCAGTAATTGTTGTTACTGTGAATCTTGAGGTTAGCACAAATAAGGATCCAAATCAGCAGCAGTGATGCTTGTTGTTTTGTGAGGTGGCTGGAACACTGGTGTGTGAGTAGATGCACTGTCAGGGACAACAAATCAGATACTGAGAGGAGATGCTGTTGGAAAAACAAATTTCATGTCCTGCTAGCAATAACCAGAAGGTGTGGGGCTAGCTGTGGAATCCTAAATACTTTCATGGATGACCATGTAGGACTGGTTTAACCTGTTCATTTTATCATGCCAGAATCCTGGGGGAGTCCTTGGTAGGGTGGATTCCTCACAGAATCCTCACAGAATCCAGTTTGCAACATGTGCTTTGAAGGTTCAGAAAGTAGCATCTCTGACTTGGAAAAGAAACGTTGCTTGACAGACCTATTTCACTGCCTGTCCTCTACCTGTGCAGAAGGAGGCACGTGCATTTGTCTAAAAACCATAGTAAGCTTTTATCCCCAGAGCTGGTAATCATTTCTTTTTATTACTTTTTGATAATTCATGCTACTTTTTGAATGCATAGTTGAGATAATTTCTTCCTTTAGCACAATACTATTTGAATGTGGAACAACACTTGCCAGTGCACATTTTCTTGTCTCCATTCTCCTCTCATTCCCAGTTTTCTATGTGTTTCAGTTTCTGTCCTGCATCAGTCCTTCTTCTAAGACCACTGACAAGACTCAGGCTAGGCCACCTTCCTGTAGCTGAGAGCATAGTGATTCAAGATGTCTCTTGTAACAGACACCTCAACTTTGGATGTTTGAAATAAAAGGCATTCCTTACTAAGATATAAATCCATTCTGTATTTACTTAGAGCTTAAACATTTGTGCTCCTCTTTTGAATAAGAAAGATACTATTGTCTTGCTAGAACTTCTCTTGATACCTTAGATATTCAGGGGACTGTGCAGTGGTTTAGTTAGATGAATGAAATAGCTGCTAAGCATGTGGTAAAATCCACACTGACCATTTTCACAGTCATCAGTTGCAGATGCTGTGGTGCTGGACATGCTGGAGGAACAGGAGTTGGAGGCTTGGTCAGATAGCCCTGCCTCTGAAGGCTTTTCATGGGGTCAGGTTATTTTTTTCACCCTGTCAGCCCCATGAGGCTCCCCTGTAACAATGCAAAAGAGCTAGGTGTTTTGAGATGTTCAGTTGGTGCCCAACAGGTGATGAATGTGTTGTATGATCAGAGGCATTTAGGCCAAATACTCCTAAAGCAAGGTAGAACCTCGTGTGGGGCATTACAGCCTGTCAGCAGTGACACCAGATCACTGAATTTGATTGTGAGAGCAGATTCAAGCTCTTCATGTGATCATTATGGTGCAGCTGAGGCCACCAAAAGTCATGTAGATTTTCTTTGTCCTCTGACATGCAGATTTATTTTCTACAACAATAAATGTATATTTCCATGTGGTGTGGGCCAGCTTCTGCTTTGAGCTCTACCTGTCTAACTGGGGCAAATGCACTCCCAAGTTACACCCCTTTGTAAGACATATCAGTTTCTTAGAGCAGCAAAGAGAGATGTATTGATTACTTTTGCTCTGAACTGATGCTTTAGTTAGCACATTGAGGGGTTTGGGGTTTTTTTAACCCTACAATCTTACAGTAACAAAATAATACGAGGTGACAGGCCAGATGGCTTAGCTGTATGTTAGTCATTAGAGCAAAAGACCTCAGGATGAGCTGTTTCCAGGAAGATAGAATTTGGGCACCTCTAAAGAAAATTGTCTTCAGTAAGCAGCACCAGATAGCCAGAGTAAGACTGAGTAATTTGTCTGAGTTCTTAACTTCTTTGAAAAACAATAGCTTTCTCTCTTCTTGCTAAGAACACACTGATTGAGACTGAGCAGGAGATAGTGATGTATTGAAAGCATTTTGCTACAGTGTTTCAGTCTCAGTGACTCAGATCTCTGAAAGCACAAGGGGGTTTAGGGTTTTTATAGTTCTACACTGTAGATAGGTGACAGCATGACTTAGTTGATAGGGCAGATTCTGTGTTAGCATATAGCATGTTTCCTTTAATAGTAGTCCTGGAGAGATTACTACTAAATTCAGGAATTGTCATTTGGCCTTCTAACTTAATCCCCATAATTTTAGGAGGCAGAAGGAGAAAATGCTATGGGTTGAGTCTGAGTTTGGTTTTTGTTTATCAAAAGATAGCCTAGGTTAATCCATTTTGAATGTCAAGAGGATAAATCTGACAGGAGTCAGCAGAGCTCCAGTGGGACTAGCACTACAAGTTACAAAACAGCTAACATCATCCAAGACTAATTTCTTTCCCCTGTTTGTCCTACTGTGGAGGGAGAGTTAAAAGGCAATTCTTGGGGAGTTGAAAGGCTCCATAATAGGGCTCCTCTCTCTAAGGGAGTAAAACTGCTTTGTGGCCTTTGTCTTCAGGCTGCTAATAAACCATCACATGCTGTGAAGCTTTGAGTTCACTCTTAATTCAACTTCAGTTCAGCTTCCATCAGCTTTGGTTTCCCTGTCTTTGTGAGGTGTTTTTTTCTTAAATACATGGTGTATCTAACTTGCATTTGAGCTTTTTCATTCACTGCCTGAGTTTAGAAATGTACCAGCTTCAGAACAGCTTGCTTGGCAACTTTTGTCAAAGCATAGAAATCACTAGAAGCATTGTGGTAGCTGAGAGTTTTGATGGTTACTGCTGCCTTTCTGTTTGTCTCTCTAAGTCTTCTTCCCCCTTAAAGCATCTTATGGATGCAAGGACACATTGATCCACATGCATCTGTGTCAGAGCTTCTGGGCTGTTTGTGACAGCACATTATTCTGTGCAGATGGGATTTTCTGATCTGTCTCTTCACCCCCCACCCCCATCCCCAATTATGTGACTGATCATTTAGTAACATGTTTGTATGCCTATTGCTTCTGCCCCTGCTTTTCCAGGTGAGACCAAAGTACAGTACCTGGACCTGTAAAATGCAAGCAATTTGCACTTGACCTATTACAGGTTTGGCAAGAGATGGTCTGGGAGGATGTTCAGTTAATTTTGTGATCCATGAGGTCTGGTGCTGAGGGAGGAGCTGTACTGGGCCAGTTCCAGCCCAGCAAGGTACTCTTTACTGCCTTTGTTCCTTGAAAGAGCTTACAGAGCCATGGGGGAAGAGGGAGGATCTCCTACCTTCTGGTAGGAAACAAGCCCATGCCTGTGCTGGCAGCAAGGCTGGGCAGGCAGGGCTGTGCCAGGCTTGGGTCCCTGTGGACAGTCCTGGTGGAGAGCTGAGTAATGGAGGTGATGTTCTATGCTGCTTTGAACCCTTAAAGTGCCAGGTTTGTAGTGTGGCCACCAGTGAGTGATGTGGGAGCAGCAGACACACACCTTAACTTCAGAAGAGCTGTCTTGACAATCAGTGGTATGAGCATGGCATCATAACATTAAAAAAAAAGAGAAAGCAAAGCTCTGACAAAACTTAACTTTGTTTGGGGTTTTCCTCTAAACACTCTCCTAGTCATTTAAATGTCCCTGCAAGTCACATCCTTCTCAAGTGAGCTTATAAAACAGTTGCAACTTCTCTTAGCAGCCATTTGACATGAAAGGGGTAGAATGTTACCTAGAGAGAAAGCAAGCAAAGTGTCTCATGCAGGAGAAAGGCTGAAGTATGAAGTACCATCAGTTTAGTAGTGAGCTGAGGTCAAATCCTGTTGTTAAAGAGTTAGAAATTCTTCACTAAAAGGACAGCAAATTGGTAGATTGGTCCCAAATACCTGGTTTGTGACCTTTGAAGAAGTTTGCAGGGAGGAGAGAGAGGCTGGACAGCCAGAGAGCTTCACTCTCATCAGTCTTCTGCTCTGTTTTTCAAGAAATACACCTGTTTTCTCTGTTGTGGATCTGATGGATTGTATGAACCTACAAGCACTCTGGGGGTTTCTGTTTTGATTAAGATCAAATACAATTAGGTCTTGCCAGGTGAAAAAGTTGGGGGTCTAGTGGGTATCTGCTACTGTTTTCTCCAAATTATGTCTGTGTGAAACCAAAAGAGCAGGAAAATTCAGCATGCAGTTGGAAAGCAGAAGTTCTGTGTCTTTGCAAAACTATGAAAAGCAGGTTGTTTCTTGCTGTTAATTATAAAGCAGGTGAATCTTACACTAATTATTGGAGAACTTATTCCTACCAATTTCACTTTGAGTGCTGCTATGAAATCTGTAGCTACTCAGATGTGGAAAGAGCACACACATTTACCACAAAGCATGAACACTTTGCTGTGTCATAAATGCATTAGGAATTATTTCCTGAGTGTGGTGTGTCTGGTTGGCTGCAGAATGGACTTGGGTTTGGGGTTTTTTGGTTCTTGGTTTGCAGCTTAATTCTTATCCAACAAGTAGCAAATCAAAATTGTGTTTTGATTCCATTTCAAGAGGTGAGATTCAGGTAAAATTTGTTGTGCTGCTAAAGGATGGAAGAAAGCTCCAAGAACTGGAGGTTCAGCTAGGAAGAAGTAGTAAAGAAATCAGGGGTTGGGAAAAGGAGATAAAAAAAAGGAAGATCAAAGAGGGAAAAATGGAAGGGGGAAGAAGAGGACAGGCAACAGATTGAAGATTAGATTGAGAATCCTTTCTGCTTGAAAGGATTGAGATGCAGAAAGAGAAATAACATCAAAACCTCCACAGGAGTCATCATATGAAAACAGCAGTGAGCCTGAAACTAAATACTGAACTTTTATGTCAATTTGAGAGGGTTTTTTGGAAATTATAGAGTAAAAATGTACTTCTGTGCAGGATCAGATTCTTTCTACATTTTCTTTCTGTGTTTTGACAAATCTGAGCATGTTTATTATTGAGTGGTGTTTCTAGAAAACTTTTTCCTGCAGACTCTAATTAGTAAAACCTAAGTGTAGTTAGAGGGAGAGGAAATGCTCTATTTTAAAATGTTACTCTCTGCCACATTCCTACCATCACCCCTTGCTTTTAGGACTGAAAATCAAATTGAGCTTCCCCAGCTACTCTGGTGCAGCTGAGAACACATGTTGAGAGGGCAAAGGCTTGCACACGTAAATGTGATTTTGTACCCTTGGTTCATGCCCAAAGAAAGTACAATTATTCTCTCCTCAAAAGTCTCAGTGGGAACTCTGGCCATTGTCAGATGGGTGCTTTGTGCACATCTGCTGCATTGCCCAATGCTTGACTTGACTGCTCACCCTTTCATTGAGGATAAACAAGGAAATAGAAACTCCTGCTTGTGTAACTAAAAGGATATGAAAGGGAATGTCCCCAGTTGAAGCTTTCTAGCACAGGGTAGCCTGGCTTGGAACAAGTACAGAGGAATAAAATATATCCATATTTTACCAGGTCAGACTGCTCCTTCATGCATAGAGCTCTGGATAAATAATTATTCTTAAGACTTTTAAGAATGAGTATATCCAAGGTCTGAAGTCTATAAGGAGCTCTCTAAACAAACATGTCAAGTGTGCTTAGTGTTGTGTCTGTCCTGCTCTGTCTCCTATTTAAGTTGCATTCAATAAGAGATGCTGCCAAATACCAGGAAAGCAATTTTCCAACTTTTAATTTATTCATGCAGGATGGGGACTAACCAACACATTCAAAACACTTGAAGAGAACTTTCTTTTCCCCACAAACTGATATTCCAGGAGATTCAAGTGATATCTATGTGATGTGTGGTTCTATTCCTGGAGAAATAGTTCCTGATGAGAATTGTTTGCTGTGAAATTCTTTCAGCCTAAGAATAACTGTAGGTGCACGATGTTGGTGTAACTATGCCTTCCTGACAGAAAACAGGACAAAACTAACCTGATAAAAACAATCCATGGCCAGAGGGGGGTGGAAAGTTTAGATAAGTATGGCAAATGATGTTTTGACAGGGTTGTGCAATCACTCCGGTGGGTTTCAAAGTTGTAGGAGCCTGCAGCAAGTCTGCAAGTAACAAAGCCTCTTATCTACAGTGTCTAAAATATAAACCTTCTTTTCTAATCAGAGATCTTGAAGTCACACCTCAACAAAGCACCTGGAACAGGGGGGAGTTGGTATGCTACAAGAAAACAAGAGTGCCTCCCAGCTTAGGCAAGTGGCAAGTCCATCTGCTTCTGCAGACTGAGGACTCTACTTTGAGAACAAGTTTATTTAACAGTGCCCCTGCAGAAAACAGCAAGGAATGCAGAGTTTATAGCAAGCTGCCCTGCAGATGTCTCAGACTTTTCTCTCAAGGAACAAGCAGTAGGACAAGAGGAAATGGTCTCAAGTTGTGCCAGGGGAGGTTTAAGTTGGACATTAGGAAAAATTTCATCACAGAAAGGGTTTTTTAAGGCCTGGCACAAGCTGCCCAGGGCAGTGATGGAATCACTGTCCCTGGAGGGTTTTAAAACACATGTGGATGTGGTGCTGAGGGACTTGGTTTAGTGGTGACCTGGCAGTGCTGGGTTAGTGGTTGGACTTGATGATCTTAAAGGTCTTTTCTGACCAAAAGGGTTCTACTATTGTATAATACTGTACACAGGGATTAACCTTTCAGGCACTGGCAAAACACTTTCAGAACAAATAGGTGTAGCAAGCTTTCTATGAGCAGCAGCCAATCATCCTCATGGAAAAGTCAAATCAGGATTTACACTTGCAAGAATTTAGTAAGTGTCTCAGTGGTTTCGTAGCAAGTGACTCTCCAGGGAGAGATTCAAGTGTCAACACCTAGTGCCATTTTAGGTGACCTAACTTATCTTACCTGATCTACATCTACCTCTCCAGAAGGGTAGGGGTCTGATGTCATATCTGCCAACCCTGTGCAGGTGTTTTGGATGCTGTAGTGCCTAAAATAGCACTACATGCCTCTCTGCTTGCATCTAAACCCCATGCTGGTTAAGCTCCTGCTCTGATGCTTAGGAAAAGGCACTGTGCTACTTCATATCTTCTTATTGGGTGATGCATTACATGAGATTTTAACAGCTTACAGGCTTTGTTGGTATCAGAGGTGGTTTTTCAGCAGAGGCAGAGCTAAATGTTGGTATTTCAACTTAGAAGTATCACCTTAAATCATTCCTTTGGACAAGGTGTTCCTTCTGTAATGGTCTAATCCAGTTCTTCACTAAAAGAGTGGTTAGACACTGGAACAGGCTGTGAACAGGTTAGACAGGGAACAGGCTGCCCAGCTGGGGTCACCATCCCAGAGAGGTTCAAAAAGCTTGTAGACCTAGCACCATGGTTTAGTGGCATGGTGATGTTGGTTTGATGGTTGGACCTGATGATCTGAGAGTTCTTTTCCAACCTAAACAACCCCATGAATCTATGAAACTGTCTTTGTTCATGGCACAAAGAGTCAAGCATGTTTGCATGCAGGATGTGTCATGATAGATTCACTGTCACTGCAGAGTTGAACTTTGCTAGCAGCAACCTAGGTGAGTTTCTGTGAACTTTCAGAGCAAAATATTCCTTCTCAGCTGTTGGGGAGGAATGAAAATAAACATAAAGACTTCATTGCCACCATGGGAGCTGGAGGATGTGATGTCTTTTGAATGAGGTTCTTTACTTCAAATCTTGCTGGATTTAGTGAGTGGCTGAGGCAAATATTTCCATAGAAACATACTGGTAAAAACCCAAGGATCCTCAGTTCAGACTCTGAGGGAGCAGGGCTGTTAATGTTTTTATGCTCAGTTTCATGGGGTAACAGGTAGTAAATGGGGAAAAAAGTTTCTAATATTTGAGAATGAGGGTTTAAAAAAGAAAATCTCTGCACTAAGTTTGTGGCAGGGCAGTGTGTTGTGGTGTAAGGATGATGAAGAAGCCAGAGCTCCAAGTGCCCTTGTTTACTGTTTCAACCACATGAGGCATCTGGTGGGTTGGTTTGGTTATGAACATTGATTTGGGTTAGCTACAGGAGGCATCTGACACTTCTTCCTGAAGACTGGATTCATTGTCAGGTTTGTTTGGCACATTTGGACTAATCAAGCCAAATGACATCATGGACATCAAACCACACTGGCATAGATCCTAAAAATGATCCTGTTGGAAACTTCCAGCTAAATTTCCATCAGTGGAAAATGCACTCTCAGCAAAAGAAAAACCATGTAGGAGATTGTGATAAGTTTAAGGTTTTTTTCTGTCAGGAAACTTAAAATATTCTCTATGTGATGGAACTCCCATCCAACCTGAGAGCCTTTTAGGTTGGATGGTTCATTGGTTGTGTTGTATACAGTGTTTTGCTGACCCAGAGTTCTCATTTACATCCCCATCCTTCAGAAGGAGAAGAAAAGCAAGTATTATTTCATCATAGCAGACTGTTGGACTTTAATGTCAGTATTATAGTCCTCTCTGTGAAGGAAGGAGTTTGCCATGTCTTCTTTGGTTGGCTCTCAAAAGGATCCTGGCCAGCTTTTAGCTGGAAGATTTCTATAACCTCACCCAGTTTTCTAAGGCACAGGAGAAAGATTAGCAAGAAACCAGTGGAGTTGGGGCTGGAGGTTCTCTTGTGAGCTGTGAATGTGGAACAGATCCCTGCAGACCAGATTGCTCCAGTCACATCCCTCCTTCTGAAAGTAAAAGTTCCATGTACCAGACATTAAGATCACAACCAAAGATACTTTGGTTAATGTAGACTTCTGCTTGCTGGAATGTTTGGGGTTTGATTTGAGGTTTTTTTGCACATTTACTTAGTTTTGAAACAGCTTTATGGGACAATTAATCACTGAAATAAGATTCATTGAATAAGGATATAGTTGCCAATATTTAGATCTTATCTCTTATTGCACCAAAACTTCTCTGAAGTCAAAGTTTGAACTCTCCAGAAGTGTGTGTTTGATCTTGGAGGAGATATCTCAGTGATGAATGTTAAGGATAAGGTGTTGATTGGTGCTTGGGAGAACCTATTCATAGAAACAATAGACTATTATTCTCTACTTTAACTACGATATAACAATATTTAAGCTTTACTCTGTACAGAAACAATACTCTTATTTATACTTCCCTGTCTGCCTCTAAGCCAGCATTACAATTTCTGGCTTCCTATTAGGTCAAAAGTGTCCATTAACATTTTCAGTGCTTGCAAAGTTCAGTTCTACCCCAAGGTGCAGAAAAGACCAAGTGGAATTTTTCAGCCTGACTGTCATCTGAAGCTCACACTAAAATCCCATAGCACTGGAACTGCTAGATGTGTTCTGCAGCTCATCCAAAAGGTGTACTAAGACTTGAGGCATCACAGGCTAAACCCTCCTTCTTCTTGAGGCAGACTGCACAAACCTCTTTCAGTGTGTTCTTCTGCCAAGGGTATGAGCCCCAAGTGCATCAGGTTTCTTACCAATGCCCAAATCACCCAAGAAGACCAAATTTATTAGTACAGCTCATCTTTTAAAACAGACTCTGCAGTGGGAGCTGTGGAAGCAGAGAAAGACCATGTAGCCACAGACCTACTGGGGGTGGATGGGGAAATGAGAGCCATGAATTGTCATGGCAGTGGGAAGAGAAAGCTGCAAATCCAGGCAAATTGTCTGGATTTTCTTCTTGGAAACAATTGATTGGATTTTTGAGAGGAAAAAGAAGTTGGGTGAATAGAGTCAAGAATAAACAACCCAAAGCCAACAGGCTTGTGTTGGCTCAAATGTAGACTGCTTTTTGAGCAGCTTTGTGTTGTGATTTGTGGGTGTAGGGTGAGAGGGAGGACTACCAAGAGGGCATTGTTACAGTGGAATCTAAGTCAGAAGAAGAGGATTGTTTTCTATATGCCAAAAAATGGCAGCTGGTCAGAAAAAGAAAAGAAAATGTAAATAAGGGCAGACCTTTATGAATGTATATATTTGAATTTATTAGCTGCCAACGTTGTCAGACAGAAATGGAATTTGATCCTTTATATGCCTAGTTAAATGTATTTCACTCCTACAGGAATTCCTCTGGAAGATGGTTTGTTGGAATGTTGGTCTGCTTTAGGGTTTGTTTGTCTTCAGAAAGCAGAGAGTGGAGTAAAAGACAAAAAGGTTTCTTCTAGCAGAGAGAGAGCAAGTGTCCTAACAGTGTCCCTAAAGATGTCACATTGAGTGCTAGAGCCTCATGGAGACATCAGCCTGTCAGTACCTGCACAAACTGGCACACTATCTAACAGAGCAGTTTGGAAATAACAGAAGACTTTCACATTTAGGAAATAAAAGGTCATCTTCTGCTATCACAGCTTCATAGAAAGCAGGTTACAGCTGCTGCTGTTTCTTTCCATGTGCAGCTGGATCACCTTGGATTGGACAGGAAGAACTCTGCTAAATCCAGACTTTTGAAGTTTGGATGAGTTCTGGGTTTAAAGTTAGGCTTTATAAAGTCATGATACCAAGGCTCTCCTTCATGGCTTGACTTGGTGCTTCTTCCTTCCCCTGTGACACTCCACTTTGGGACCTGAGGAGACTAGGGTGTCCCTCCTGCAGATCTCAGTTCCTGCAGAATGTCTCATACTAGCCCTCATACAGAGGAGCTTTCAGAACCAGGAAGGCACTGTGGAACATGTTTAAAGTCACTTTGAGCTCCACTTATTACCACTTTAAATCTTTTCTGAGCCATTTTATGCACCCTTCATCCAGGAGCAGATTTCATTGTATCCTTAACCCTTCCACTTCTTTCTCACTTCTCTATTTTCCTGTATTTAAAGGGGGGGGGGGNGCTGATGGTTTCAGATGCAGTAATTCTGCATCTGTAGATTCTCTTCTCAAAGACATTTTTGACCAAACAGCCACAGTGTTTTTTGATCAAAGTGTGTAATTTTACATTATTAAATGTTTATAATTAAATATATTAATATATTACATATATTAAACCAACATGGAGCTCTCTCCTGAAGTTCTCACAGGTGTGCTGTGTTCAAGCTTCACCAAACTCAGGTTGTTCCTTGCACTTCTGATCTATTGTTGCTTGGGTACCTGAAAGAGAGATTGCATCATCATCTCATTATACTATATTTTAGGTGTTTTGCCTGCATTTGAGTGGGAGGATGAGGCACTTATGGTCCTTGTATGTTGGACTTTGGGGGGGGAGGTATGAAGATCTTTTTTGGGCTTTTAACACATGCTTCCTGTTGGTCATTTTTTTGCTGTCTATGATCCATCACCCTCTTTTTCTGAGAACAAATTTCAAAGGTGTTGGAGTGATGTGCTCATTTCCTGTCTTTTTAAGTTCAGGCACATTCTTTTTTATCTTGGGAACTTCATTTAGTAACCCAAGGGTCTCTTAAGATCAGACAATGAAAGGCTCCACCACATTTTCTTGCTAAGGAGGTGGTGTGAGGATGACATCATTCATCTGTGCTAGACACTGACTCATAGGCATTTGACCCGAGGGTGGAACCCAGGAACAGAGGTTAGCATGAAGTCATCTGTGGTTGCACAATGCATTTCACAGTTGTTCTCCCTCTCCTTTCTTAAACCACCTAAATAATTGCAGAGTGCACAACAGAACCAAGTGCAGCACTAAGGGCAAACATTGCTTTTGGGGCTCTTCCAGGGCACTTCTCACCACAGAGGGAAAAAAAAAAAAGAGTAGGAAAAATTTTGTGTGAGAGTATTGGATTTTATGTTTGGATGTAGACGTAGCTTTGTCCAATAGCCAGAAAATGGGAAACAAATTTGTCTTAAAGCTGTATAGCATACAACCTGGTGTATGAATTATCACTGTGAAATACTAGACCTGGCTTTAGATTTGCAGGGCAGTGTCCTGTTTTGGATACAATACCTTTGAGGCATTGTTGACCTATTAATGTCTAAGACATTTGGATTTGTTCTTTGCTTTTTCTTGTTTTTGGGAGTTTGGAGTTTTGGGGGGGGGGGTTGTGGTGGTTTTTTGATTTCCCCCCCTCTCCCCCCGATACTTTTTGGCTATGTTTGTAGTTTGTCCACAATTGAGAATTCTTTGCTTCATATTCTGGCAAAAGGTCTGGTCTCCTTGTGAAATACAGCCTGAGTATTCACTTAGGAGCTGAAAGTCACCAGTGATGTAACTTGCAAGAATATCTCTAGTATTAACAGCTTTAGAAAGTGAATTACCTGTTGGGCTCTCCAGTTTCTTACACTGTTTGAAATTTGGCAGAACTTGTCATGCAATAATATTTGGGGATATTAGAAAATCTAAGGCTTTCCCTTATTAAATCCATAGAGCAGTGATTACTTTCTGCTTTTCTGGTTAACTCTGTGCAGGAGCATGATGGTCTGCCTTTGTGGGTCAGAGGAAAACCCCTCCCTGTTCTGCCCAGCAGACATTTGGACTGGGTCACTGGAGGAGCTGGGGAGTGTGGCTGCTCCTGCCCCAACTATGAGTGATGTAGGAACCTGCTGACCTGCTTGGAGGCAATTATAGACTCATTTAGGTTGGGTAAGGCCTCTAAGATCAAGTCCAACCACTAACCTGACACCCCCATGTCACTGAACCGTGCTGGGAAGTGCCATGCCTACAGGTTTCTTGAACCCATGCAGGTCTTGCTGGCCACACCATTTCTGATCCAAGCCAGGATGCTGTTGGCCTTCTTGGCCACCTGGGCACACTGCTGGCTCATATTCAGCCACTGTTCACCAACACCCCCAGGTCCTTTTCCACCAGGCAGCTTTCCAGCCACTCTGCTCCAAACCTGTAGCATTGCATGGAGTTGTTGTGACCTCAGTGCAGGACCCAGCACTTGCCTTGTTGAACCTTTTTGAATGCCATCAAGAGGATGACTGCTCTAGTAACAATTTCCAGGATTTCCCTTTCATTTAGCTTGACCTGCTTTAATGTAGGCTCTTTTTATCCTTTTATAGCACAAGAAACATGCTTTTCCCTGCTGCAAAAGCTGTGGAGAGCTTTAAGCACAGTTTATTTTTGCCTACTGGTGAGTGCTGTGTAAGTATTGTAATCAAAAGAGAAACAGTTGGAACAAAACACTGACTTCCACTACTAGATTCTGGAAATCTTCTGAGTCATGTAAGCAGTTTTACATTCAAGTATAACATGGTTTGATAGAACACTTGAAATACTTTTCTAGATGGGAGAGATTTTTTTTTACCTAGTGCTTCCCATTTCAAGTCTTTGAAATTTAGCTTATGCACAGGCAAGACAAGTGGGAATTTATGTTTGGAAACCTGAAGGTTCTGTTGTAGAATATTTTGTAAGGAATGAATTGTTAAGATTAGGGTTGTTACTGAGGAAGAGTGATAGCATTTGTCTACTTGTGAAAAATGCTCTTTCCTTGAAAATGATGGAATGGTTTAAAAGGTACAAAGGTAAACTCCTCTTCTCCCTCACATTTTAAGAGGTTGTAGATCACTACTGTGTCCCATTTTTAATTAGAAAGTATCTTAAGTGTTTCACTCCTAGCTCATGTGGGTGCATATATTTTAGTAAACTTCTGGACAAAATGCACAATAAAGGGCTTGCTTTTAAAGAAGCTCTCCCTCTGTAAAGGTGGTGTAACCTGCTCTCTCCACTCAGCTGCTTTGGTCAAAGGTTTCAGCATCTCCTCACTTTTCTATCCATGGTTGGACTTCAAGAGGTTTCTTAACTGAGGGCTTTTGTCCTTGATGGTTGACTCCTGGTTGAGTAAAGGACAGAAAATCTGGATCTTGAAAAAAAAGATAGGAATGAGTGGGGTGTGATTCTGCTGCTAACCTCTTGCTGCTGACATGAAGCCTGGGTGGCTGTTAGACAAATGGCCACTTCAGTGGCACATAAACTGTTTTCTACCAAACTAACTGGAACAGGAGAGTATCAAATCACTTTGGCTCCTAGAGGTGGATGGATCATTGAAAATGTAACTTGGAAAAAAGTATTTTGAGTATTGAACATCATCATCAAATAGGGAGAAAACAGCCTCTCTTTCCCACAGGCATTGTGGAGTTCTGATGCAAATTCCTGACCTTGGAAGCACCATGGGGGCAATCTTTACGTAGACATGAACAATTTCTCCAATGTCCTAAGGCTCAAATAGTCTTGGTTTTGACATCAGACATGCAAGAGATTTTTCAGGCTACATGGTTCTGGAGCTATTTGCATTTATTAAAGCCATTGCATAAAAATCTGCTTTACAGTTGTTCCTCACTAACCTTTTTCCAGGAAATTGCCTATTATTATTCCAAGGTAGTTGGTTATATTTTGAATTCACTTTTATGATATTTTGTAACATCTATTTGATTTGGCTAAGGTGACTTGAGCCATATCTCTGGAAGTAACTGAGTTGTGTCTTCAGTGACCCATGAAACAAGGAATATCTCTCCCTACAGGCATGCAGGCAGCTCTAAACTTTCTATCCACTTCATCACCTTAGATTATATTCTTGGTATCTTGCTTTTGGTCATAAAAATATGCATTTACAAATAAGTATCATTAATCAAAACATTATTTAAACTGTTTAAGTTTAAAGTGTGTTTGTGCACTGATTTTTTTTTACACTCCTGCACACACACCATCAGTGTTATAATTTAAGTGAATTCATAGCTATTCTTTATATTGATTAAATTGCTTATGTCTACTGATCTAGTGAAAAGTTGAAACATTTGCTTTTGGAATTGAAGGGAATTATAGTCACAGTCACCTACAAGGTCTTCTCTCAGAGAAGCAGAGTGAGAAGGTGACTTTTATTTATGGCAAGCAGTAAATTTGCTGTTTCATTGGGGAAGAAAACATGGGGGGGAGGGAAATACACTGAATAAATATACATATATTCTCTCAAATTCAGGAATTGGAAACCTTGTAATCTGCAAAGCACTTCTTTGACCCTCAAACAAGAAAATGTACCACAGAATAAGAGTAGAAACTTCATTTCTGTGCTTCTGTATGAAGAGAACACAAACTGTAGCCCCTATCCTCCTACCAGTTTGAGTTTGGTTTGGTGGGCTTTTCCAGACTTCATCTTGGAATTTTGTATTATTAAAATATAGGTTTATAAAGGAGAGTCTGTCATAGTCTTAGCTGCTGCAGTGCTCCTAGTGCTACTGCAGTTTTATGTGTGTTTCATTATATGCTGTACATAATTCCAGTATATGATGTACACATTCCTCAACATTAAGTATATCCTATGAAATAATGACACCTCATAAAAAGGGATCATTTTTCCTACTAATGATATACTTGAGCTGTTCAGAAACTAACTGAACTCACAACTTATTTCCTGAGGCAGGATTTTGGGGATATATTTAATTTAAATGCAGCAGCCCTAGTGAGTTATGGATTGTGAAGCGACCACTATGTTTACTGCTGAAGAGGTGCAAAATTGTTAATTGAAGTTGCCCTTACCTGGTAAATTCTCAGGTGTTGCATGTCTGTATTCTTAACAGTGAGACCCCAAAAGTGAGCTGCACATGTTTAGAAACATTGCACTGTTGTCTGCTGAGAACTTTGCTCAGCCTTTCAAGAAGAAAGTAAGGCAGATTTTCCACTCCAGTGTAATAGATAAATACCTTTTATTTTTCAGGAGAGCTTCTCAATATCACTTCTGCTCTGCCATCCATGTGTTCAAGGGTTGCAAGATATAGTAAAGACCATGTTCTCTTGTGCACTGCAGGATTCCTAGCTGCTGTAAATAACAGGTTTAAATTCAAGCCTCTGCTTTCATTTGACTGTGTTCCTTTCTACCATCCACTGCAGCAGTGGAACCTGACTTGGTGTGTGTTGCAGTCTAATAATGGCTTGCCTTAGGAGCTGCCTGGCTTTGTGCCATGAGCAATCAAATTACTCCATCATAATATGAAAGCTGCCATATCTCATTGCAGTGATAAAGAAATTTCAGAGGGTTAGGAAGGAGGAGGAATGGGAACATACAAGAAAGCAGATGTGCCCTCAGAGAGAAGCAACTGTATTGGGCTTGAAATTCCTCACATTGGACAAAACCAGCTCATAATAGTTCAGAAAGATTAACAAGCTATGAAGCTGATGAAGGGTCTAGAGCACAAGTCTTCACAGGAGTGGCTGAGGGAACTGGGGTTGTTTAGCCTGGAGGAAAGGAGACTGAGTGGAGACCTTGGTGCCTTCTGAAAGGAGGTTGGAGTGAGGTGGAGGTCGATCTCTTCTCCCAGGTGACTGGGGATAGGACAGGAGGAAATGGCCTCAAGTTGTGCCAAAGGAGGTTCAGGTTGGATATGAGGAAAAAAAATTGTTCCCTGCAAGAATTGTTAAGCATTGGCCTAGGCTGTCAAGGGCAGTGGTGGAGTCACCATCTCTGGAGGGGTTCAAAAACATGTAGACGTGGCACTGATATGGCTGAGTGGCATGGGGGTGTCGGGTCAGTGGTTGGACTTGATGATCTTAGAGTTCTGTTCCAACCTAAACAATTCTATGATATATGATTCTATAATGTTTAATTTATCCAGCTGAGTTGAGATATGTAAGTTAAGAATGGGAGTCTTTTGTTTTCTGAAGGGCTGTGTGCCCCTCACAGCCCAAACCTGTGAGCAGAGCAGGAATTAGGAGGCTGCTCCAGCTCCTGGGAATGGATTCCCACACTGACAAGTCACTACCTTCTTTAGCTTGAGTGTTACAGTCAGAAAATAAAACAATAGACCAAAGGGTCATGCAGAGTCACTCTAAAGCTGTTTGTGTCTGGGAAATACTAGAGAAAAAATAAGATCCTGGCTTGCTGAAGTGGTTCTGTAAATCCTATCCTGCTGTCTAATTCTGCATCTAGAGAGCATGCAACTACTCTTACTTCTAATCTGGCTGTCAGACTAGCAATTTATTTCCCAAACCATCACATAACATGTCTGTCTCCCCATTTAAGCAGCAATATATGGGTAAGTAAATCTCTCTCACTCGTGCAAACATTGGTTTTGTCTTTTTGCTTCAGTAAAAAGGCTTTGCACAGCAGTAGATGAGGACACAGGGCCAGGAGCAGAGACTATGATTTCTCAGAAACTCACATTAACTAACATCAGGCACATTGAGTTAATGGAATCTTGTCGTCACCTGTAAAGTTTCTGTCAGCAAACATCTGGGTTAGATTGAATTTCCCAATAAACTGTGTTCAAATTGACAGGGCACAAAAGGGTTTGTATGTGAAAAGGCTGAGATGAGAGCTCTGAGAATCGTGGTGTTCTCCAGACTGTCATCTCAAAGAATTAATATATCCTCAAGAGGGAGTTGGGCTCTTTCTGTAAAACTGGACTTGACTTGGGCAATTCTTCATGCTTTTTCACAAATAATTAGAAATCAAATCAAATCACTGCAAAAATGTCAAAGCCTTGACTTTGGCACAAGACAAAGGAGAGGACAATGTCTTCAATTTCCATGGGCATCTACGGCATGCTGGATCCATGCAGAGAGCTGTGTCATTGTGTATGGAGACAATCAGCTTGGTCTTCTTCTGGGCTGTTAATTTGTTGCTAGTGTACAAGTTGTGAATGGATTGTTGGTCCTGGGCTCTCACTTGGGTAGCATGATGGTATTGCAGTTAAGTGATGTCAGACCTACAGGCAAATTACAGGGGGTTATTTTTCACAGGGAACAATTGGCCCACTCTACTGTATTTTGTTGTATTTTTATGGCCATAAATAACTGTCAAGAGAAACAGGAAATTCCATTAAAACATAAGAAAATAACATTTTCACTTGTGAGGATGCTCAAATACTGGCAGAGGTTGCCCAGGCTGACTGTGCGTGACCTTGAGCAAGCTGCTCCAGTTGACCCTGTTTTGAGCAGCAGGGTTGGACTAGAGAATCTCCAAAGGTCCCTCCTGGCCTCAGCCATTCTGTGATCCCATGAAGAATGTACTTCAGACTTTGTCTCTCAAGCATTTTCTTTTAGCAGCTCTATAGGTTCTGAAGTTGGTTGAGGATCTTCACTGTTAAACCTCTATTGTTTCTGTGTCTCTCTTTTTGTGCCATGGTCTTCCTAGTGATAAATCACATTATCACAGAATGTTAGGGGTTGGAAGGGACCTTGAAAGATCATCTAGTAGTTGTGTGTCTGCTTCCCATCATTACTTCTGTGGAGATAGAGGATTGGTTTATGGGGAACAGTGCTGGACCTTAAGGGAAGGACACAGTCTCTGGAAAGGACTAAGGTGTGACAGTGGAATGGCACAAAAGCACCAGGAGAATGGTTGTTAATCCAATACTATGGCCAAAATTGCTTGTAAAATGAGAACATTTAAATGCCATTGAAGTAGAATTCAGTGCTTAAAGAGTGATGTTCTGCTGAGGGAAATTCTTTTTATCAGCAAAGAAGAGACATAAGAGAGTGAATGAGGTGTGGTATGCTGTTCTGATAAAAATGGATACACTTGATAGCCTTTCCACTAAGCTTCTGGTTACCTTTTGCCATGCCTGCCCTGTGCAAGGTGATGACATGCTC
The DNA here is from genome assembly GCA_013399015.1 of Galbula dea. Taxonomy (NCBI): domain Eukaryota; kingdom Metazoa; phylum Chordata; class Aves; order Piciformes; family Galbulidae; genus Galbula; species Galbula dea. The sequence goes on from VWZX01011307.1 coordinate 723,943, forward strand.
TACATTAACTTTTGAAGAGCCTGAAGTGTTGATGTGAGATGTGCTGTTTGTTAAGAGAGGATGGAGGCCAAAGGTTTTGGTGTTTTGGGGATACATAGCCCTGATACAGTGCAAACCTGATTTCCATCCCTATTTCACTGAATTGAACAAGCATGTTCTTTTGGCAGGAAGGCTGCTTTTATCTAAAGGCACAAAAAAAAGAAGGAAAAAAAACCCAAACTTTTTTTTCCCTCCAAATTTGCCTGTTCTGAGAGGTGTATTACAGATGCTGTACATGGTAACTCAACCTCAGTTACTCTGTGGGTGTTAGAGTCATTTTAAAATCGTGATGAGTTTCAGAATCATTTATTTCCTTCTTTTAAACATTTTATTTTGCCTTGTTGCACCTTGCTATGTTCCACTTTGACCTGATTTTCCTCCCATAGTGCTTCTGAGTATCTGTTTGACTCAGTTTCTCCACTGTGTACTCCTGCAGCAATGATCCCTGTCTCTTATCCCCTAAAGAGAAGAGAGGTAGGAATTAATTCCTCACCACAGGCATACAGAAGTCTTTGTCCTTGCCACCTGACCTTCCTCAGGTAACTGTGTTTTGGAGTCTGATGCCTACTGTTGCCTTTGGGCAGGGTGGGGAATAGCATGTGTAGACTATCCACCCAAGAGGGTCTGCCACTTGGGAAAGAATGCAGAAAGTTTCTTTTCTTTGCACCCAGTATGCTAGAGAGAATTCCTCTTTCTTCCAGTCATTTTCAGTCTACTGAAGATGACATTTCTAACTCTTTTAAAACTGACTTCAGTACAAGAGAACCAGCCAGCAGTTGTGAATATCAGTGTTGGTTTCTTTAAAATGCTTTCAGTCCAATGGGATGTGAGCAGCTTCTGTCTCCCCATTCCCTCCAGCGTAGAAATAGTATTTTCCTGCTTTATACTGTCTGAGGCAGGTGTCCAGAATGGGAGCATGGGACTGCTGTGAAGACCAGACTTTCAGAGCATACCATGCCTTTTCTCCAAAAAAACAACCCCCAAAACAACAAAGAAAATGCAAACCAAACCAAAACCCCAAACCCCCTCCAGACCACTCCCAAACCCCAGGGAGTGTGCTAGCTGTAAAAGGACAGAGAAAAGAACTCAGTATGGCCACCGAGAGTGAAGCAAGAAAACCAACCACAGCAGCTCTGTCCAAGCTGTCAAGCTGAGGCTTTTACTTTGGTCTTATGGTTTTGGGGAGATGATGTCTGGGGCCAGCCTCTTTTCTGCCTGCTCCAGCCCTTCTCTTCCATCCCTCCCCAGTACTGACCTAGGAAGTCACTCAACATGCCAGTATTTAAATCTTGTAGAATTGTAGAGTGATTTGGGGTGGAAAGGGACAGTTTAAAGCTCACCTAGTCCAACCTCCTTGTAATAAGCAGGGACATCTTCAACTAAATCAAGTTGATCAGAGCCTCAAACACTCTGACCTGCTTGTATTTATTTTGCAAATAGCAGCTTAGATCAGGAAGGCCAGAAACTAAAGCACCAGCAGCTGTCAGTTGTAGGAGCAGGAGATAAAATCATGCTTGCATACAGAGCCCTGCAAGTCACTTTTGCCCTCCCCCTCCAGACATAGTTTTTTCAGCTCCCTCAGCATCATTTGTGCCTGTGCATGGAACAGGTGTCTCTTGTGAACTCCTTAAATAAACTGAAGTTTAGAAAAAGCTCCTACTGTCAGTTTACCCAGGTGCAGACATCATTCAGGAGAAGGCTATTTGCACACAAACACACTACTGTTTACTGTCTGCACTGCAATCAGAGCTGTGCCAGAAGGGCACTGAAGCAAGATGGAGCATGGTTTGCTTTGCCCCTGCTGTCGAGTGATGTGAACTTTCATGGAGTTCCATCTCAGTGGGCAGAGTCCCTTTTGCTCCTTGAAGCATTAAGAAGTGCTCTTTGAGAGTGCCTCAGGAAAGCAGGAGCTGTTACTAATCATGAGATGTGAAATGGAATAGAAAATGTGTCTGTGTGACTCTTCTTGGGCTTGCTTGGTAGCTTAGCAGAAACTTTGTATTTGATTTTGGGTTTTTTTCAACCTGCAGCCCATGCTGGGGACAGTTAGGCTAACTTGCAGCATCTCTCAGGGTGTAACAATGCCCACAGGTTACATCTGAGACAAGCGCTACCAATGCTGAAAAGACCAACAAACTGCAGCTGGCCCATGGGCAAAGGAGCACAGAGCTGGGTCACTGCCCCACCTTCAGAGCCCTCTTGAGCTGAGCAGACACTTGTCCAGTCCCAAACATAGTAATGAGCACAGCTCCTGCATTGCATCAGGATGAGCAAGCAGGAGCAAAGCTGGCTATACATAAATCACACTGGGCTATCAGAGAGCAACATAGCTTTAGTTACACAGCTTCAGAGGACTTAGTTTTCATCAGATTCCCCACTATTGCTTATGATCTGCACAACTGCCCAAAGGCCATGGTAGTTGGAGCTGCAGGATCCATTCCTCCCCTGGGATCTTTGCAGGACCAGACCTGCTGCTGTATGCTGCCTGTGGTATGTGCACAAGGAGCAAGAGTTGAATGTGTCCAAGATATCTTGTTCCTCACATACTTAAATAAGAGCAACACTAGGATTCCTAGCATGAACCTTTTGTTTGTGTGTAGATATTTCAGCTTCTGAGTGAAGGACATCCACAGAAATGAGAGACATTTCTCTGGCAAGAAAGCTTACAAAGCTCTTCATATCAGCCAGTGCCTGTTAGTTTGGCTTTCTGACCAAAGGCATGCTTGCCACAGCCTTTGACACGCACTGTCCTGGGTTAATATTTTTTTCCCCCAAGTAGAGCTTTTAGGTACACTTCTTCCAATTAAAATAGTGCATTAAAAAAAAAAAAACCAAAACCAAATAACCACACAACAGCAATATTAAAAAAAGAAAAACCTCGCAAACCAAGATACCCACACCAAACCAACAAAAAAAACCCCACAAAAACCCCACCAAAACAACAACCCTCCCCCCTCCCAATAACCCTCAACAAACTTACAAGCTTTTACAAAGGCAAATTAAGACCAGATGTAGTTGAGCAATACTTTTTAACCCAGGAGTAATAAATGTTTGGAATGGACTGCTGTGAAGGTTATTAAGACTAAAACACTAGGGTCATTCAAATAAGAGTTGAGAGCATCCAAGGGGATGGAATTGGAGTAGAAAAGAAGTGGATAACTGAACATTATCCAGTGTGTTCTTGATGATGCAGAACACCCTGTGCACTTGTTTTATGTTGTATGACTTGAAAATCTATCTGCATTGGTTAAACATATACTAAGGATTATGCCTTGGTAAAAGCTATGGAAAGTTGATCATCATAACAAATGCCAACAAGCTAGTCTCTGGACTACATCACTTGGAAAAGTTGCCTCAGGAGAAGAGCTGTTTGACTTTATTCCTTCTCCCATCTCCTGGAGAAATAGATGTGACAGCTTGAAACGTTTAAAAACATTTAAATTTTATACTGGCTGTGGTTACTGTGGAGAGATTTATTAATACACTGCGAGGAATATCAAATTTTGAGGAAAAAGTAATATTCTAAGTGTAGTTGAAGTCCAGATTGAACAAATCATTGTAAAGATAGAAAATGGAGACTTGTGATATTCACAATTGATGCAAATAGCCAAAAAAGCACTACACTGTGCTTGTGTCTGATATTCTGGGTTATTATCAGATCTTTGTCTAATCAAATAAACTGGAAAAGGGCCACAAAAATGGTCCCAGGGTGGAACACTTCTCCTGTGAAGACAAGCTGAGAGAATTGGGGTTGTTCAGTGTGGAGAAGAAAAGGCTTCAGGGAGACCTTATCGCTCGCTGCCTTCCAAAACTTAAAGGGGGCCTGTCAGAAAGAAGGAGAGAGACTTTTTACATGGGCAAATAGTGACAGGACAAGGGAGAAGGTTTTAAACTGAAAGAGGATAAATTTATATCAGCTGTTAGGAAGAAATACTTTACTCAGAGGGTGGTGAGACACAGGAACAGGTTGCCCAGAGAGGCTGTGGATGTTCCATCCCTGGCAGTGTTCAAGGCCAGGTTGGATGGTGCTTGATGCAATGTGGTCTAGTGGCTGACACCCCTGCCCAAGGCAGGAGAGTTGCAACGAGATGATCATAAAGGTCTCTTCCAGCCCAAACCATTCTGTGATGCTATGATTGTGGTCTGCTCTCCTCTTCTCTAATTATCCTCCTCTCTGGGCCTGCATACAGTAGAAGAAGTGAAGCAAATCTTTCTTCGAGCCTGAACAGTGGTCACTAGAGCAAACAACGTTTGCTTTCTAAGCCCTGGCCTGTGCTGGATGTCCCTGGTGAGTACCTGACATGGATCTCAATACTCCCCACGCTCAGAAACGCTAAAGAGCTTTTCCGCCGCGGGCATCATTTATCACAGCTGCAATAAGGGCAACTGGCACCAATGACTTGAGCACAATGGGAAGTCTGTAAGCATCCCCCGCCTCGCTGGAGTTGTTTCTAAAGTTGTTGTAAAACAAAGGGGAGCTTTCCCTTTTATTGTCTTGCTAGGATCTCGTTGACTACTACAGACCTGACCTTTGGCCTTGTAGGCTGTTGTTCTTCCCAAATTATAAAATATTTATGAGTGGCTGGAAGACACAGCCTGGTTTGTGTTCCTGGAAGATTCTCACAGCAGAACGATCAAATTTTGATCCTAAATTGTGAGGGTTTATGACGTGAGGCTTTCTGCAGCTAATGGCTGCACTTGTAAAAATAACAAAGGAAAAGCAATAAAGAGCAAGATTTGCAAATCACATGAGGCCTCGTCAAGGACCAAGTATCTTTGGAGGTGACTTTTAGTCATGGGAGAAGTCAGAGTGCCTTGACAGCTTGCTACCTTTGTTCCTGTGACAACACAGTCCAGTGCCTGTCTCTTGGACTTGTGTTAGCCCAGCTCTCTCATTTGAGAAATGGGCACCGTCCACATGTGCCTTAGCCCTGGTGAAAACAAAGCCTTAGTGACATGACCCCTTCTCCTGTGCACATTTCAGCCTGGGGCCATTGGTCCAGCCTGTCTTAACTGATGACAGTCTTCCAGGTGCTGTTCTGATCTTAATCTTCTGGCTGAACCACAGGCTGAACATGGTGAGCTATAAATCTCCACAGGTCACTGAGAAGTCTGCTGGTGTCATTTCTAATTGACCTCAGGGAAAAGAGACCAGCTTAGTTCATCATTTCCCAGGTTTACAGATTCACAGGCTGGCATTTCCAAAGCACTCTTTGGGACTTCTCAGTGATAAATGACCCTGGAAAGCCTAGGGCTATGATAATTTATGATGTTTCTGCTGCTCTTCTAACACATGTTAATTGGAGGGAAAATTATTTATAGAAAGTTTGCAGTGGAGTATTGGGAATAAAAAAACTAGTGTTGGAAAGCCAGTGTTTTCCACTGAGTAAACTATTTTGTGTGAACATATTTAGCACTTTCTCCACAGTAGTAAGAAAAACTAGAATGTGCTATGGGAGGAAAAAGCCTGCAGTTGCCTAGTGGTACAGTTTGCACTGCATCTCTTGGTGCTTATTGCTGAATGGCTCTTGAGTTTCTGTGCTGTGGGTTGAGCACTGGGGCTGGGTCTTTGGCTACACACGTCTGCCTGAGCTCTTCTGCTAAGTTGTGGTAGCTAAGAGGTAGCTCTCTAGGTGTAATGATGTGAGAGGATATGAGGAAATACTTAAGCATCTGAAGGAAAGGAAGCTCTTGGTCAGTTTTACATGCACTGGTCTTTTGACAGACTAGAAAACATTTTGCTCAAGCCATTACCTTGCAATATAAACAGGAGTTAGGAACTGTTTCAAAGCTCCTTGAAAGGTTTCTGGTGACCTTGCTGTCAACAGAAAGAGTTGCTTAGTTGCTAAATATGGTTTTTGTTGTATTGCTCACATTGTTTTTTTGCAGAGGGAGAATACAATTAATCACAATTAAGGCTCAGTTTATTAGCACAAATTTGCTCTTAAAATCTTTTAATACAGGGCTTTCCTTTTTTTTTTCTTTTCTTCCTTCTACTAATGTTTTGAATACACATGCCTTTAAAATTAATTAAATGTTATTTTGATGTGGAATAACCCAGCATTGTACTCCTTTAAATCTGAACAGCAACTTCATACTTAGTCACAATTCCTGGAATTCCTGGAAAAAATTCAAAATTGTTGCCTCTGATTCTTATCAAACTAGATTTTCAGCTAGCACTGCATAATGAATATCATGCTTTTTGCCCATTTTCCAGTGCTGTTCTGGGTTCAGTTACTGCTTCAGAGCTAATCTACAATTACATTATTTTATAATCTCTTCCCAAATCCTTTGGAAACTTTTCCAGAAGGCTTCTTGGGAAAGCTGTGCTGTGTAAACATTTCAAAAGTGAAACAAAAGGGTTTTCTACCCATCCTTGAAGAATGAAATACTAAGCATAAACGTTGTACTTTTACCTATTAAGTAAGAGAGCAGTAATTTGGAACACTGCCTTCTAACTGTTCTGGTTTTCAATATCAGCTTTATGATATCTTTAAAAAGTAATTCAGCACCTTTCAAAAATACAGCACTAATTTCCTGGTAGACAAATGAACTTTACTCTTAGGTTTGTTTTGGGAAGAATGATTCATTTATCCAGTTCCCTGCTACTGACTGGTTTTAATTTGTTATTGATTCCTTATGGATTGTCCAAGTCACATGTTCTTTCTTAAGAGCTGTGCCACTATTTAACTTGGCATTTCTGAGCCAAGCTTAGCTCATACACGAAGCTGTGGATCTAAGACACTTATATTAATCAGCATTCAGGCTAGTCTCATACTTGTGTATTACATTCATATTCCAACAGCTTTACTGAGATGGTCCAAGCAAGGCAAAAAATAAACACACTGAGCCAGGGGAAAATAAATTTCATCTTCTAGCCTTCTTTGTGCTCTGTATGGCCACCTTTCTTCTAACTAGTTAATTCTGTGACAAACTTGTTTCAGACATGTGCAGGGGAGACAAGTCAGGCTGTCCCCTGGGGCAGGGAGCATGGGATGGAACCAGCACAGATGTGAGAGTGTCGATCCATGTCACGCCCCGATGTAAATGTCTGGTTCCTCCAAAATTCTGCTCAGAGGGTTTGTCAGAACCTTTCCATGCAGGTTGATTTTTTACCAAGTTAATTTCCTATAATAATTGCTGCAGATACCTGCATAATGTTAATATGCTTGCAGTATGCTTTTATCTGAAAGACACAGAAGTTTATCCTGCCATGTTTTCCAGCTCGTGTGAGGTTCTCAGTTGTAGCTATTCAGATTGCTCTCCCATTATGTTCTCTGACACCTGGATGTTCACTATTGAGTAATAATGGAGGAAATAATTAGGAAGATTGTAGGCAGTCACTTGCCATTACTATCCCTTCCTTTAAAATTTAGTAAAGCAATTTAGCAAATAAGCAGAATGAAAAGAAAATGTCATCCAGTCATGTGCAGAAACACTAGTAAAGGCTGAGAAATAATATGGACCTTAACTAGCAAAATCAGCAGTTAACTCCAAGTATGTAACAAGGAGAATGTTCTAGGAGTCAAGTGATTACACTTACAGCTGTTTTCTAGCTATGAAAGTTATTCCTCATTCCTTGGTGTTTAAGGATTCTCATCCATCTGTATGTAGAAATGACACACACACCCTTACCACCACCAGCTCCAGCTCTTCCCCTCTGTCTGATAATCTGTGCTTCTGCTTCTTCTGAATTCAGACCATTTCAAAGGTAGTAAGACCCCCAAGTAAGTACATATTTAGTTGGATTACCAAAAACAGTCAATCTATTTAGGTGCTCAGCTTGCTTGGAAACAGATTATTGTAGGGAGCTTTGTCCCCCAAGCCAGAATCTACCTTCTGGAGCCCAACATGCCATGAATCCCAGGAGCCTCACTTGCCTGTGCAGCCTATGTGGCTCACTCTGGGTTAGTGGTGGGGATGGTAGTGATAGGTTGGTGGTTGGACTCAATGATCTTAGAGATCTCTTCCAATCTTAATGATTCTGGGATTCTACAAATCCCAGTCAGAAAGGAAAAGGAGTTTTCTCATGAGAAGGATGAGCATTGGGTTACATCAGCAATACTAGTATTTAGTGCTATCAGGGAGTACTCCAGGAAGGACCTGAGTTTCTGTGTTGGTTTGATGGCAAGATCATTTCCATACAGTTGAAAAGGGAGATTGTTCCTGGCAGTCTCCTCAGTGTGCATTGCTTTACACTTCAGTTGTGTGGGTTGTATTCAGGCTGCAGCCCCTGAAGCTCTGCATCATCCCTGTCACTGTGCTTAGCTCTCCAGATGAAAACACCTCTGTTGGCATATGTGCACACGCATGTGGAGCCAGCTGGAGGTCTGACCTCTCCTCCTACAAGATTTAAGGGCTGAGAGGAAAATTCCCTCCAAGCAGTAAATGTAATGACATTGTGATCCCTTGAGGAACGCTGTCGTAACCCTGCCTAGATTCTCACACTGTTTGGGGATTATTTTTAGCTCTGGCATTCATGATGATTAATAAGCATAATGTTGGTGGAATTACCCTGCCAGTGTAATGTTACCTGACCAAAGTTTTACGTAGTTGAAGACTGAAGCTGAGATGGAGGCGCAGGGAGAAGCACGTGCTGCACATTGCACAGTGCTTTACAAAAAGGCCAATTTCAGTTTTGTTCTGCCAGTGGGTTTTTGACTTGTTGCTGTTCCAAAACGCTGGCTGGCTAGTGAGCCACAGGGAAGTGCTTAACAAAGGTTCCAGGGAGTGTTTGGAGTGGTGGGACAGAACAGGGAGGTACCATAGAGAAGTGAACTGCAAATGCACATCTCTGTCTGTGAACAGACACAAGCCCAGTATGTATGGAAAAGCAAACAGGCATTTATTGAAGCTAAAAGCTGAAGCAAAAGCAGGAAAAAAGTGTTTATCTCAAATTCAGAATATGCAATTCTAGTTTTTATGTGGGCTTTTAGGGAGTAGATCAACCTGCAGTAAGCCACCACAGTTACTCTGAACTTAAAATACCAGAGCACTTTAAAAGGAGACTTAACTGTAGTGAACACTGGTGAAGGTTTGTTCATTCCTAAGGGTTTTGTATCTAATAATGCTTGAAAAAAAAGTGGAAAATATCTTTGCATACACACTGTCTAATTTGGTGTTGGTTTATATTTGTTTGTATCAACTGCTTTTTGTGATTAAAAACCAATTGTCTCAGTTTTCTACTACCTTTCTTCTTAAGGAATGATTCAGGTGAGGTTTTTCTGTTGCTGTATTGCAGAGGTACACCTCAGGAAAAAAGAGAAAACGGAAAACCTAGTTGTGTAAAACTGAACCTGCCAATTATTTCTGAGAAACTTAACACAAGAGACTTGTTTGTAAATGTTATGAATGGTCCTCAATGCAAACTTTGTTTGATTTCACTTAGGTTTAGTATAATTTGTTCTGCTCTAGGGCATCCTGCGAATAGGAGCTCGTAGGCAAATGAATACTGAGTGAAGCAAAGATCATTAAGAGAGGAACTGGGGGGGAACTGCACATGCTGGCCACAATTATGTGTGTGTGTTATATTATGCTATCTTGGACACATCAGCCCTGACTGCTTTGTTCCTTAGAATGACCTTTGATCAAGAGAGACTGCATGTGTCTTTGGTCATTCCCACATCCTAGGCTACTGTAGATGAAGGGAATTTCTGTGGTGTCTTAACTATAATCTCACTGGGAGCTGCCTCATTGTGTGCAAACACTCTGGTAGATGTCTGCCTTGTTGGGAGTTTACAATTGGAGGAAAGGATGGTGGCATTACCTCAAGCATACTAGGCATTGTGCCAGTGTAACTGAGCAGATGGTGACCCATGGGTCATGGGACTATATTTCTGAGATAGATGGGAAAGGAAATTCTACAGTTTGCAGACCAGATGGAGATTTCTCACAGAGCTGGCTAGAAGGAGTGTAGCTACACATGTGTGTGTGTGTAAGAGAATGCTGAACCAGAGTGAAGGAGCAAGTGGATGTTATTAAATGTAGGAAGCAAAACTTATCAATGGCTTTTACGTAAAAGGACGTCCAGTAATAAAGGTATTTTCTGTGGCTGTTAAATGCATAACTGGCATTCACAAAGCTCCTGCTAGTTTCTGGACTTCACTCTTGTTTTCCTGGCATAGCATCTGAATTACTTCTCTATAAAATATCTGTAATCAAAAAGTCCTATTGTTCTTGTTCCAAAAAGATAAGTGATTTACTTTCTCTCTAGTAGTCACTTTACCCAGATTTTTCTTTCAAAATGGGGTTTAGTTCCAGATAAATTACTTACTTAATTCTTTTTACAAAGAAGGTATCAGGTGCAAAGTTTCTTTACCTAAAATGATTTTCTCTGTCTGGCAGAATTCTCTGCCTGCCTTCTTTCTCCCATTATTATTTCTTGAAGGCTTTTGGGAGCTCTTAGTTGTGTGGCTTGAAGGATGCTAGTAAAGCAAACCAGACACTCCTTGAGTAGAGAGAGCTCTGGCTGTCAAATGCCAACATTTGAGTAGGTTTAATTTGCAGGTTATTTAGACATTGAAAAACATTGCTTCTATATAGATCTGAAAATACAGAAAATAGTTGATCTCTGGGAGTCGAGTATATGCTTCACTAGAAGGACTGAGAAATGCCTGAGAGATTTTGTGTGTCATGTAATAATATATGTACCCCTAAAACAAGGGAGAGAGGGGTTGCTTTTTGTGAGAAATTTCCTTTGATTCTCTTGCCATGAATCCATGTGCCAGTACATAATCCATGAGCCATTCCAGGAAGGAAAATTCAGTGGTAGGGGCTCTTTCTCAGGATGACAATTGCATATAAATCAATGGAAAGAACCTCCTCCTGGTCTCTCCACAATGATTGTGGCTACAGGAAAGGGCAGTTATTGTGCATTGTTCAGAGTAAAAAGAAACTAAAATGATAAGTCTTGAGCTCTTTTTGCTTTGTGATTTGTTTTCTACTTTGAATTTAGCTTTTAAAGAAAACAGCTCCAGAGAAGCCCAAGCAAGCCTTTCAAGAGTGAAGAGCATAAAAGTGATAAATATCTTCAGAAACATAAACTATAGGATAGGTCATAAACTTCTGTAAGTGCAGATAGTATCAACTGTGCTTCCAACTCAGTGAAAAGGATATACAATAAAGGAACAGCAAAAGCAGTGTTTGCAATGGGAGCTACTGCAAGATACTGCCTGAAGGATTTTGTGTTTCCTTCAGTACTCAGGACTGGATATGCTAACACCTTTTATTTTAAGAACTTCACAATTTTTCACCATTGTTTTTTTTTCTCTCCTGAATTTTAATGGCATTTAATCCTATCCCTCAAAGGTAGCTCTGCACTCTTTAAACTCAATGCAGTGGTTAAGAGCTTTATGGACAATTGTAGAACTGGAGTCATCTCCATTCTGTTTCGTTTGTACTGAGCAGAGTTGGGAAACGGAAGAGGGAAATTTGGGGTTGCTTTGCCCCAGTGAGTATTTTAAATACTCAGCAAGTGGTAGGAGTCAAGAGAACCTTTTCAAAGCCAAGGTCTGTGGAAGGTTTCATCCAGTCCAGTTGTGTCCTTAAATACTAGACACTTTTGGAGAGCTCCACCTGAGGCTCCGTAGGTGCCTGCCTGTGGGACAATGTCAAGATACACTGGCATGTTCCATGTGGCAGGCTTTTAGGTGTGTAGGTGATGTTTACGGACAGAAACTTTGGTATCTAGGTAGTCAGGCTCCTCTGAGGAAAGAAAACATGTCACTATTTGAGATCAAGATGCTTAAAGAGGTGGTAGGTACCTGTCTGTGCCTATGTCTCTTAATCCCAAGACCCCAAGTAGTAAAGCACATGAAGCAGGAATGGTCTCATTAACTGAAATGGGACTACTCATGTATTTAGAAGTTAGACATATGTTAAAATGCTTGGTTGAACTGGGGCCCAGATTTCTATTTTTATGGAAACCTCACATATGCAAACAGTAATAGCATAATTAATCTCTTTTCATGAACTGTTGGCTTTAATAATTTAACTTAGGGCTTGTTGTGCATGGTACTTTTCATCTTCAGGGCCTTTTACAACTTTCAGTGTGGGGTTTCAGATGGAGTGCACGATTGTAGGATCAGTCTTATATCTGACTTTGCAGTCCTGCACCTCCACACTCTTGGCAGGAGGTTCTTGCCATGCAGCTGGGTTGGCTGAACCAGGAACTTTGGCTCTGTCTCTGCTTAGCACCTTGGCAAATCATCTCCCAGGTGGAATTCTGGAGGCTGTAGGTGGTTTCAAAGCCTCTTCCAGATGCAAATTTTCAAGCTAATGACTTCATTCACCACTTAATGAAGTAGAGGTGGTGATGTAGGCTCTATTTGGTATGCTTGGCTCTTATCCCTTCCTTCTCTTCACCACAAGCTGCTCAGAAATGGGAGAAGAACCAGAAACACACATGGGCCAAGGTTACATTTAAGACACAGGAATAATTCTTGTTGGCTTCAGAAATGCTTGACATATGCACTCAGATCTCAGCACTGCCTGATTCTTAACTCATCACTGTGTTTATCTCAAGGTATAAGATCTCAGCATCTGATGATGGAGGACTAATTCCCAGCCTCTTTCCAAGGCATGAGAAGCATGGGGTACAGTGCCACTGACCACTGATTTAACTCATGATGGGGCCATGCACAGTGTGAGTAGATGAGGGAAGGGAGTAATTAAGAGTGCTGCAGTTAGAAACAGGCTGGCCCTGTAAAACCTTGAACACCAGGTCGCAGGAGGTCCTGGGTTTAATGGCGTTCATCGCTGGTGTGTGAGCCACTGCGCTTAAGCGACGTACGTGGGAACTCCTGGAAGATCCTCTTCACATAACTAATAAGCCACTAGGAATTCTTGAAAGGATCACACCCTTGAAATAAAGGTGTTGCCTCATTAGGAATATCAGCAAATAGAGAGGCTGAACAGAGATGAAAATGGAGTTTGTGACTTAAGAGTTGAAATGCAAATCTAATTAGTCTGGTATGTTCAAGTGTTAACAGGGAGCCATAAAAAAAAAGATGGAATGAAGAAATTTGTTGTAAAGAAAATACTGGATAGTGACAAAAGACCAATTTATTAACACTCCATGATGTGGAAGCAATGAAAAAGGCATTAATTGCTTTACTAGTACTTATTTTGCACCGTTGCCCAAAGTAATTGGTTTATTGACCTCTCTTTAATCCTGAATAGCTCTAAAAAAATGGTTTTCAATGGTGAAAATTAAGTTCTGTGAAGGACTGTAGGGCCTGTTTGTTCTGTTCTACCTTACCTTGATCTTCAGAGATCTCTGCCTGCATGTGGAGGTTGGGATATCTGTACATTCTCTGTCCTACATCTGTATATGCAAGCAATAGTTTTCAGTCAGTGCCAGATATCTTTATTTTTTTAAGGGAAGTGGCTATAATAACATGTATTTGGTATGTTTTTTCTATTCCTTGTGTAATTTCAAGTATCTCTATGTACATAGTCTTAATAATTCATTCCTGGAAGGAAGTTCTTCATTTATAGGTTCTATAAAAACTCCTCTCCACATCTCTAGACTTCTCTAAGGCAGTAAGTACATGCAGCACTGTGAAAACAAGTCTTTGGCTGTAATGCTTTTTAGATTTATTCCTTTTTGTAAACAGTTTGAATCTTTCAAACTTGCACTATATATATTTATATGTTACATACAAAACATGTTTTCACTCCATACTACTTATTTATCTTTGGCTCTATGGAGGCAGAAATTTAAATGTCACCAAGAAATGGATGTGCAGAAGTGGCAGGGATAAGTTCAGGTTAAAATTCAGGATGTGCAAAATCCATGTTGGTTTTCTTCTGGGAAGGCTTTAGCAGGTGTAAGGTTTTTAGTACATTTCTGTACTGAACAAATGATTTCAGCTTATTTGCATTGGTAAATTGTATCAGTCTTGAACCACTGAGATGTTTCGTGGAAGCTGACGTTCAGGGACTGCTCAGCAATGTTTTCCATAGCCAGATGGATATTTCTGAGTCCCCAGGTTGCATGATTGCTGTAGCATCCTAGTGTTTTCCTACTGCTTATTTGTATATTGATTAGCAATTTGTGACTGAAGAAGGCTTTGTTGTTTTGCTAAGCTTACAGGCAGACTTTTTTTGTTTATGTGTCATTGTCATAATAAACAAGCACGTGGACTGTAATTACTGTATCTGTGGGGTGTCAGTCTTGGTATGCACCCTACAGCCAGATGATGAATAGCAAACAAGTAATTTTGGCTTCTATTTTGTTTGGAATACATTAAGGAGAGAAAAGTTCATGATTAACAGCTGGAAGAGGGTGAAACCTCTATGGAAATCAATGTAATTACAGTAGACAAGTGGTCAGAGGATGCCTCATTAATATGTCCAAGTTGGAAGGCAGCTGATAGACTGCAGTGTGTAAGGCTGCTGTCTGCAAGGTTATAGTCTGAACTACAGAACCAGTAAAATTCACTGTACTGATACTTTCAGCTACAGACAGAACCAGCACATATCAAAGCAATATTACAGTTCTTCCAATATTGGGTTTGGTTTTGTTTTTATTGTTTTAATATCTTGCACTCAAACTAGGGCCCTTTATTCAGGCAGTTTTAAACTGTTTCCCCAGGAAATGAACTATAGAACTGAGCCTCTATCAATTTAAGTCTATTTATATGGTTGACTATCTTTCTGAATAGGTTTCCCTCCCAGTTGTCTTTCTCTGCTCCTTCCCTTCCCACCCTGCTTCTCTGCCTTTCCTTCCTTGTAGCTGAGCTTTGGGCTCTTTGGCTACCCACAGATGGAACTGCAGCACCTCCTCCCCTCTCTCCTTCCAGGTAACTCAATAAGTGTTTGTACTCTTTACCTTCATCAGCAGACTCCTGCCTTTAGGCATCTATTTACTTTTTCTGGCTTATAGTATCCATATAAAGCAGTGATGTAACTTCATCAGGAGAAAGATGAAGGGTCCTCACTCCTGTCAATGTTCAGCTGTTAGAAGATTTGCTGAAATTTAATGCATAATCCATAAGTGTTCCAAAAAGTTCAGTTAAAAGATGAGACTGCAAAATCCCAGCTGCTGCTGGGTCTGGAGAACCTTGTCATACATGTTTGACTTAATTTACTTTAGATGTTTAGAGGAGAATATCAGAAGGTGCTTAGTGCTTCTGTCTCTTGGGGTGTGTTTGCTGACCAGGACCCTCTCTGCATTTCTGGGATATTTTGATGAGTTATTTTGTTCTAAGTCCATAGCACACACTGTGTGTAATCTTGTAATGGGAGAGGATTAAGTTTAATTATGTACTTGAAAAGTTACAGTGGAAAAAATCAGTTTCTTGCATTGTTTGGTGAGTAGGAGAAACTGCCTGCTTATATTTGCTTGGGGTTTTATTACTTGGTTGTTTAAATATTAAATTGACACTTCCTATTACATTAAAACTGATCAGTTTTCCTCCCTTCCTTTGTGTGTGTGGGGAAAGAAAAGGTTAAAACTATTTCAAAGCTAGAGTAGCTTTTTTTGGTGGTGAGATCTTTATCCATCATAAAGGGAGCTGTTCATTCCATCTGCCTTCTCTCTGTCTTCTGTCATGCAGGACAGTTAGAAAAGAAATAATCAATTTTCTTTTCTGTTCAAACTCAACCCTTGGGTAAACTCTTCAGCTATGATCTTCATGTGTCCTTTCCTAAAGGGTCCAGAGGACTCTGCAGAAATACTGTTCTTAATGTAAGGAAATTGCTATCACATTTCAGGGTATCTAAGCCCTGAGTTTTCCTAGTGAGTATTCCTCCAGAAACATTTTATTGTTTACAGGAGACAAGCTATTTGTGAACAGCATTAAAAATAAAAGCCTTTTCAGATTGTTTTAGGTTTTTTTAGGGGGAGGGAAGTGTAAGTGATAGTTTTAGAAGCAGAATTTCTACCTGGTGTTTAAGAGAGGCAGTGAATGAAGGGTATTTTAATATGTCTAACTCTTCAGATGGGCAGCACATCATCAGAACATGACTGAAGTCCTGTAGCCTGCTGTATTCCTCCCCCAGAACCCTGGTGGAGGTGAGGCATGGCACTGCATTCATCTAGTGATTTTTTTTTCCTTTTTAACTCAGCTGGTTGTTGGAGGCAACCTTCTCTGTGCAGAAATTTGTATAGAGCATGATAAAGCTTTCATTCATAAGAAGGGAACCTGATGTTTCTTTTTTTGGCAGAATTCACTACTCACTCTCTGGTAAATCTAAAGTGGAAGCAGAAAAGGACAGCTATGGAAGTGCCTCCTATGCCCACTGGGGCTGGGTGCCTAGGGAAAGTCAATCAGATCATGAATGAAGGTAACAGGACTCAGTTTGGACTGAGTTGCTCAAAAGTAAAAGTCACTCCTGTGTGATGCTGACAAGAGGTCCATGGGATGTTCATCCAGTTTGCAGGCTGACAGGTGCTCTTACCTAACTAGCTCCCAGGTGCATACATAACCCTTAACAGAGAAGCAGGGGCCAAAATACACATAGAAACTGGCCTAATTTCCCTTTAAAATGTGTGCCTGAGAAACAAGAAGAGGACAAAGAAAGAATGAACTAAGTAGGCAAGGAGTAGGACTGGTGCTTTTTTGTCAGTGCTGTGAATCAACACCTGTTCCAAAACTTCACCCCTGCAGAATGGAAGAACCTCACACACCTAACCAGGAACACATGAACAGAACCAGCTCCTAGCCATGGGGAGGGGTTTGAACATCACACACCTAACCATAAACACATGAACAGAACCAGCTCCTGGTCATGGGAGAGGTTTGAAATCTCAACTTGAACTTTGCAGATCTCGGTATCTAAGTAAGCCCCAAGATCCTGAGGTGTTTGCAATCCAGAAATGTGCTCTACTGTTAGTTTTTGCAGATAGAATTTTGAGTTTATTGGTATAAGTTCAGAGGATGGCCTGATCTCTTTAGTTCAAAGCCTGGTTACCATTTAGAAATTTGAGGAAAGAAAAATATCTTCTCATGCACATCTCATTGTCCAAAGAGAAATTTCTCTCTGTCACCTCCTTTGGTGTTTTGTCTTCTCTGGTTGCTCTGGAAATTAGCATCCCCTGAGTCTACTGATTTCTGCTCCCTGCCCTGCCTGGCTCCTTACACTCTTCTGCTGTCCTGGCTCTGAAAACACTGCACAGCTTTTCACACCAAAATAGTTTACCGCTTTTCTTTTAGTGAGTTCCACACAGCACATCACCACCTCACACTGAACCGTTGGTTTCTTAGCATCTTTTAAAGAGATTCAGAGAGCAAACAAAGAGAAGAATTTTCTCTCCCTTAATGAGTTTAGTGGTAGCTAAGCTTGTTAGGAAGACTTTTAGATGATTTGGTAAATAGTAAGGCTTTAAAAGGAAAATGTCTACAAAGCTGTTCTAGATTCCAGCCAACAAAGAGACTGTATCGTTTCGTTTCAAAATGTTAATGTTTTTTGTCTCTTTGCCTTCATTTTGGCCAAGCAATCCTCTCTAAGTCATCTCACTGCAGCCATTATTTATAGCTAATAATCTCCTTTAGCTGCCAAAGCGAAACTAGATCTCCTTCACTCTTGAGCTGAAAGCCCTTTTCTTTCTACAATGTGCTGGAAAGGGGCCAATTTACCAGTTCCATTAACTTAATGAGGTCTGACAGCCTGCAGCAAATTTTCTCATAATCTCTCCCTGGATTTAAATTTGGTGCTTCACAAACAAGGGCTATGACCAAGGAGTTGCTTTTTAACTCTATATATTCTAAGCAAAATTCCTTACACATCTTAAATACCAAACCCAAACTTGATCCTGTCTTTTTTTTATGGGCAGTTTTTTAATCATGCAGGAATTACTAGACTGCCTGATTAACTTACTTTTTAATCTTAACAAGCCTCTGAATGCTGCATGTGTGTTGACCTGTTAAACATCAGTATTAAAATTTCAAGTGATTTAAGTGCAGGTGATTTCAAGTGTAGTGGTGGTGGTGGTGGGAGAAAGATGGTATTTATTTCTTTTTATAATACACCTGAATAGTTATATGAGCTGTGAGGTTATGTCATGATTTTCACAGACTAATAAATAATCACTCTTATAAGGTCAACAGTAGTTTTAATGCAAGGTTAATCCTTAGCTTCTGTTTCCTAATACTTCCAATGATTTCTGTTCACTAAAGCTGTAGTATGTTACTAAATGCACAAGAAATGGAATTGCTTGGCAAATGGAGCATGGCAAAACTAAAATCTTTCTTCCTCTTGCCTGGATTCTACCTTCCAGTGACAGTGATATGCTGGAAGCAAAGCTGAAAAAATAGGATTATTACTTATTGCAAGAATATTATTATTGTGTTATTTCTATTTTCCTGGTACATCAGATTTCCATAAATCTGGTAAACCACTTTACATTTAGGAGCATGCCAGTGTAATAGAAAATCACTAGTTCCATACTGCATTTGAAAACCAGCTTGTGACAAAGGTTTGATCTGCATTTCAAATTGCCAGGGGTAGTTCCCTTCACTATACTAACACTTCCACTGCCAAGTTGTTACTCACACCAGGTTTGCTAAGAAGCTGTAAGTTTTATCTGGAAATAGAAGGTATATAGGAGGAATCTTAGATTTGAAAGTAGGTGAGAAAGTGCCTCAAGTAGAAATGTACCATCTCACTCTGCCCCTTCATCTGTTAAAGCTTCATGCCATTCCCTTGGGTCCTGTGGCTGGTCACCAGAGAGAAGAGATCAGCTCCTTCCCTTCTCCTTCCCCTAGCCAGGAAGCTGTAATCCACAAGGAGGTTTCCCACAGTCTCTTCCAGGCTGAATAAACCAAGTGACTTCAGCCATTCCTCCTACAGCTAGACACTTCACCATCTCTGTGGCCTCCTCTGGAGCTAAATATCCTTTTTATATTGTGATGTCTAAAACTGCAGCCAGTGCTTGAGGTGAAGCTGCCTCAGCCCAGAGTAGAGTGGGTATCACCTCCCTTGTCTGGCTGGTAATGCAGTGCTTGGTGCAGCCCAGGACACGAGGTTTTTGTGTGGGCAAACTGGATGTAAAATTTGGATGACTGTTGCTATCTAGGTGACAAAGCATTCCAAACTAGTCCATGCCAATAATTCAACAAACATGTCCAACACAGTCTGGAATGAGTGTCAGCATCTTGCTCTTCACCCTGAGAGAGTTTTAATGGAGAGAGCAGGGAAGTCACCTGCCTGCAACCCCCCAGCTGGAACCCTGCCTTTCCTCAGCCAGTCCTAAAGGCAGAGCCTGAAGAGAGTTTGTTTTTCTAGCTTTAGCATGGGTCAGCTCTCATGACTTTTTCTGACCAGTCTCATCATGTCTATTTTGGGTCATTTTATAAGTTCAAGTCTCAGCTTCTCAAGACAATTGATTGGTAATTTCCCACGAGGAAGTAGTTGAAAGAAAACATTAAGTTTGCCCTAATGCTTCAAATGCTGGAAACACTTCTTTTTTCTTATGTGTTTTTTTTTTTCTTTAAGAGGAAATAAATCCCAGTTTGGAACCCCATAGATGTCTGATTCCACATGTTGACAGTATGTCATTTACAACACTTTTGGGTTTCATGTTCCTCAGTCTTCCCAGCAATTGTTTTTCCCTCTCAGCCAAAATCTTTCCCTGAGCATACTTGGTTGAGCTTAATGTCAGAGTTTAAATACTATGGTATGTTTTGTTGCTGTGAGGATGCCTTATGTTCCCTTGAGCAAATGCACTGCATAGTCTGGGGAAAAGGAGATTTTAGGGGTGTGGAGAGGCTTGGGGTCCTGCTGAAGTATTGAACTGGATTGTAACAAGGCTGGATGGTTCTTACTGTGTTTCTGAAAATGCTCTGTCAAATTACTCATCCTGTATTAGCTTAGGAGAATACAAGGTGCTAGAAGAGACTGCAGATAAAGTGAAATATTCAAAGAATGAAAACTTTACTGGGGACACATGTCCTTGATAAAGACAAGTGATGTTAAGTCTGCAGGAACATCAGTGGAGCAAGAGCATGTGTCCAAACAGTGTTTAATGTCCCTTATATATCAGTCACTTCTGCTCTGGGCTAATGAACTTAGACTACACCATTCATTTCTTTTTAGCACTGGTGAGGCTGTGCTGCTGCCAGTAACCCAGCCATTTTCAGAAAATGCATTGATTTCTTGTGAGGAACAGCAAATTTAAAGAGAAATCTGTAAAAAATGACTGATGGAATGCATGTGAATAGAGGTGTCAATAAGAGAGAAAACCAGCAGCTATAGAGAAATCTATCTAAACTCTCTTTTTTTGTTCTAATCCATTTTGCATTCTTGTTTTGTCCCTGTGCTATAAATGGTCACACAAATGTTGCCATTCAGAGGCACAGGAAAAGGTAGGAGACCTAGGGACTAAGCAGGTCTGTTATAGGGGCTGGGTGGAGAGCAGATGCAGTGGTGCTCTTGGCTTTTGTGCTTTAACCATAAACCAGGGCTTTCTCTCTGTGCAGACCACTGCTTCTCTGTGCCTCTATATGCAGAGGTGACTATATTATGGCTGAATATAGAGATATCTCTGGTTTATGTTTGTGCAGGTACAATGTTGTCTTTGCACTTTAATGCATTGTGTTTGTAGGAAATGTCAGGCTAGAAACATCAGTTCACACCTCCCTCTACTTCCTCATGCTCTCATTCTTTACTGGTATTGAAAAAAAGATGATGTTAAAATAATTTCCTGGGTCTCAGAATTTTGGGCTTTGACACAGGTTTCCTGTGCAACCTTGGACAAGTTGTTTAATATCCCACATTTTGACAGGGATCTGGAAAAAAAGTGGTTATGGGAAGAAATAAAGTATTTGATTCTGTTTTCCTCAAATGAGAGATCTCCACAATAAATCTACCAAAGAAGTCAGGCACAGCAGCTTCTAATGAACCCTTAATTTGCAAAGTGGTTTTTGATGGGGTGAAATCATCCTCACCAGCAGAGCTGAGGATTTCTAAGAAACTGCACTTTGACTCTTTTAGAGACAACCTCAGCAGATGTTTGGGCAGCTGTCCAGGTATCTAAAGACACTAGAAGGAATTCCAATCCACTGACATCAATAGCAAAACTTCTTTTGACTTCAGCAGGCCAGGATCTTACCCTGTCCCTGCTCCGTGCTAACCCTCCTGAAAGAACAGCTCTCCGCAAGTGGTGGAAGGGGAGAAACCATTTTTCAACACATCCTTTTGTATAATGACCTCTCTACCTCTTATGTTCTCTTCAAGAACTGGTGTGAACACATAGTTAACACTTTACTTCAGGATGTGTGAGAAAAACAAAGCATAAATGCTCTTCTTGTCATGCTTTTGGTTCTGTTTCACCAAGAGATGATTGTAACATTTGATATTTCCTGGACACTGATGTGAGCTCTGGCAATGCCAGTTGCCAGGTTGTCATTTTGCCTGGATTCACCATACTGGATACCTTTCCTGAGCTTCCAAGAACTATTTGGTCTTCTCAAAGCACATTTTGTAAATAGAAAATTAATTACCATTGCTAATTGTTTGAAGTCTTGAGAAAAGAGAGAAAGAGCTCTTGGTGAATTCATAAAAGAAACTATGTGTTTTCAGGTCAAAAGTTCTCATGTTCAGTCCTCATTGCCAATTATCTGCTTAGATGAGAGTACATTGCAACAACTAAACAATTAGATTTTATTGTATAACTCACATGGGTTTGCTTAATGTTGTCTTAGTAAGTGAGTAATGTAGATGAGTAACACAGAATAGGGCAGATCTTTTCTTCCAGTTATTTTAGCTATCTCAAATTCTCTCAATTGCCACTGACAAGAACACTCCAACAATAAGCAAAAGAGTTTTCCAAAGACCAAACCATTTGTTTCTGGTTTGCTTTGAGGTTAAGTGAAATGATTTCTGATTCAATTAAAGACCAGACTTTTATAGGTACAAGGCAGCTCTGAGGCAGACAGGGATTTGATAGGATTTGCCTAAGTGTTTATAGTCAGCTGTCTGTCTGCATCTTTTGGAGTTTATTTAGCATATTTAAAAGAAGCCAATGTTACTGAGAAGTGCTAGAGGCTGAAATGCTCAGTCACTTGCAAAAAGCAGGTTTGCCTTGCATATTAAACTCTGCTCTCTTAAGAGATGTCACTTGTCACAGGAGACTATGAAGGGCTGTGAAAGTGAGGATAAGTAACTTATGACTGATACAGCAGAGAGAAGGAACTGCAGGGCAGATGCAGAGAATGTAAAGGAGAGAAAAAGGTAACTAGAAAGAGTAGGAAAGTCAGAAGAAAAAAAGAGGGGCCGAGAACTAACATAAAGGAAAGCAGTTGGTTCAGATGGGTGTAAAGAGAAACAGGTGTGGTGTCCTTTTAAATGAGACTGTCAGGATTGCTGAGCTCTGATATGAACCACCTGAGGGTTAGGCTAATGGTTGCTGATTCTGCCTCTGTTGCAGGTAAGATACTTGAGGGCTGTGTGTATTTGTATTGTTTTGCAGTTAGAAAGAAAGTTTTCCCAGCAGTTTTAATATTAAGCAAGATAACTCTGTTTTCCTATGTAGTATTTGCCATGTGTTTTGTGGTATGATGGACATTGTCAGCCTTGAGATGGGAAACCCTTCATTCTCAGGAAGCTGTAACATGCTGCTGAGCACTTCCTAGTTCTACTGTTGTGTGTTTATCCTGGGCTGTAATCACAGCTCTGGACTTCAGTAGTTCAGTTTTCATTTCCATTTAACACTCTCTGTGCTGATACTGTTAAGACAAATGCATGGTTGTATTAGTTTTTTGAATACTGGATTTCTTGACTCTTGATGATATCACTGAAAGAACTACTTCTAGAATAAATAGAGCTCACTTAAAACTGGTCAGGATTAGGAGATGCTAAATGCACTTGAACTGCTGCTCAACTCCTATAGAGGAAATGTTGCTTTGCAGAAATGTGTGTTGCAAAGCTGTGAAGTTACAAAGTAGGCTGACATATTTAACAGAGTGCTGGCCTGTAAAATATTCTGTGAACATCACATTGTTTATGCAAGATAGGAATATTAAGCATTTTTTTCTGTGTAAGAGAACTTAAACTGAAAGTACAAGAGGCTTGTGAAGAGTTTCTGAATTGAGAGGGAGAAAGTAATTACAATGCCTGTTGTTTTCCATACCTAACTTACTGGAGAATAATTCTATGCTGAAAAGCACATTGTTGAGTTGTGCTGGTGCTTCGAAGCCACAGGAGAAAAAAAATGGAGTTCACACAGCAGAGAAGTTAGTTCCAGCCACTTTCTGTCTCCAGCATATCAGCTGATAAAATTTCCCCTTTTGCAATAGTAATACTACAGCATAATCTTGCATGATTCTACTCAATGGAGAGCTTGGATGTTTCAGGTCAGCTTTTCCACACAAAAGATATGAACCTAGTTGGTAAGTGTGTAGCTAGAATTCTCCTCACTATATAAACTACCTTTGCCATCTTAAATGTTTTCTTGTATGTAGGAATTGATTTCAAGTTTTCCTGAGCAAGTGTGTAAGTTCAGGCATGTGTTCTCAGGCCGACTTTGAGTCTAATCCTGCACATGGTCCTACACCTGCTTTGGTGAGGTGGGACTGCAAAGCCAGCTGGCATGCTTAGGCAGGAGCTTTCACACAGGATGTACTCTAAAGAAGGGCTTATCTAGCTAGCTGGTTTTGAGCACAGAACTCAGGAAATGTCATACAGTCTGTATTTTTTGTGGCTTCCACACTGTGAAGGGCCTTTTCCTTCATACTCATACAATTTGGACATCTTATTCCATATGGAACAGGTCAGATTGTCACAGTTATTTAGGTACCTCATGAGAGTTTTCAGAACTGTGTATCCCAAGCTAATGAGATGGGCTGATAGACAGTTTGGAAATCCCAGTGATGACATCCACAGGTGTTTGTATGCAGATATCATCTTTGGTTCACAAGAGACAAAGGTGACATCTGGATTTCCACATCTGCAGGTCTAAAGTGAAGCAAGGGAGCTTGTATTTGAAACTGGACTGCAGCTTTAAAAAGCTGTTGTGGTGATAGGATGAAGGTGAAGCAGCTGAGAGTTTAATTTTCCACAAAGTATGTGTTTTAGTGAAAAAGTCAGGTTTTGATTTTAAATGATTTAAAAAGAAAAAAGCTGTGGTGACTATTATGGTTATTGAGGTTTGCTAATGATTTAACATATCAAACCTTGGTCATGAGAGAGAATTGTGTTAATAACCTAAATTCTCTCTTCCACTCTTTGATTTCCACAAACCTTTCTTTGCAAGCACAGTTACATAAAACAGTTTTAACAAGCTATTTCAAGAGGGCTCAGATGTTTGTAGGTTGTCACTCTGATTATTGTAGCACAAACTCTTAGCCGTGACTGCATTTTTGGGGTGCTCCCACAACGTGCCCAGGAGCTAAGGCTCAATTCCTTTTCCTACTGCCTTTTTCTAATGCTCTTAGGTAGCAGTTTCTTCACTTGGAAACCATTCAGGTGCCCATCGTTGCCAGTTTGGGGACAGTTTTCCTATGAGCTACAACCTTTTCAGTGAAGTACAGAAACACATAAGGTTTTCATCAGGATACAGGGACAAAAGTATCCCTTTGCTGAGCTGTACCAGGACAGACTCTGTTACCACAGGCAGATAGTGTGTGTGCAGATGACTGATCTTGCAATAAGATTCAAGTAATCTTTTTTCCTTTTAGCTGCCCTGGCTTGGTTGGTTTAGGATTTGTTCTGAAATATGGCATTGGTGGAGAGATTTAAAGTGACATATCATCCTACTTTATTTCAGTCTGAGCCTTTTTCTGGGTTTAATCACACTGTTGTCATGTGTGGGAGTGAATTTCTGGAGGTACTAGAACTCTGACCCTGACAAAGAATAGAGTAATGCCTCTTGGCAGTGCTGCTATTCCAATCCATTCTCTTACTTTGTGGGGCTTTAAAAATTTTTAATTTAAAAATAATAATAATAAAAAGCAGTGTCCTAGGATTCAGGTTTGAACAGGCTGTGCTGGGTTGTTTTTTTTTTGTCCAGCAAGACATAAAAGAGACTAAAATGACAGAGAAATGCCTGGGGATCTTAAAAGACAATAAATAAATGCTCCTTATATCCTCTTAATGCTCTTACATGTTTCTGAAGAGACATTATCATTAATGTGTTAGTATTAGTTCTCCTATTGCCTGATGAAGGAGTTTATAACCTTATGGTGAGACAACAGGCTGCTAGTGAGTTCTTTCCCAGTGAAATATAGCCTGATATTCAACACCAGGGGCCTGTGTTTGCCAGGTCTTGCTCTATAAGAGAGATCTTTATCTCAACAAGATAAACTGCTTAAATAAAAGTTGATGAAAGAGCAGTCCAAATAGTGGATTATGCACTAACAGTTTTACAGTGCTTTGCTTGAGGACAATTCAGTGCTTGTGCCCTAAGGGAAGAGCTGAAGTCGTCAGTGTTTACAGAATTGTGTTCATCTTGATTTTTTTACCAAGCTGATTTCTGTGCAGTACTTGCATGGTCATGTTCATTTTGGGCAAGGAAAGGGTTAAGAGCAGCCTTGCTCTTCATCTGGTTTAAATCCATACATGTGAGCCCTGCACTGCTCCTGGGTTTCAGATTACTCGCTGTGATTTATAGGAAAAGGCTGTTCTCTGCGAGCCCAAATCCCATGTGTTTCTCCACCATTGTAAAATAACAAATCCTGGAGAATGCTTCCAGTTGCAAAAAGTGCAGTTTTGGACTACATTTGTAACTGCTTTTTCTCCTTTTTCTTCTTCCCTGTAGCAATGACATTGCTGTGGGAAGTGAAGCCCTGTCATCCTAATGCTCTCTGTTGAAGGTTTGCCATGCTTCTCATGGCATCTAACACAAACTAGAGCAACACCCTCTTGTTTATAGTCTTCTCTCACTTGATTTTTGGAGGATACACCCACTAAAGTGCAGCTGTGAGCAGGCACTTATATCATTCTGCATAAGTCACATCCAGAGCCCCTGCAGAGATGGCAGGCTCGAAGCCATGGTGACCTAACAATCCATCAGCTTCCAGTCCCTTCTAGCGTCTCCTGGTGGAAATCCTGCAGTTGTAGAATCATTTGGCTGGAAAAAAACCTTTAAGATCATCAAGTCTAACTGTTACCCAGCACTGCCAGGTCACCACTAAACCATGTCCCTTAGCACCACACCTGCATGGCTTTACAATCCCTCCAGGGATGGTGACTCCACCACTGCCGTGGGCAGCAGAGAATTTGGCCTGGTTTTCAGCTGGTTGCTGTGGCAGTGATGGGAGGTTTGATATGGCAGGATTTTAGAATACAGTGCTTAGGAACAGCTTCCCAGCAGTGACTTCCATCTGCTCTGTTCATTATTAAATGGCAGGAGAAGTTGCCAGTTTTCTCTGTAGTAGAAAACAACATGGAAAACACTGGGATTGCTGCAATGGTATTATCACTGCTGTTGATGATATAAATATTGCTATTCAGGTCAATGGCTTTTTCCTTTCAGATATTTTTTCCTGCTGTAATTCCTGTCTCTGTAACAGGAGAGCTGCTTTGTTTTGTCAGGTACAACTGTGGAATGGCTTTCATTTGTGTTGAACAGCTGAGATGCTCAATTTACACACTTTGCCTTGGCAGAGTTGTCTGAACTTGTGAGGGTGTGTGAGTGAATTTCACCTCTTGCCTGTGATAGGTTTTACAAAGCATAAAACTCCTCTTGTTTTGGTCTCTATTCACTGTTCTTTAAAAATACACATTACTGAGCTGTGGGGAGAAACTGAAGGAGATTCAGGCTAAAGGCATTTTTTGAGGTTAACTAAGTAATAGTGTAATATTGCTTTCACCTTCCTTGGATCCTCTGTGTACTGCATTGAGAGTTGAACTAGGAAAAGCTTATTTCTTTTGTCTCAAAACAAAAGGTTAAACTGGATGTTATTGGTAGAATTGCATGATAAGTCTTAATTAGATGTGAGATACAGCATGTACTAAATTAGTATGTTCAAGTAGGCAGGGTGGAAACAAGTAGTTGAGAACTCTTAATGAGTTAATCATAATTTTGATGCTTTTACATCTCATACTGGGCATTAGATAATTTTGTGGACAGGTTGTATGTGATGTGTGTTCTGGGCAATGCAACTTAAGCCAAACTCAGCCTTCAGTTTGCAGTGTTCTTGTAACTCCCTATGACAAATGCAACAAAGAGCTTACTGTGCAGCATTAACAACTTGAGCATAATGAAGCAATGTAACATCAGCCAGTTTAATATTCAAAGGTTATTGTAAGTTTAATAGGCCAACAATAGAGAGGAAAGTAACCATAGGCAATATGGTTATTTTATCCTAGGATCACCAACTGTAGCCTGCATTTCCTTGTACAATTCAGGGCCATGAATAACAACCTCTGAATTTTTTTACAAATCTGAAAAGATTGCTCTTAACAAGATGCTGCAAAATAATAACATCCATGGCTTTCTGTGTGCACTGAACTACAGCTTCATTGTGTTCTGTCTTCAGCTTCTTTAGAAGAGGAGTTTAATGTGTCAGACTGTCTGTAAGACAGTGCCATACATTATTATTTACTTATCTGTGATCTCATTTGTGTCTAGTTACTTTCAAATTGCCTGGCCTTGAAACTGTAAAAAAAAAACCCCCAGCCTTCTGCCTCAAGATGCAGAGAGTGAAGAGCTGCATAAAGGTTCAGTGTGGTTTGATATGGGTATCAGTGTCAGTTGGTATTTGATAATGGTATCTCCAGAGCTGTGGAACAATAGCCTATTCTGACAAAATGGGAACTGAGGTTTCTATTTCTCCTGCTTTCTCTACAGGGTTTTTCACTCCCTTCCAAAAATAATTTAGTCCTCCCACATTTTTTTCCCCCATGTCCTTTGTGCAACTCTTCACACCCTGGTAACAGGTATAAGTAAGAAAAGAATTGTGGCAATATACAGCAGAGGAGATTTAGGATGAACAAGAAATGTCATTCTCTTGCCTGGTTCCAGCACAAACTTTTCTAGTGAGGATTATGTTCTTGGCTAGCATCAGGGTGGGCAGACCACAAAGGAGATCTCTGATGCTACATCTGCTTGACCCAGCACACCATTAGCTCTGAAAAATGTATACATGATCTTTATTCTAGCAATGTTTTACAATTTAAAACATTTCCTATAACAGTAGGCTATTTTTATTATTAGCTGAAGATACCAAAACATCCAAAACCTCAAAAGGCAATGCTGTTTGTTAAACTTGCTTTTCTTTTTTGCTTGTCTCTTGGAAATCCTCAACCCATTTAAACCAGAGGATCTGTAGAGAGGACTGCAGTAACTACAAGAAAGGATTTCTGAGTTAAACCTGTGACTTTTGAGAAGGGGGACATAAAGAACTGCTGTAAAAATAAAATGCAAATCCATTGAGATGAATGTGGATTTAAAAATATATATATTTTAATTTTTAAAAAAGACCAACCACAGAGAGCTAGGGGAATATAGGGAGGGGAGGAGCTTATAATTCAGCTTAAGCTAATTCCCCTGGGGCTGTGTTCACCTCCAATAAATAACCCAGGTGTTTACTGGCTGAGGGATTCACCAGAAGAGTGAATCTGACAGAGGATTCTTACAGAGCAGTTTAATTTCCAGTCACTAACACCCTGGGAAGTCAGCCCCTGCATAACCCTAGGAGGGGAGCAGGAGTGACTTTATGAGACAGGTGTTTAAGTCAAAGCAGCTCATATTTTTGTTTAAGCACTTGAACCACACTATTCTATAGAAATTATTAATCAGATGTCTTCATAGAAACCATCTGCTGCTGGCACTGAATTATTCAGTGCTTAGATGAAGAAAAGCACCTGATGAAGTCTTACCTGTTTGGGACTAATCTGCAAGCTTGATAAGGTTCAGTAGGCTCAGATCTTTCATAACTGGATCACTTGTGTGCCAGTAATAACTGGAATACCTTTGACTGCTATTTGTGAGTCTCCTTGTTCTACATAACAGCTGCTATTTTTCTATTCCTATTGCACTGAAACCTGTGAAGACCTTGGAGGTGAGGGCTGGGAGACAGCTGAATTCATTTCATTTCTTTTCATTTGCCTTATCATGAGTTTCTGACTTTACTTTCAGAGATGGGTAGGAAGTCCAGGCAGCAAGGTCTTGTGAGGGTTATTTGTCCATTGAAAATAGACACATTCACACACTGGAAATGTTCTGGGAGCATTCAGGTAAACACTGAGCTTGGTTGAAGCCCCTTTCACAAAACTTAAGTTTGGTAACTGATTTGCTCTTCAAGTGCTGTCAAACTTTGCTAGCACTGCTGGGCAGCTTTTCCTGATTTGTCCTTCAGATGGTTTTTGTGACTCTTTTATGGGCCAGGGTATATTGTGAGAGCCCCTGATAAACAGATCATAATGATGGCAAGCAGCCATCAGTTGTCAAGCTCTAGCAGCAAATGAAAGGAAAAGTTGAGTAGCTGCATTAGTTGAAATAATCAGTGATTCTGATTTTGTTCCTGGGTATGGGGACCAGGCATTTCCTCTTACAGAATGCACAGCAATGCAACCTAATCCCTTCCAACTTATCTCATCTAAACCATTGCCCAGTATGGAGAGACTTCCATCAACTGTAATGGGCAGGGAATGACAAGATGTGTGAAAAGACAAGAATAATCTTGAGCCCTAGCAAATTCTATACCAGAAGTGCCTGGAGGACTAATGATGAAAGATCTCATTAGACTCAAATGCCCTCATGAAATGGCTTAGTGTACTTACTCTGAATCTCATCCACCAGTTTCTGTGACAAGGGAGACATTTCAGTGCCTGAATGGGAAAAAGAAATAGTTCACTTCATGTGCATAACATTATTAAAATGTGATGTGTTCAAGATAAGAGTCAAGTCTAAATAATGATTAGTGCCAACAAGCTCCAGCCAGCCAGCTCCAGCCTTCTTCAGTTATACTTCAGCTCTGTCCTAACTCAGAAATTTAAGATGACTGCTGAGAGTTTCAAATATGATTGAAAACTGAGCTTGACTTCAAATCCATGTTAGGTTTACTGAGAAATGGGCATTTTGCAAGAGGTATGAGAAGTCTGTGGCTCTCTCCTTCTGCATTTTCATTCTTGTTTAACTCTCTCCAAAGAGAACTCTGACCATCTAATGCCGATAGGATCAGTGTCTGTGTATGCTGGGAGGTCTGTGCCAGACATTATAGTCCTGATAATAAAGTGTTCTACAAAGGAACAAGAAGGCAAGTGTTATAAATGGGAAATTAACACCACTTTTCCTCTGTCTTGTTGCTTTAATACTTCTGTTAACACTAAACCAATATGTAGAACATTTCCCTTAGATGAGAAGGGGAACAGACTTGTAACAACGTTACTAAGGTTTTGATAGAAAATTCAGCAGCTTTGTAAGGACAACAAATATTTCTAAGTAGTAATTGTTTTTCCTCCTTATCCTCCAGTGAAAGAAAAGTATTTCAGAAGAGGGATTAGTCTTGTAAAACTTCATTTAAAAAAAAATATTTATTTTTCTTGAAACATAACCCAACCAAACTGTGTACCTTCCTTTTTTGTAAAGCCACCTGCTTTCTGCAACCAGAACTCAGAACCTTGGTCACAGAAAGCATCCTGCTGGGGTGGCCCTGCAAGTCCCCTGGTACAAGGGTGCTGGCTGACACCACTGCTGTTCACTGTGGCTGTCAGTGAATGAAGCACACCTTGGGAGACCCCGCTCCACTTGGACTAGCTGTGTACTTAGTGGTGCTCTGGCTCTGAGCATCGTGTGTCCCCAGGGGTGCAAACAGCCACCCTGACACCAGAACTTAGAGGTGTCACAAGTGGTTGCCCAAACAAATATCACCAGTTAATGGCTAAACTCTCCATTTACTAAAGCATTTGTTAGCAGTTTGCAAAAGAGATCAAACAACTGTGAATCATAACCTTGGCTACTAATTAAATCCTTTATTCCCTTCCCTCATGGCAGAAGCATTTAATCTGGGGACTAGGGACAAGCTGTTATGCAGAATTAGATTTTACAGTATAAGCAGAAACAAAGCTTATTGTAAGATTTCCTACTGGAGCTGGAATAAAATGAGAATATTAACTTTCCCTCCTGGCATGGAAGCTCATGTTAGCACCAAACAATGATTGATGTCATATAACTGCATTGGAAAATCATTTGGTTGGTATCATCCTGAATAGCAAATATCATTTTTATTATCCAGCTGTCTGGCTTAGAGATGAGACTTGTCGGCTCAATAGAGAATGAAGGATTTGGTGTGCTTTACTAGTGACTGTCTGTCCTAAAGAACAATCCTTTACTCAGAAATAATGGACTGTGAAGAACACCCAGAGGAAATGAGGCATAAACTGAAATAGGACAAGCCATTTTACTGCAATTGAAATTGATTTGTTTGTCATGAGATGTTTTTGTGTGTGTTTAGGTGTAGGATGTATGGCTGGATGACAGTTACACTTTCACACCTTGGATAATTAGTAACAAATTAGGCAGTGATAATCTCTTTGGCTCCCACCTCGGTGAAAGCAGAACTTAAAAATCCCAAGCACTTTCTTTCCCTTGGATTTTGGGAAGTCGTGCTTGTCCCTAGCAGCAGCAAGGGCTCAGAGAACAGGGACACCATGAACTAGAGTTAAGCTAACTCCCTTGGCTGGAACTCCATCCAAGCAGGCAGCTAGCCCAGTTAGGAGGAGCAAACTTCATAGACTTGCAGAATTATTACGGCTGGAAGAGGCCTCTAAGATCATCAAGCCCAACTGTTAGCCCCTCACCACCACAGTTAAAAGGTGACTCCTGAGCTTGCAGTTGGATCTGCAGGAGAAGGGTCCTGCAGAGAGCCTCTGAGACCCCTTGGCATGGTGTTGAGAGGACAGGGTCTTTCCATACAACTCCAGCTGCAGATTCACAGACCAGGGCGTCATTACTGAGGCACAGTTGCTTCATACAAATGCACCTCCAGTGTTAGTGGCAGCTGGAGCAGTGGTGAAAAGCTGTACACTGCTAGCTTGAGAAGCAAGTGTGTTAAACACTGTATCTGGAGAATCATAGGATCAGAGAATGTCCTGAGTTGGAAGGGACACACAAGGACCACAGAGTCCAATTGTTATCAATGCACAGGACAACCCCCAAGATCACACTGTGTTCCTGGGGACCTTTGCCAAATGCTTCTGGAATTCTGTCAGCCTTAGTGTCATGACTACTGCCCTGGGGAGCCTGTTCCAGTGCTCCACCACCTTCTGGATGAAGAACCTTTTCCTAACATCCAAGCTAACCCTCCCTCTGGCACAGCTTCATGCTGTTCCCTTGAGTCTTTTATGTCCTTGCTAAACCTGAACCATTTCTGTAACAGAAAGAAACCACCCAAGAAACAGTATCTAGAAGCAGAAAAGGAGAGGGGCTTTGGTTTCTGGTTTTGGCTTTGCAGAAAACTTTTTTTTCCCCTAAAATGTGTGAGTTTTGAGAAGGGGAAGGCCCCAGCTGCACCTGCTGTGCTGGGCAGAGGACAGGCATCCACTATTTGCACAGGCAGAACTACTGACTGCAGGGGGAAATTTGTCCTGTGGAAACCTGTGAATATTCACTAAAATTCCAGGTGCTGTGCAAGTGCAGAGATTTGGGTGATACTATGCTACATCATACCTAAGACCCAAACCAGAACTCAACAGAACTCCAATATGCCTGTTCCATTTCATAGTGTCTATGACTGCTCTCAGGTTCAATATGGATAGGAAGCCCTGCCCAGGGACATCTCCATGTGTTAGTCTAGCAATATTGCTAATAATAATTTTATAAAGATAAAACATCTGGAATATCTCACTCTGCTTTTACTGCTGCTTCCTCAAAGCCATGACTAGAAGTTTGTTAGGGATGAGAGGTGTTCACACACCACAAACATTGTGTAATATTGTAATTCAAGTGCATCTTGATAAGAGTGAGAAAATGTGTAAGTGGAATAAATCATCAGCACAGCTTAGGTATTTGATATTTTATTGCTAAGAAGGAAAATGCATGTTTTATGCAAGGTTTAAAAAGAAATCTGTTCCTATTTGTTTCATAAATAATGTCAGATACTGTGAAAATCTTATTTTAAAAATACAAAGAAGAAATGAATGGGTTTTTTAATTCTGTTTTCAGTCCATATGCATGAAGAAAGGGATTTATTTATTTAAAGACCTCTCAGATTATTTTGTCTTTATATACACTTACAGTTCAGCTTTGGGATACATGTGTGTAGACATTGCATCCAACTACCACAAGATCCTTTGGATTGTTTAGGAGTCAACTCAGAGAACTTTAAAGGGTTTGTTTGAAGTGATTTTTGGAAAACAAATGCATGTAAATGAAGAAACATCTTGTACGTTACTTATACAGAAAGCAAAGCAAAAGAACTCACAACCCCCCCAAAAGCTGGTTCTCTAGAACTTCTGTGTATAAAAGCTGAGTGTGGCTGAATATGCAGAAACTTGATAGCTTTTTCTTTTGTGTGTAGAAATGAAACTGGGAAAGATGGCTGGAGGTTTGTTTAGCCATCAGAGGAGGTTCCATGGACACCTCTTTCTCCTGTCAAATATACACAGACCTAGCACAAGTCAGAGAAAATCCTGGATTTTTATAGCCTTCTTGACAGATGGGGAAGGCCAATGTGCTTGTGTTGTACTCTGAGGCTGAACCACAGCTCCGCACATTGCACATTCATGTGCTGGTGGAGGCTTCACTGCAGCCTGTTTGATTTCTTGTCTGGATGGAGATGCTCTGTCACCCTATTCACTGTCTCCTTTCCCACAGGCTGCGAGAACATCACCGTGCTGCAATTAAGGTGATTCGCAGGATGCAGTATTTTGTGGCCAAGAAAAAGTTCCAGGTGAGTTGTAAATAGAAAGCTCCTTTCCTGAATAAACTCTCTTTATTCTCCTGATTCATTGTTTCTTTTAGAAACTTAAGAGAGACTAACACAATTCATCTCAGGAATGGTGAGCGACACCCACTATTCTCTCCCTCCTTCAATAGGCTGGTTGTTTAGCAGCAGGTTAGTCAACTGTGGATGCACTTGGAAATAGGCTCAACTCCTGAAATGTAGCCTGAATTAAAATGTTATTTTCTGCTAATGGACTTGACCCTTAACCCTCTGTTATCGCTGTCTCTTTCTCCCAGTGCAAACATTCTCATATGTCTCCATTAATTCTGAGCTGGATGTTACTGTCATGCCGAGTCAGGAGGATTAGAGATTAAAATACTACCTCAGCCTTGTTTCTGTCTCTTACTTGGTGATAATGAAGTCCTGATAAGAAACCAGGGTGGAAATTTGTTAGCATCTTGGAAGGTTTCTCCTTCCTTTTCCCTTCTCCCCTCTGAATAGGTAGAAAACCTCCTGGCCAGGGTGCAAGATCTCAGTTCTCTTTACCCCTCCAGCCCTCACTCACGTATGTTTCCTGTGTG
Organism: Galbula dea; assembly: GCA_013399015.1. Taxonomy (NCBI): domain Eukaryota; kingdom Metazoa; phylum Chordata; class Aves; order Piciformes; family Galbulidae; genus Galbula; species Galbula dea. Next base: position 758,333 of record VWZX01011307.1, read on the forward strand.
CCACTTCCCTTGCTGTGTTATTGCCATACCATAAGCACTTAACAGGAGCTAATTAACCTTGTTGCCTGGTCCAAATAAAAAATTCTGACTGCAAAATTTCTATGAATGTGCTTTCTAAATCAATTCCATTAATCCAGTAAAAACACTTGTCAACAGCCTTCAGCTTGATTTAAACCAGGTGAATATATATATATATATATATATACACACACATAAAAGAAATACTACTTTACTTAAAATGAATTAATAAGGGACAATCCCTGGAGAACAGAGTTCACAACAAAGAGGGAGAGCAGCTTAACTGCCCACATCCACTCTCTTGCATGACCTTGACACTACTGCTTACATTAGAAGCTCCTTAACACTTGCTGGCCAGCACTTGTAACCTGGCAAAGGAAATGGCTCCTTCCAGTGATGTATCCACTGCTCTTCTGTGAAAAACAGCCTCAGTGTGGCCTGTTTCATTGAACTTTAGTTTATTCTTATTCTAAAGCCTGACTGTGATCCTTTGCTCCTTGGTAACTACTGAATTGTCGCTCTCAAACTTAGATCATAAAATATTTGCCATGCTATTAACTGAAGTGCATAGAAACAAGAAATCCACAGATGATATTTCCACCTCCCAAGTGGTAGTTGTCAAAACCAGGTTTGGAAAATGCCTGAGCACTGCATGCAACATTATCCACCTGGCAAATAAACCAAAGTCCCCTGTGGCAGATGAGCTGATAGAGGCTGAAAAAGCATTTGACTGAGGAGAATGGAACTATTCAGTTCCTACTTAAACCTTGTTTGTGCTCACTATCCCAGCTGCTAATCTGGCTTCTCAGTTGTACTCTCACTTTTGCATCTGCAAAAGACCTGGTCCTGGCCATCTACACAATCCCTCAGCAAGGTTGTTTCTCATCCTTCTTGAGTTGTCTGTCTTCATCCTGAGCCATCAGTATTAGGTGTTACCAGATAACTAAACACGTCAGTTAGGCTGAAGTGAAACTTGTCTCGAGTCACTCCTGCATACCAGCAACATGCTGCTGTTCCTGGCAGCAGCAGAAGCTCCCAACAGAGATATGTGGAGGATATCTAATACTTCTCCATAATTTCTGCATACAAGGTTATAACCCAGCTGAAAAATTTGGAGAGCACAAGTTCTTGAAAGCACCTCAAGTAACTTAATGCACAAAGTCATCTTGAAATTCAAGCCACAAGGTGCTTTTGAGAACCTCTCCTGTAATTAAGAGATAAGCACTGTCATTATTCTTTCCTCAAATGTAGGTTGTAAATCTGCTTTGTTCCATTGTATGCACATAAAATAGTCATAAGAAATTAAAGTGCTTAAACATGTGCCAAGTAATGACTATACAGTTCCTAATAACCTGTCCAAGGCAATATCTGAAATTAAGGTAAAGCAGGAGATGCCTGTAAAAGTGTCTCTTTCAGCATTTAAGAGGCCTGCATAGCTGTTTGCTGGTAGATATTTGCCTTCCAAGCTTTTTCTACTTATGTAAAGTGTATCTTCCTGAAAGAGAATCCAGATTTCTTGTTCTGTAACTATTGAAAAAAGAAAAAGACTTCAGCTGAAGTCCTTTGGACCATTCTTGCTGAAAATTAGCTAGAACATAAGTAATTGCAAGGCCAGCACTTAAAAGGAGTACTTCTTAGACTCCTCTGAAGCTTTTGGGGAAGGGAAATGTAGGAAGGAGGAGAGGAAGAGGAAAATTTTGCAAAATAGATCCCAGCATGGTTCTTAAACTATCCCAGCTGCTTGCAGGATACACCTGTATGCCTCAATTTGCCTAGACACATTTCCTTAAAAGCTCAATTAGCAACAAAGTGATGGCACCACGAAGACAAAAGTCAGTCAGAAACAAGAGGCTTCCTGTTTAAAAACAAAACAAAACAACAACCAAACAAAACCCACCTAAATAAAATAAATAAAGAGAAGCTAAACAAGGATAGGAAGAGATTTTAAAGGACATGAAAAGCAATTCTTTGAAGCGTCACATTTGGGCACCATTTCCCCTTTAAAAGAAGGGAAGAAACTTATGCTCTATTTTAAATTCCAGGTTGGAATATAGTCCATCTGCTGATGTCCATGTAAAATCCCACCATAATGTTATAAATAATTAAACCCTGTTTTTTATGGATGATTTTATGCTGTTGTAAAGTCTGTAGGACTTCCAAATCGTGTAGGAAAGATAATGTTCTGCTAGTAGTCAGTACAAGTCCTGTCCATCAGTTGAGGTCAATGGCTCACAGTAAAGGAAGGATTCTGTTGATTATAGGGAAAAGAGTACTTAGAAATAATGGTTCTCTAGGCTTTAGCCCCACCTACCAAAAATGAATTTTGTATTGTAGTTATAAATCAGATGTCTTCAGCATAATCTTAAGCTTACAACCATATTCCAGAAAGAAAATCACCATCCTCCCTTATTGCCTTAGCTGGTGACTGAGGAGCATGAACTTTATTTCCAGGAGAAACTAGAGTGACCACAGGCTTCTGAGCAAAGTGCCAGATTTGTTTTTATGGCCCCAAGTTCTTTTGGCCTCAAGTTCAGTGGCCAATCTCTTCACAGGCGTGTAGAGCTGCAGTAACAAAGAGGTGGATGAAATCCTAAATGTCATAATTATTCCTCCAAAAATGTATGATTACAGCAACAATCTCAAGTGTTTACACAATGTTGAAAGGGATTAAAAGAACTTGGTGTTTACTCTTGCAAAACAATCTACATTATCATAGACCATTCTTAGATCCTGATGGCTTAAAGGCATGTTTTTGGTTCTTATTTTACAGCAAGCCAGAAAGCCCTACGATGTCAGAGATGTTATTGAGCAGTATTCCCAGGGCCACCTCAACCTGATGGTGCGGATCAAGGAGCTACAGAGGAGGTAGGTCAGTCAGGTTCAGTGCCTGAACAGCAGCAGAGGTACTTTCGTAAGCCAGCCAAGGGACTGAAGCTGGGGATCTAAGCCTGGCAGGGTCACAGGTGCCACACAGGACTGTGCAAAGGTATGGAAGAGAAAACAGCATTCAAGCAGAGTTTTAGTTTCAAACACAAAGGGAAAGGCAAAGAGCTTAAAAAATTGCTGGTCAGGACTCAGAATTTTCATTAAACTCCCAGGTATTGCCTCAATTCCTGATAGCTTTGACTGTACACTGCAATTCCTGTTATATAGAGAGTGAAATATTGTCATAGAATCAGACTGGTTTAGGTTGGAAGAGACCTTCAAAGGTCATCTAGTCCAACCCCGCTGCTCTCAGCAGGGACATCTGCAACTAGACCAGGTTGCTCAGACCTCTCCTGTCTGATCTGGAATGGTTCCAGGGATGGGACATCTCCCACCTCTCTGGGCAACCTGGACCAGGGTCTCACCACCCTCAGTGTAAAAGGTTTCTTCCTTATCTAGTCTAAATCTACCTCTTTTTTCAGTTTCAAACCATCACCTCTTGTCCTGTCACAACAGATCCTGATAAAAAGTCTGCTCCTACCTTTCTTATAGGCCCTTTAAGCACTGAAAGGCCACAGTAAGGTCCCCTGGAGCCTAAGTTCTCCTCTGTTGCCTGCTCTGGTGGAACTGCACTTAAGAGCAAACTGAGAGACAGCAGAGATGCAACTACTTGACTCAGACTACAAACCAGAACTAACTGATCTTCCCTCTGCTTGTTAGTACTCTCTCTAGCCAGAGAAAGTGAAGATGCTGGCTGGTTCAGGCTAACAAAAACTAAAAATGATTCTTTTTGTTTTAAAGGTTGGACCAATCTATAGGGAAACCATCTCTCTTCATCTCTGTCTCAGGTAAGTTCATATGAAGGATGTGTCTAATGTTAATCTGATGAAGATACAATTAATAGAAAATACCTGTTAAAATGTATTTGTTGCCAAATTTTTAAACACTGTCAGCCAGCTGTGTGCTGAAGTTTAAGCATCTGTGATAATAGTTCATCATCAACACCTTTAAAATTGGGTTGTTCTTAGATTTTCTGAGCACCTACTTTCACTGCAGTTTTCAAAACATTGGTTCTGATCTTTCCAAGATTCACCATATTTTCAATGAAATGGTGTGCCCTGGCTCCATTGTTCTATGAAATCAGAGATATTCATCCAGAGCTTTGATAGCTTTGAAAAGAGACTGGAAAAGAAGCACAAAGTGCTGAGGTTTTGTGACAAGTCTGGCCAATGAAAACTCCCTGTAATGTCATTTTCAAGCTCATATTTCTATATAGTTGGGGAGGGAGAGATGAAATGTCACCAAATGTCTTGTTCTAGTTGGCTGTAGACTCTTTTGCATGGTGGTAGATTGTTTTAAATGGTAATTAAAACATGAACAATTTTGTTCTCCAGGTTAAAGCACAAGGTTGAAAGTGCCTTAAATTTAAGGGTTATTAAAAGCCATGGTGTGGGCTAATGCTATAAAAGAAACAAAAAGCTGCTTTGAAGGACTAGAACTACCAGGCTGGCATAGGTGTTGAGTTACACTGCCTTGGTGGGCTAGTTCAACACACCCTGTTGTGGCTTGCCACTGGTTTTGTCATACCACTAGATATTAATTTGAACATATTTTGTTTGTTCTGCAGAAAAAAGCAAAGATCGAGGGAATAACACAGTTGGGGCCAGGCTGAGCAGAGTGGAGGATAAGGTAAGGCTCAGAGAGAGTGGCAGGGAAGGAAGACATGCTCTGGTATGGAACAGGGGGTGCTTCATAGGATGGGGGGGGTGGGGAAATCAGCTGGAAGTGGAGTTGAATGCCTGACTTTGCCAGGTGATGGAGTGTGGGTTTTGTGGCAGATAGGATCAAAAAGGCAATCTTCTCATTTTAATAGAATAAGAAGAAAAGAAAAAAACTCAAAACTATTTCAGTCTCTTTGGGGACTTGCTTGGGGTTTTGATTTTTAATTGTATATATTACACATGTCTCAATGCTCTACTTCCTTCCTCCACAATAGATAAAAGGCTCTGTTCTTTTAATACCTCAGTATATTATGGTCCCTAAGAGTTCTCTTTGATCATTGCTCTGTTTATACAACTCCACCTACAATTCCTTGGAGAGAAGGAGAGCAAACCTTGTTGTGTCCTGGTTTTCATTCCTCCTGACAAATGGAGTTTCTCCTTTCAAGTGACGTGAAGCCAGGAGAAAAAATCAGGCTTGTTGTATGATCTCAAATTAAGAGTTAAATGCTTTGTGAGCCTTTATTCCACTGCTTACTGTGCTTGAAAAAGCAGATTGAGGCTATCTCATTGTTTAAAAATCCAGGCTTGCCTATGTTGGTGTTAAGGAAAGAAAGGGAGATTACAGAGAGATGGCTTGGGTCTTTTACTGATCTCTGCAGTGGTTTGGTGAGGAGGTGAAAGAATTTCTTTTCCTTAGGATTATTTTACTCCTGGATCTAAACTGTTCATTCAGTGTCAAGGAGTGAATTTTTCTTTTCTTGAGGAAAAGAGGGTTCAGTGTGTTCCTTCCACAACTGGAACTATATGTGATAAGTATTTGTCCTGAAGAAATATCCAGCCAATGTTCTGCAAACCAGAACAGGTGTGAGAATCACATCCCAGAGGATACAAATTGGGCACCCTGACCTGTATTGATTCATTTGGGACATAGTCATTCCTTGCCCATTTCTTCATAAATACTGGAAATGAGCTTGAATGTTAGTTCTCAGAACTGTACTTCAGTATCTCAGAAAGAAACCACATTTTAAAGGGAACAGGTGCCTTTTGGTACATAGGGTGACACACAGACAGGGTGAAGCAGAAGATCAGAAGGTCCAGAGCATTCTGCATGCAGAAGCATCTCTGTGCAGTGCTTGCTGGAATCCCTAGCTGGGAAGAAACATCCTTCCAGATGGAAGCCCTTCCCAGAAGGTTTAGATTACATTGATTTCTTTTCTCTCCATAATGTCAACTGCCAGTGTGGAGCACTAAAAAAATGTCTTGTGCCTTGTGACAAAGAGCAATGACTTTTCAGTTTGGATAAATAACTCTCAAACAGCTAAAATAGCTTCTCAGTGCTATTTGTGCACTCTGTAGCAAGCCTGGGAAAGCTTTGGTGCTCTGTGGGCTCAGAGATAAGCACTCTGGGGGTTATTAATTACTCTTTTTACGTCGTTACAAATAAGTAGGCTGTGAATTTATAGCAACTGTTGGTTTAGGTCTTGTAATGGGACTGTAAAACACTCCCTGTTTAATTTGAGTATAAGCTGGGTTAAATTTTAGCCTTGTTTGAAGTAACAGACCCTTCTTTCTTTGCAGTTGCATGAGGTCATCTGTGGTTTCAGAGTTGTATGTTATCTGCCCCACGCAGCTAGCCCTATCTGCAGGAATTTTATCTGAAAGTAGCTGAAAGGCTAAAAATAGAGAATTTCAGTTGGACTCAGCAAACAGGGGTGCAGATGACAACACACTGGCAACACTGAGATCACATTTTTGCTGCAGCTGCAGATGGTGGCCAAAGCTGGGAGGGAGGAGGAGGGGGGTGTTGGTATATTTTTTTTCTCTCAGAGATCAGCCTTCCTTCTCTTTCCCATAAAGTCCATGGTGCATGGTAAGCTTTCAACATACAATTAAATCCTTCCTGAGCTGAGCACTGTATAAAGGATCTCTTCAGCAGCTGGGCTTGAAGGTGACTCCATATTTTAAACATTTACATCCCATTTGGCTTGTGGATTAGTTTTGAACTTTAGACTTCTGAAGGGGAGATTTCCAGTGCTGCTGGCTAGCATCTAACCACCTTCTGTGCCTTTAAAAAAACACCTTTTAGCCATTTCAAAAGGAGCAGTAGCCTTCTGAAATGGTTTGGACACTCCTGCTACAGCAGGAAATGACAGAGTACCTCCCATGGCACAGAAATAAGTTCAGTTCTTCTGACAGATGCCCTTAATGATCACTAATGATCATTGCAGCAGAAGGCTGTTGGACAGAATCTCTGTGTTAAAGCACAAGAAGAAACCCTGAACTTTCATGTTTGACACTTTTGGGTGCTTCTGCTCATGGATGTCTGCTCTCAGCACAGGATCTGCTATCTGCACATCTCAGAGGCAGTATTTTAGTTATATTCCTATAGACTTTGGTGGAGATGGATTTTTAACTCTAAGTGTTTACAAATAGGTAATTGTCTTCAAGGACATTTAATTGTGTTCCTGGGACATCATCTCTCTCTTGCAAAGCTCTTGTACTTGTGGCATGAGCAAATGTGCTCTAGAGGCACATACACAGCTGGCAGTGCAGAGGAGGAAGGAGTACTTTAAAAATACACTGCTGCTTGGCTTTCAGCATTTTATTGGCAGAAACTGTGATACTTCATAGCACAAATCTGAATTTCCAAGTATTGAAATCAACAGAAAAAAACCCCCTGTGTTTTCTTCCTTTAAGTTTAGGAACATGTTCATTTGAGGGGAGAGAGTCCTGTAGTCTGTTTATCTTATGTAGTGAGTGCAGCTTGACTTTGTAATACCTACAGTTTGTGATAGGCTAAAGATTGTTTCCTAACATGCCCAAACCAAGGGGATGAATCATGCTTGCAGGAACCTTCCTGCAGATTCCTTCTTGTAGAATTTTCTAGTTTTGGCAAGCAACTCTTAAGGTGGTTTTGTAAATGTAACTAGAAACTGCACAACCTGATTTCCTCCTGAAAAGAAAATCCCCATCCAATGGCATCACAGCATGGTTTGACTTTGCCACTGTTCTCTGTTGCTTATAAAGCTTTGGGTAGCAAATGTGCTGTTCCTCTAAAGGTGTATGGCCACAGCTGAGAGCAGGCAACAGCAGCTCCCACTGGGCCCCCACCTGATCTGTGGGGTCAGAAGGCACAGGCATAGCTGCAGCAGTGCAGTGGCCAGACCAAGCACAGAAACAGCAGTAAGGAGCAGTGGTCCAAGTGTGTGCGTGGCCATAACACCCATCTGGTCATCACAGAATGCTGTTGAGCAGGATTATAGCAGCAAATCCATTTACTTGCAGTGACCAAACTTCTCCTTTTATCCTGAAATATCTGTGAAGGACCTGTTCACTGGCAGGGGTTCCCCAGAGAGGGGGTGGTGCCCTATCCCTGGATAAATTGAAGGTGAGGCTATACAGGTCTCTGAGCAACCTGATCTTGTTAAATATGTCCTGACTGCATGTGCTGACTGCAGGGGTGTTGGACTAGATGACCTTTAAAGATGACTTTTTGCTCAGTGGTGGAAAGCATTTTTAGAGCCATGAGTCATCAGTTGGAAAAGATGGCTTTAGAAAGTGTCTGGTGCAGAAACATTCAGCCCTTTGCAGACTGAACATGCACTAGGCAGTTCAGGTATTGAGGATGGGGCAACCTCTGTGTGAGGATTTGCCTTCTGGATTCCTAGAAACAGAACTGAAAGCTCTGGGTTTGGATAGGAATCTTTTAAAGATCTGTGAAATCAGTGAAAAAAACAAAAGAACTACTGCCAAGCAGTTACTCATCTTGTATGTAGCTCTTGTAATAATGCAGAAATAATAACCTAGGGGATGTGGAGGAATATTAAGAGGCACAGGGAAGATTAAGTATCCCTGTTAATTTAATCCTTAGTCTTTTTCCAGATGCTAGAGCACAAGCATACGGAAGCAATTTCGGTGCTGAACCTTGGGATGGAGAATGCCCATTTCCTGTAAATTGGACTACAACTAGGCACATCCTTCATCAATCTAGGTCACTAGGCAGCCTTGCAATTTTAATGGCTTTTCTCTTACCAATCTGATACTATTTCTGTGGGTAAACAACAAAACCCTGCAGATTTCCATTTCCAATCTCCTCTAGTTTCCATCTCCCCAGCTCCAGTGAAACAGAATGATCAGGCATGCATGGTAAAAATGAAAACAAAAGCTAATTCCTTGTAGGATTCACTGCTGCCAGCAGTTTTGGTAGCCAGAATAGAAACCAATAGATATAAGGCAAAGTCATGGAGAAGGGCTCACTGGAGGATTATTAGACAGGATGTCTGTATGTAAACTCCAGTTTAGCAGGTAGCAAGCAACATGACAAGAGGAGATGGCCACAAGTTGCAGCAGGGGAGGTTTGGATTGGATAGTAAGAAAAATTTCTTCCCTGAAAGAGTTGTAAAGCATTGGCTCAGGCTGCCTAGGGCAGTGATGGAGTTCACCATCCCTGAAGGGGTTCAAAGTGTGTAGATGTGGCATTTAGTGACATGGTTTAGCGGCATGGGGTCAACAGTTGGATTTCTTCCTTGGTTGGGATTTGATGAATGACTTTTGAATTCTTAATGCTGGCAATGGCTGCAGGCTGGTGATCTGCACAGCTGTCTGCTTGCTTATTATTTCCTCTGAGCAAAACTCTCAGAGGAATTTTAGGTAACAAGCAATATGTGCTAGAAAATGTAGGAATTTGGAGAGAAAAATGGAAAATAATGGAAATACAAATAATGGGGGGGAAAAAATGGGAAATAATGCATTACCTGTTGAAAATCTTTCCAACATTCTTCAGATGGTTTGGGAATCAGCTGTTTGTGTTTGTATTTGAGTAGGTATGCAAGTGGGTGTAAGGTCTGCACATTGATAGGACTTGATCTTTTATTAATCCCATAAAACCTGTTTTTCCTGGCACTCAAAGACAACCCCTAGCAAGTTCTGAGAGGTAACCTGCACTGGTGTTGTGCTTAGACTGTTAGCATTTGATGTGGCATGGAAATGCATGGTGACTATGCTGAGAGAATGTGGAATCAATGTAGGGACTAAATACCCTGGGGAGTGGATGAGAGGAAAGGTGTTGAAGTGAACAACACATGCAGTGTGCTCCATTTGCCTTTCTCATAGCTTAAAGGAAAAGTAATGACCACAAGATCACCTCTGTATTCTGGTTTGTGTGTCTGTGTGTTGCAGATAAGCAACCAAAACCCATTCCAACATAAATGGCAAGTCTGGGGGTTGGAATGCAAGAATGAACCTTTGCTGAAGTTAGATGCATCAAAGTTGAAATTATTCCTTCTCAAAGTTCTATTTCCAGAGTGATCTCCCTGGAATTAAAATATTTTCATTTGCAGTTGAGTATCAGGGAGGCAAAGGGCATGGAGTTGAAAGGGTTCTATTGAGGCTGCAGTCTTTTCAGGTTGGAACCTGTTCAGCTCTTGGAAAAGATTCAAAGTAAAGGAAGGGATACTCCCTGTCTTAGGAAAAATCCATACCTTCTGCCACCCTGTCTGGTCTCTCTACCCTCCAAATAAAAATTACAAAGCAGAAATGATCCAGCGCTACTTAGAAATAAAGAAATAGTAGAAGTCTTTGGTGTCTGATGCTACTTAGACCTATGGGAGTCAGAGGGAAGATAAGAAAAGTAGCCAGTCAATAGAAGTAGAATATGAGCACCTGGTTCAAAGTATCCCTACTTCTCCTAGACCTCAGGAAATCAAGATGGCAAATATAGTTTCCTCAGACCCTTCTCTGCTCCTGCCTCCTAGCCATGGGGGCTGTGACAAACCCACAATTTGTCTTTCCATAAGAAAATTATTTGTATTGCTTCTATAAAAATCTGGAACACATCTGATTATGATGAGCTTCTACAGATCTTGAAAGTAGCTCACTGTTTCAGCAGTTACCACAGGGCTGTAAACCCATGTCATGGGTTCTTTTTCTGTCCCAAAGTATCTGATGTTACCCCAGGCAGCTCCAGGGACCAGCCAGCAGCCCAACCTGGCAGAGGGTGGTTGCCTCTGTGTGAGTGATGGGTATGATAGTCTGAGCTGTCTCACTTCAGGATGGACTTTCACAGTGGTAGCTTGGACAGCCTGAGGCTAATGGGCTGAGGTTCAACAAGGCCAGGTGCCAGGTCCTGCATTTGGGTCACAACCACCCTGTACAAAATGGTTTAGTGGCATGGGGCTGTTAGGTCAATGGTTGGACTTGATGTTCCTAGAGTTGTTTTCCAACTTAAATGATTCTATGATTCATTATGTTCTTCATAGCACAAGAGCTCTGAGAGATTAAACACAAGGTGGAGAAAGGAAGGGAAACCCAGCATCTTGTTTCCCTCTTTTACAGCTAAGGCACAGGAAGTGACTTGCTCAAGGTATCACTGGGGCATCTGTGGCACAGTCAGGAATTTAATTTAAGCTGTGTCTGGGACTTCACCACAAATCAGCATTCCTTTCAGTTCCTGTGTTTAAAAGCCCCTCTAGTTTGGAGTAGTTATATTGGCCAGTGTAGTGTTCAACATAATCATAGCCCATTAATACTAAAACCATCCAGTACTTGAGAACAGCATATATAAACACATAAACCACACCAAGCCAGCCAATGTAAATGTACTGGGACTATTTTAGACAGTCTATTTTAAATCATCTAGAAATTAATCTGCTAACATAATTTTGTAGCCCAGGAACCTAAAAGAGTGGAGGGGACTGTACATACTTACATGACCCAAACTGTCCTACATGTGGATAATAATGCAAGTAATACTTAAAGCTAACCAAGTTCTATTAAATACTGTATTTGTACAGTCAAGCAGAGAGAAATAGTCAAGTGAGTTCAAATATTCCTGTAAGCTTCTATTTTAAAGATCTTGGATCCAAGACTGCTCACCATTGACCCTTCTGTGACATCTGTTAATCTTGGGTTTATTTCAATTTCTTTCTCTCTCTTCTTTTAAACAGATGACTCCACTTAAATCAACACTTGGTTTCCATTAGGCAGATAGAAGGTGATTCACTTAATAACATGTGCATCTTTATCTAGTTAAGTCCTAATAGCCTTAATATATCAAGGAAGCTGGTGTGATTAACAGCACTAAAGGCTTTGTCAGACACTTCACCTAATAAATACTGCCCTTTGTCCAGCCATAGAAAAAGAGTGAATAAATACATTGTGTTTCCCAACTGAAAATGTGTGCAGCCTTATAAATATTCTAAAATTATCCCTATAAAAGAAATGTATGTTGACAATAGAAAGGACATCTACATAGGTGTCTGTGTTTGTATGTGTCTCCCAGCCCAAGTGCAGGCTGGCTCTTTGCCCTCCTTAGGCTGGCCTTTTTCTGGTTTATCATTTCATGATGGAGCCACCATTGGTGTGGGGTTTTCCTCCTCTTCATTCAAGCTTTGTGCAGATTCTTTGATGGTTTTTTTTTGTCTCTAGTTGTCCCAGTTTATCTCTCCCAGGGCAGTTGGATGTATTTTAGTTGTGCCACTCCAGTTAATGTTGGCAACACATACATCTGACTTGGCTTGATTCTCATGTATGGTAATGCTGCCAAATGAGGCAGTCAAAACAAAAACCCCAAGAGTAAAATATATCTAAAATATCAGCTTGAATGGAGATGGAGTCCTGCCTTCCTCAGAGCTGAAGTTTTGTGGAAACTCTCCAGTTGTGCCACCAGTGCCTGTGACAGCTTGCTGTGAGGGGACTGAAGGAAACCTTTCTTCTGCTACTCCCAAGCTTCTAGAGAGTTTCAACCAGAGGAGATTTATTGGAGAACAACTTAGAAAGAAACTGGGCAAGGACAATTTTTGCTACTTTTCTAACAGAGACTGGCTGAGCCATAGTGATGGATCCTCTACCTCTGTGTTTGCTTCTTGTTACACAAGGGACTTTTGGCCAAGCTTTGAGGCCAAATACCCAGCCCCACAGGGATCTGCCATAAACTCTCAGCAGAGAGAGTGGTTCTGTTTGGTTGTGTGGAAAAATGTGAAACTCATCCATTTCTGTCATATGACTTTAGTGAGTGAATAATAAGGAAAAAAGATGCATTTTGGGGTTAACTGGATTAAATGTAAGTCCAGCAAAATGCAATTGCTACATATATGGCTCATTGTGTGTGATGTTTTGATCACTGTTGCTTCTGGAGGAAGTTAGTGCTAACCTTGGGGAAAAACAGGCAGGAGAACTTCAGATTGGGGTTCCTTCTGGTATTCCTACAGGTCTATTAGTTATTCACAATAAACCTGAGTATTGTGAGTAATTTATATTCCTTGATGACATATATGTATTTATTCAGAGTAAGCTGATGTCTGCAGAGTAAGGTATGCACTGGTCACCCTCAGAAATGCTTTCTGAAGTTGTGGGTGGAAGAGTGCAGGAACAGAACCAACTTTTCAGTCAGAAAAGTATCCAGGAAGCCCTTGGAAGAATTTAGTACCCAGATGTCTAAAACAGGGATCTTTTTGGAGTGATCTAAGCAAGCTAACACAAACTGAAGGTGAGATGAAGGTAAGGGCAGAGACTGGTTTAATTAAGGATAAAATTGTATAAGCTAAGCTCAGCTGGCAATTACTGGGAAATAGCTAATGGAACAGGGATCTAGTATCCTTCCTGTATCATTTCTGTGTCCTACTCTCACTGCTGAATAGCTCTCAGCTCTCCTTCATGTGAGGCTGAGGTTGCTGGTGCCAAAGCATGCCTCCTTGCTGTGCTTGTGAGTACTTGTATTGAATCCTGTGACATCTGTGAACTTGCAGCAGCTTGAACCTTGCTTCTAACCTGGATCCTAGAACAGCTAGAGGGCATTGTAAAGGGGAAAAAAAAAAGAGAGGGAGATAGAAACAAGCCAAAAAGACCCAAACAGTGCCTACAAATAAAAATTCCTTTCCATTGAAAACAAAACCAATTCGACTGGTAAAGGCTCAGAGCACATCCAAAAGCTCCTTGGTGTTGTCCTGAACATCAGCGCTGCAGAGGATAGGAGGTAATGCTGGAATCATTGGAGAGGGCCCTGTCTGGCAGGACACTGTGTGCACATACACACAGGCTCCTGTTTACCTGTAGCAAGGCTTGAGCTCAGGGAATGGTAAGCATTTCTGAGCCCTGTTTTACACCCAAAAGAAGTCCTTTTACAATGCAGAACACCATTGTCTTCTGCTTTACCATGGACAGTCCTCCTCTCCATTGAAACTGAAGTTGTCAGGGAGTAGTAAATAATGGTGAGGGTTCTTGTAAAAGAGTCAGGTTGTTTCACTCTCCTCCTAAGCTCTCTTTCATTTCAACATAGGTTTGGTTGATACTGAAGTGAAGCTGTGAGATACATACTTTGAACAGAAGTGAGAGTTGTGCTTCCATCATAGTCCTGAAGCTCCTGGGTTAGCTTGCTGCTGCTGCAGGCACCTTGGGCTGCAGGACAGGAGTGTTATATGGCTTTGGAGGCTCAGCTATTTTAAATCATCCTAGTGACACAGGCTGCATGTTTTCCTTCACAAAGCTTGGGCAAGCCATGCTGAGTTGATTTTCTTGGCACACTGTGTACCTCTAATTTTGTCTTTTATTTTGTCATGGAGGTATCTGGGCACAGAATCAAAAAGCTGCACTGGATATATAAGAATGTTTTGTTTTGTTTTAAAAGAAAAACACATCAACAAGCACATTCTTGCTTTCAGATGGATAATATTCCTTTAACAGCTATAGATGTTTAAGAACAAAGAAAGTTACTGGGTGAAAAAACTATTATGACTGGGGGGATGTTTTGTGGAGTTTTTTGGCAAGACTGTCCAGGTGTTTTGTTAGTGAATTGTTCTGCCAGGATTTTGGACCTCTTTTAGTATGTTTACAGTGAGTGCATTGCTCAGGACAGCTAGAAATGAGTGATAACCTTTCATGAAACCCCCAAAAAGCCACGGGTGTGCTGCCATAGTGGTCAGCTGAACTAACTTACTCCAGAGTTATTGTCTAATGGCCACAGTTCTGTATCCACTTCCATTGTTCATGCTGCTAAAGGAAGTAAAGTCACAATAGGAAAGTCTAAGTTCTGTAGCTTCCTATATCACCTCCTAATAGTTTGGTTTTCAGAGGTGGTGGCAGACAGTGTGGGTGCTCAGCATCACTTTAAAACCCAGCCCCTGGCTCTTTCCTGGAGAGGAGTGTAAATGCCATATTGCCAGCACATGGTTGGAGAGAGAGAGCTGCTTTTCACTCTGAGGACATGAGCCTCAGGAGAGCTAAACCCACCTGAATATGAAGAGAGAAAGGAAGTGAGAGGGAGTTGACTACTGAGTTTTTATCTGCATGTTTTTGCTAGAGATTCATCACTGCAGCACTGGCATATTACAGATGAGAATGTTTTATGCATACATAGTTTGCTCATCCCTAGCTGTTTCCTGTCCACTGACAATCAGCCACTCTCAAACACAGTGATTAGGTTCTTTCCTCCACTCTGAGAAGAGGACTTTTCCCCACAGTGTGAGGAACAGTATGTTGCACCTCCAATGTGTCCTAGGACTGCTAGTGGTGATGCTTTCCCTAAGGATTCTGTTTTGACTGCTTCTGTCAAAGGCTTCCTGACGTTATCCTTGCTTACCAAAGGCAAGAAGGTGACAGCTTGGGTTTGCTTTGTGGCAGTCTGTAGAGCTAGAGCCCTTCCAAAAGTGTGTTCTGTTTCCAGACAAGAGGATTTGATTTCAGAAAATTAGCCTCTTGTAGGGAGGCAGATTGGTTAAAGTTTATAACTTCTTTTTGTTTAGCCTCTGGAGCAGTGCCATGGAGTCTCAGGTTTCCTGTGTATTCGGTCAGAAGGTAACCAGGCAAGGTACATGAAGGCTGCAGGGTGGATGTCTCTTTCAACAATGAAATCAGTTTGGGGTCTTTAAGATCCCAGCAGTGTCCTGTCTCAAGACAGTGTTGAGCAGACAAAATTCCTAAAAACTTCAGGGGGGGCAAAATAATCACCCTGGAACCAACCAAAACAAGCCTCTAGAAAATACCAAACAGGAAGAAGTTTCCTGCAAATCTGGTGATCCTTATAAGGTTCCTTGGCTCTCAGGGAAGCAGAAGAGGAGGTGAGGGCTGCCCACATCTTCAGTTCCTTCCCAAAGAGGCCTGTGTGCTTTGGTTGTACACAAGGGGAATGGTATCCCTCTGGCTCATCATATCTTGATGCACAGCTGTTTTGGGAGCAAACGCACCTTGAGTCTGAGGGTTAAGGATTATTCCTGCAGAGGATTCACCTTACTGCAGTCTGCCTGAAACTGGAGGTGTCACTCAGTTGCTACAATAACCAAATCACATTCAGACCTTACTCCAGGGTGCAGAAGCTTGGCCTCAGGCAGAATGAAAGACATGCTGTTAGAAACATTGCATCAAGTAGCAGCTTCTGGTTGTGTTGGGAGGATGCAGTAGTGAAAGTCTTTGTGCTTGTAATCTTGTTTTCCTGATTTCATCAGATGAGTGAGGAAATGCACCTCCTGTTGTGTTTGCTCATTTATCTCTTGGTGCACTGCAGCCTTTCAGTAAGCTTCCAGTTGTATTGTTTTGCAGTAATTTACAGAACCAATTCCATCACAGAGAAAATGAACCGCTGGGCATCTGATTTTGGCCATCTTTCCACGTGGTTTGGAGCAGTTTGCAAATTGTCTGTGTGTATAAGCTCATCCTTGAATATCAGCAAGTTAACTCCACTGGCACAGTTGTCTAAACTTTGCCATTTACAGTATATATGTTTACAACATTGGAAGACTTGCTGGTTCACTGTTCCTGAGCACCAAGCATCTCTTCCTCTACCAGTTGCTACTCAGAAAACTTCAAGTTAATGATGGTTTATTAGCAAACTCATGAAGACACCAGTATTTTTGGACCTTGGTTATGGTACAGCTATGAGGCTAAAGCCTTGAATGAATTTCCTATGGTGTTTAGACATGTGGAACCATAGCACTGAGATGCCTTTCCAGGTAGATGAGAAGGTCTTTATTCTTCAGACAGCTTCTGCAGAGCATGAGAATGAACCCAGTGTGCAGTGCTGAGCCACGATTGCCAAGTGTCTTTGTGAGGTCCTGGCCACCTCTTGTTTTTGCTTATGTTACAAATTGGCCCATTCTGAGCTGGATTTTTGCAGGGACATCCATTGGTAGTAGGTCTTGCAATGAATTTTTACAGAAGTAAATGTTTCTTGGGCTCTGTTCTCTCAATTTCTGTTTTTCCAAAAGTACATCTGATCTAAAGGTGTTCAAATATTTATCTTTACACAAGCAGGCTGGAGAAGCACTGCCCATGGGGGGAGGGTGTTGTGGTTTTCCTGATGCTGAGCAGTGCCTATTTTGTTTTGATTTTTTTTAATGCAATACTAATTTGTGCTCTGCTTAAGCTAAACAAGGAAAGATGTAAAGTCTAGTTCATAAAGTGTATGAGGTGATACCAAGCAGTGTCCAACAGTCCTCTGCTGGCAAAGGGCTGTTGTTCAGTGTCCTGACACAGGCTAACCACAGAGTTCCTCCTGAGAATCCTTCTGATTTATGATGACATTGCTGGCAAGGACCAAAAGCTCTCTAGCAGTGCTTTCCACAGTGCTGTGTCAGCAGTTTCTTATATACACACACACTCTCTTAAATACATATTTATAGCAGAGAGTTCTGACCCAGTTCTAGTATTCATCCTGTTTTCCTTTGCACTTAGGTGATGTTTATTCAGCAATAATGTATCTGCCTCCATCTCTGGTTGCACATTTGGTGTCTGTTCCAATTACCAAACTCTGCTAGTCAGAACAGCCCTGGGCAATGAATTCTAGTGATCTTGTGCTGCAAGGGCCTTGCTAGGAGGAATTCCCTGGGAGGGGAAGAGGCAAGTCATTTGCTTTCTGGGATGATACAACTTGTCTTTATCAAGTACACTAATGTTATCAGAGAAGTAGCTCTGAAGTCACACACACAGTAATTAGAATACAATTAGAAATGTGGTTTGTCATCAGAACAGTTTTTCTGCTATATTTGGAAGATGAGTCCTTTCCAAATTAAACAGAACAAACCCTTTTATCTCTATATAGCAGAGTTTGCATTCAAATGTTTGTATCCTGCAGTATCATTCTTGATACACTCTTTCTATCTTTCCATCCCCCAGGAATTACAGAAGCTCTGCTCTGCCATGACTTGCATATAGTTTATGTTTCATCTATTTCTTATTCCTTTTCTCTTGTTGGGCAGAAGTCCAGATAAAAACTACACAAATGTGGAACTCATGAGATTTGTATCTTCAGCTTCTTGGCATAACCCACACCAGACCTGAACTTTAGGCAAAGTCTTGGGTTCTAGCTGCTTGGGAGCATGGTCTTAACAGCTTTCAGGGATACCTGTTGCTGGAATCTCTCTTCTGGAAAGGTAAACCCTGCCACTTTCCAGTCACTAATACTGTGCTTTTCCTATGATTAGCAAGAAACTACATCCTTTGTCCACAATGTTGTCTTATCAGAATTAAGGTTTCTGCTTCAGAAGGTGCAGGGCCAGATCTTTCCTAAAAAGTATTTTTTTTTCTATTATGTAAATTCATTTTTTTTCTTGACATTGCTCTTAGAAAAGGCAATTAGTTTGTCTGAAATTTCCCAGAGACTTTGAGGCAGATATTCAGCATTCAAAACAAAACAAAACACAACAACAACAAAACCCCCAAAAAACAAAACCCAAAACAAGTCCAAAACTTGTACTCTAGGGGTGATGGCCTTAAACTGAAAAGGTAATTTAGACTAGATAGAAGGAAGATCTNACAAAACAAAAAACAACAACAACAACAAAAAACAAAACCCAAAACAAGTCCAAAACTTGTACTTTAGGGGTGATGGCCTTAAACTGAAAAGGTAATTTAGACTAGATAGAAGGAAGATCTTTTTTACAATGAGTGTGCTGGGACACTGGCAGAGGTTGCCTGGTGATGTCCCATCCCTGGAACCATTCCAGGTCAGGTTGTTTGGGGCTCAGAGCAACCTGATCTAGCTGCAAATGTCCCTGCTGAGTGCAGGGAGGCTGGACTAGATGACCTTTAAAAGTTCTTTCCAACCCAAACCAGTCTAATTCTGTGAACAGCTGTATTTAACCCTTGAGCTAAGGGAGAGGTGCTCTTCTTTGCTACTTCCCTGAAGCATGAAAAAAACCAAAATGTGTGTGAACAATAAAACTTAGCAGAGGCAGAAAGTAGACATTAGAATAATACAGAATTGCTCAGCATTTGCTTGTGAGTCTGACCAAGTCAGGAATGTGTGGTTACACACTGGTGTGAGTATGCTGCTCTAACCCACAGGACTGCACTGACCTGCACTGCAGCAGGTTGTGTTCTCTGGAAGTGCTAGTGTAAGCTGTAGACTGTAGAACATTTCAAGGTTATTTGCTCATTGTAAAAACATTTTTGTTTGGAAAAGGCTGTTCTCAAGTGCAGTGTTGCACACTTAGCTTCAGTTCACCATGGTATTTAAGTCCATGCCATCTGTAAGTCTAAATGATTACTCTCCAGTTGGAAGTGCTGTTGCTCCAGATTTATATTCTGCTTAAGTAGCCTGTTGAACAAAGGTCCTCATTTGTAGTTAGGCTTCTTTTTCTTCCCCTAACTTTAAAAACAACTGTGGCTTTACTGTTTTTTAAGAAGCTTCCAGCTTTTACAGGGAGAGTTGAATCACAACTGCCATGGCCTTTTGTCCCTCTCTGTATAAATCTTGCTTAGTGTCTGAAAGCAGAGGACTCTAACCACATGCCCTACAATCCACCTGTAGCTAGAAATGTTTAACTGCTTTATCTCCTGGGATAAGGACTAGACAATCTGCCAGCGAAAAAACCATCAGATTGCAGAAGATCAGATCACTGCAGTGAAATCTAGGCTAACCAACATCAGGAGCTCACTTGATGGGGCAGTAAGTTACACACTGTAGTGCTGACTGCTGAAAAGCAGCCCAGTCCCATGTGCCTCATTCATTTCTGCAGGACTAGTGAGATTTCCTTCCAGCCCTTTACCCCTTTTCAGCAGCCACCACTTCTGTAGAGTATTGAGGAAGTCACTGATAAATCTCACATGGCAGTGCAGATTACTGGAAATAGGGTATGGGTAGAGCTAGAAGTGCTTTAAGAGACATCTGCAAGGTAGGTCCATGTGTAATTTCTCTCTTGTTTTACACACTGGAAGTCTTATCACATCTTAGCCAGAGAAGCAGATTCTTCTTGGTGGAACTGTGAAGTCTGCTTAGGAAGAATTCAGTCATAAAAATAAGAAAGTGGCTGCTTCTTGGGTGTGTAAGGAGGAGTGATGAGTGCCGGGCATTAGGAAAACCCAGAAGACTTGCATGGAAGCTCCTTCTCCATGGTATTTTTCACTGTAAATCAATTCAGAGCCAGATGGAAGCATCTCCTGGTGTGTCACAGGCAGCAAACCTGGAGATTAGCTGGGTGTTTCCCAGCAGCCTGCTAGATGCCCCTAGCTGCAGAGGGGTGGGATGCAGCATGTACTTCTCTCAGCACTGCAACCTTTGGCTGGTTAAACCTCCTCAAAACATGGTCTGTAGCATCAGCCTCAGTCTGAGCCTCTCTCCACACATTGTGTCAGGAGCCTAAACACTGAACTCAAATCACAGGCTCCCTGTGTAAAGGTTGGGAGTTCTGACACAAGGTTTGGCAAGGTCTACCTGCAGATCTAGTCTTTATTACATGGGTACATTAAACACCTCTCTATGTAAGAGGTGATGGGATGTTTCCTTCCCTCTGCTTATTGCTATCTTGTTTGTTTTAAGCCAGAAAGTTCTTTGTGGCTGGCTCAAGAGCATTCAGGCCATGGCTGATAACCTTCTTTGTTCTACTCTCCATGTAGCTGATGACATATGAAACTAAGAGAGAGAGGCCAAAAATCTAAACAGGTGATTTCCATGCCCCTAGCATTTAGTAAGCTGCATCTGCTGGTGGATTTGTGCAGGGGTCTGAGAAGCAATGCAAGGTTGAAATGGGGTTCCTTTAGCTCAAAGATACAACTGACAAAGCCTTGAAAAACTAAGAAATAAGAGCAATAATAATCACTGATAGGAAGCGGGAAATTCTGTATGTAATGGAATTATATCATAGGTGTTGCTTCTCCCTAAGCCAAACATCTTCTCTTTCCTTTGTTTCCAAGAAGAGCACTCACACATATATACACACATCAGGCTCCTGGCTGTTCTCTGGCTAACCTGCTGGATTTTTTCCAATAGAGTAATTACTTGTCCATTAAGGATAATTTGTTAGATAAAGGCTGAGGAGGAGCTAGAACAGTGTTTTCCACTCAGTATTATGTGTAAATTTTCACAGGGCAACCCCTGATCTTCTGTGGATGTCTTACAGTCAGGAGAGCAAAATGAGAAATAAAGTACAACTAGTTTACTAGCTGCTGACAAAGCCTCCAGATACTCTGGGAACAGAAGGGAGAATGTTTCAGGAAGGGAGAATTTCCATTTCTAGAGAGTGGCTCCCAAGGGCAGTGCTTCTACCATCTTCCCCCTCCCACAGTGGCTTTGATTTAAAGGAGGCAGAGTTATATTCATGATTGCCTTGAGCCCCACTTCAGTTCACATCAAAGTGTGGGCAAAACCTGCCAATTAACTTGAAGGTTGTAGGATCATGACCTTGCTTCTGAGATCAGAAGCAGGATCCCAAGTAGCAAGTTAGGCAATGTTACACTTGAGGACAGTAGCACCTATAAAGCCAGTAACACAGTGACCTGTGTTCTGCTGAAGGGAACCAAACACTGATTATAAAGGAGTAGGGAACTAGGCTTGGGAGAAACCTCATTACATTTTTAATAATTTTAAGTTATTTTAACATTTGTGTTCAAGAGTTATTTGAGAATGTTGTGCAAGAAAGTTTTAGTATGGTGCTTTATCAGAAAAAGAGAGATTTTGGTAAAAATGCATTTAGCAGTGTGGTTTCTGTTTGAAAAAGTACATTTTAGTTGAAGTGTTTGTTTCATTCCAGGAATAGGTCTAAAATTCTGATGACCTGGCAAGGCTGCCTGCAGCTTTAGCAGTGTGAAATGGCTCTGGAGGTTAGCTTTGTACCAGTGTGTGCAGGTGAGCTACTGCAGTTTGGGAGATACCCTCATTCTCCTGCCCCATCATGTTCCCAACTGGATTAAGAGCCTCTAAGGTTCTGGACTTAGGGGGTTCTGTGCTGTGGGGCTGGATGGTCAGGAGCATTGTGGGGAAAGTTTCAGTTGAAGAGCACAGTCCATCTGGATGAGAGGGAAGGTTTAACCACCTGAACTGGTTTGGCTATGGGACAGGTCTGCTACTCCAGGTGGACACCATGGTGTGTTGATCTGCTTAAGAGTAGGAAGGCTCTACAGAGGAATCTGGACAGGCTGGATCAATAGGCCAAGACCAATGGGAGGATGGACAACAAGGCCAAGTGCTGGCTTCTGCCCTTGTCTCAATAACCCCATGTAATGCTCCCTGCTTGGGGCAGAGTGGCTGGAAACTGCCCAGTAGATAAGGACCTGGGGGTGCTGGTCGACAACAGCTATTTGTGAGCCAGCAGTGTGCCCAGGTGGCCAAGGAGGCCAGCAGCATCCTGGCTTGAATCAGCACTAGTGTGGCCAGCAGGACTAGGGCAGAGATTGTCCTCCTGGACTAGGCACTAGGGACTTCTTCCCTGAAAGGTTTGTCAAGCCATGGAATAGGCTGCCCAGGGAAATGATGGAGTCATCATCCCTGGAGGGATTGAAAACACATGGAGATGTGGTCCTAAGGGATGTGGTTTGGTGGTGACCTGGCAGTGCTGAGTTAACAGTTGGACTTAATGATCTTAGAGGTCTTTTCCAACCAAAAGAATTCTGACTCCATGATTCTATGTAACATCTGGTCAGTCTCAGAAGTAGTATTTTGATATTGTCCATCCAAAAAGGAGTTTGAATCCATGTACAGCACTGTGGCACTTTGTCTTTTGTGCTGAAGTGTACTTTGACCACAAAATAAACACATTGATGGTCTTTTTCCCTGTAGGGATTAGTGAATGGAGTCAAGGACATCTCTGTGTAAGTGTGAGAGCTGCAAGAGCTAGTGGCTGCATTTTCAAACCCTTCTGCTGCTATCTTGAGTACAAGCTCCTCTTACCAGAGGAGGTGCAACACCACTTGAAAAGCATTGGATTCTTTAGAGATGTGCAGTGCTAACATCAAAAAGTTCCTCAACTTAGCCTTGATGTGCTTTTCATTAAAGCTCCTAGGAGGTCAAAGGGTGCCAGACTGGGGCTCTGAGGTGCAAAGAAGAGAACAGAACTCTATGAAGTTTGCAGACACAGAAACACCTCCTGCATATGGCTTTGCACAGAAAGCTCGCTTTGAAACTTTCTTCCTCTCTGGGTTGTATTTTTTCTTTTATTTCAAAGCACAATGACTTCTAAGGAGCAGTGTGATTTATTGTTTGTCCTGTACTTTGCTTTTTAGAATATTTAATTAGCAAAGATCCTTCTGTTACTGCACCTTTTGAAGCAAGTTCAGGATCCCTCTGACAGCTGTCAGGTTTTCTACTCTGATACCATTACCTGCAGCAAATCTCCACTGCTCCAGCTTGTTTTCCTCTTACTCTACACAGTGGAGTCTCCCAGCCTATTCCTTGCCTTGCCTTCTCTTTTGTTTTGGAGGGGGCCAGATTTGTTTCCATCAGACAAAATACATGAAACTAAGCTTTATTTTCATTAGATCTATTATTTGGGTCCATAGCATGATGGATGACAACTAATTCCAATGCAACTGAAAAGATAATTTCAAAAGACTGTGAACCACAAGAAAGGCAAAGCTTGGATGGAATACATGGTTGACTTCATGGCAGGAGTTGCACTGGGGAGCAGAGTATTCATCCATAACAGCATCTTTGTCACAAAGAAAAGGCAGAGTGGATTTTACAGCATGTGTTTAATGTGTCCTTGCCTCAGTAACATACTTTGGGAGGAATTTGAGATCATTTCAGATGATAGAAGGTGAAATATTCATGGCAGAGACTACAAAGCAGCCACATTTCTCTTGCAGGTGCTTGAGCATCAGTGTTTGTTAGTCATATATCACAGGAAAAATCCATTTTGGTAGTGTAAATAGCTAACTGTATGTTCCCAAAAGCAGAGTAAAGTTATAAAATCAAGATGTTACTTGTAGCACTACTCTGTGGGACATCTAACATACTTTCCAGTCTCAACGGAGGTATCACTGCTTTTTAGTTTGTCTCATATCTACTTTATTAGATGAAAACACTCCAATTTTTTGTACAAATTCACATCATCTCAGTTATAGAAAAGATTAGGAGCCCACAGAGTTATACTGGGCTGCTGTGTATTTAAAACGTTTTCCTGGCAGTATCTGTGTTACAGGCTAATACAGTGCATTAAATTGGTCTTGCAAGATGCCAATTATTTCTTCTCTTGGGTTATTAAAAAAGTACTTTTTTTTCCTCCCTGCCTCATCTGTTTCCAGAAAAACATTGTCCAGTTATATCTCTTCTGTGCAGTTGACCATGGAAGTTGTAATGGGAGCCAGTAGGATAGTCCTGTGTCACTGGTGGAATAGGCCCTGGTATTGTTCCTGAGGGACTGCAGGCTGCTTTCATGCTTCAGAAACTTTGTATTTAAAAAGGTGTCTTATCAGCCTAAAAGAGGAGAAGAAATTCACAGTATTCATTGGTTAGCAGTGTTTATAAACCCAGGACATTGAACAGTCAGTGTGTGCTTGACCTTTGACTTGAGGGAAATTCCTGGCAGCTTTGTTCAACCAAAGAACTTGACACTGGCTGCACAGCATGTTCTGAGCTTTGGCTCTGGTACCATGGAATATCAGGAGCCACCAGACAAACAGTTCCAAGTCAGATGAAGTAAATGAACAAAACACCAAAGCAGACTTTAATGTCTATGTGCAGTGGGTGAAATGCTCCCTCAGAGCAGAGAGTTACATCAACACATAACTGGCAGAACCTGTGGGTGTCTTCTGCAGATCACTGTTATCTGCATATATATTTTTATCAAGTAGATATCAGTGTGTAGAGATGCCCTATGTGTATATAGTTCAGGAACTGAACTAAGGACATTTGTGAGGAGTGAAATTAGATCTTGCTTCCCCCAAAAGAATGGTTTTCAGTCACAGAGCTTTGTTATGGTAGTGTGTTTTGTGTTACAGGAATTACATCCTTTAATGTGAATATCTGAAGATACATTCACCAGCAGATTTAACTTGCATTTTGGAATGTCCACAGAAAAAGGATCAGCAGAGCAGTAATAAAAACCAGACATTTAGTAATTTTTTTTCCTGACACATCTGTGAACAGTAAAGATACAGAGGGTTTCACCAGCCCTGAGCATTCAATCATAAGTGAAATTTTACAACTGCAGTAACAACAGTACAGTGAAAACACTGAACTGCCACAAGCTCTCTACTCACTGCTGAAATCCTTAGATAAATACTGCATGAGATTTCTTATTGCAAGGCAAGTCAAAGGAAAACAAACACATTTTCATATCCCCTTTTTCCACCTCTGAGGTACACCAAGTGACAGGGAGACACTCTAATGGAAGGTGGTTATTTTAAGGTTGATTTCCAGGCTCTGGGTTGCTGCAGGTGCTCCTGTGGTCCATGGCAATGAAGGACTGAGGTCCTCAATACAGCAAAAGAAAACATCTTGAATATACCAAATCCCTGCATGTGGCCACATACAGCTTCTGGATTTTTCTCACTAGCTTGGCATCTCTCAAACACTGACAGGTTGGGGTCTGGCTTGTACTTTGGTAGTATTAGAAAAGGATGTTTATAAGAGAGGTATTAAAATATGCAGATATTCCTTTAGTTTGTAAAGCTGCAGTTCTTCATGCTTTAGGTAAGTGAGGTTTTCCCTTCATGGTCTGAGCAATGCTGGATTATTTATCTTTGGGTGGGGTTTATTTTCTGAGGTTTTTTCCCTTGAAGTTTTGTTGGGGTTTTTTCCTGTTTAATCACTAAAATATTTTTGGCATTTTGGAGCTGCAGTAAATTGTTGTCTGACAGAGAATAACAGTAACACTACAAAGAGGAAAAACATGTTGCAATACCAATATGAAAAGGTTTCCCTCTTTTCTGGTTGTGTAAATACTAGTTGAACCTGCAGGATCTGAATTTGGAGTAACTCTGCCTGCAGAAGGGTTTCTGTGTCTTTCTGCCTTTGTTCTTGGGAAAGCCAGTGTATGAGAAGATCAGAATGTTGTTTCTGTGCCTAGAATGCTTAAATTCCCTTAATGCCAGGAAAATGGAACATGTGCATCAGCAGTTGGTCAGCTGGTAAGAGAGTTCACTGGCTTTCCGAGTGAGATGCACTGTGGAGAGTGCATTTTATGCAGAGCCTCTTGGATGATGTCCACCCACATAGTGTGTGAGGTCTGGGGTGGAGAGGATTCCAACACAGGTACTGTTAGCTGGAAGCAAGTCAGAAAAGGGCAGAAAATAGGTCAGGTCAGAAACAGAAAGGCAAGAAATGTTGCTCCTGTGAATCAGAATGGCCACCAGTTCAAGGAAGGGGATTGTACCCCCCTGCTCTGCTCTAATGAGACCTCACCTGCAGTGCTGGGACCAGCTCTGGAGTCCTCAGCACAGGAGAGACATGGACCTGTTGGAGCAGGTCCAGAGGAAGCCACACAAATGATCCAAGGGCTGGAACCCTTCTGCTGTGAGGACAGGCTGAGAGAGTTGTGGCTGTCCAGCTTGGAGGAAAGAAAGCTTCAGGGAGACCTTATTGCAGACTCTCAGTACTTAAAGGACCCTGTAAGAAACGTGAGGACAGGGATGAAGTCTGAGTACCAGCTTACAAGGTGTGATGGGCATATACCTTTTTGCATAGGAAGTGTCATCTCTAAGTTCAAAATGAAGCACTGGCATCCACAAAACTCCACCTCCCCAAGCATTGGGCAGAAATGCACAATGTCCATGCTGGATAAGGCTAGGCAGGTTGCAGAAGAGAAAGCTCTGCTTGTTCAGGTTGGCCCCAGAAAACTGGTACCTGAAGTTTGAAGGGGTCATACTTGTCCTGGTGGCAGTATGATGGTGTTCAGGTGGCAAGTCAGGTCAGTCTGCTGCTTGCTTTCTGAAGTGATGTTGTCTGTAGCAAGGGGTTCAACTTGAAGCAACTAGTAAGTAGGAATGCTAGAAACCATGTCAGCCTGCCTTCTGAGGGAAGAGTGTCTCAAGAAGAGGTTCTTCAGTATCTCTGGGTCCTTCTGAAGCTCCTGACTTAGGAAATCAGGTTTGCATACTTTGACAGTCAGCATTCTTTGTTTCAGGAGTAGACAAGCAAGGAGTATGCTAGAAACTGAGTCAAACCAACACCTTTTCTGCATTTAGCCAAAAACTCTGTGTGTCTGAGAGCTGACACATGGATGTGAACAAAAAAGCATCCACCTTCATGGGCTCAGTATTTGTCATCACAGCAGGGGTAAGGACCAGAGGTAGCAGGTTGACTGAACCAGATGAGCAAAGACCCAGTGAAGAGTCAAGGCTTGTGCTTTTCTTACCCAAAGGTATGCTTTGGTTCTTTCATTTCTGTTCTCTTTGCCCTCCATGCTAGCCCCTAGTTTTCACATTCCTTCCTTTCCTTAACAAATGTGATTTTTCAGGGCTCTGCAGTGAGTTATGCAGCCTGTAGTTGATCTGGCAACCTACCAGCATGGAGTCATCAGCCCCTTGATCAGGTTCTGAGAGCAGGTCACCTGCCTCTTGGGTTGTTGCTGCTCTTTGCGCACTCAAAGGCAATTGAGTAAAAGGATAAAGATTTGAATAGAAATTTTGCTGTAACATTAAGGAAAAGTGAAGACCCAAAATTGAGGTTATGTTTTGTTTAGCTTGGATGCAGACAGCAGCTCTCCAATGTATTTTTCTTTCCATTTCCATATTAAGTCTGTCAGAGTATCAGGGTAATTTTGAAGATTTGTAAGCTATTATGTGGTGATGATAAGTAAAATGTGTGACTGAACTTATCTGGTCAATAAAGGAGGGGATGAACTCTTCTGTTTGGTTTCCAGGTAGGTGAGGGAGAAGTAATTGCTGTGTTGCTCAAATTAGAACCCAGAATGGGTGTTTTGGTGTGTTTAACCTCAGCTACTCCCAGCATGTCCTCACAGTGACCTCCAGGGTTATTATGAATAACAGCTCATCAAAGAGCTAGCTGGCCACCAGTTTATTCTGAATTCTTAAATACAGTGCACAATTAGTAACATCAAAGGGACCACTCCAGAAGCCAAGGCTAACCCTACCCACAGCATGGAGAGCTTGTGTTTTGGTTAAATCTAGCTTCAGGTAAAGATGCTGAGGTTGCTCCAGTGAGGATTCTTCAGCTCACAGCTGCTTTGGCCAGAATAATCTTTAGTAGTGAAAGACGTTCAGTTTACCTGAGTGGTTCTTGCATGTTACTGAAGGAAGTTATTTTTATTCACTGATATCTTAGCTTGATTCACTTCACTTTCTTGTTTAAAATGGGGGGGAAAGTACATTATTCTGTGCTTCTAGTACCTTTGTTCTCTCTTCTGAAAGCAAGCCCTGCTGTGCCAAGCATATCTTGAAGGGTCTTCAGGTCCTACTGAAACCAGCAGGAGCAAGGTGGGTTAGTCACAGCATCAACTTGGCAGCATGCATAGTCAGTCTAGGTTTTCATAGAAGATGCACAGGCACCAAGGTCAAGGCAAATGTTTCTTTTGTTAGTAGGCAGCTGAGGTGCCACCTTACCACCTTGAGACTTGCTTGAACCAGGCAGAACATCAGACTGGGCAGTGTCCATGAGGTGTTTTTTCAGTTCTGGCTTTGGGGAGCACTCTCTACGACAGGAACCTCTCCTTTTTTTTTCAGTTTACCTGTCTGTGCAGCCAAGATAATGCTACTTGTCTTGCTTTGGAAAGCACTTTTTGATCTAGAAGTGGAAAGAGCTACTAAGAAGAAGCTAAATACTTGCTGTTGCTCATTCTTTCTAAGCTAGCTTTAAAACCATGCCACTACATTCAGCAGCAGCTCAGAGCTTTTGAAGGCAAGGTCATTTCACATGATGGTAACAGTGAAGAAGAGTGTTTTTGTAGTGTGTGAATGAGTTTTATTTTTAGATTAAGAGCAGATAGGTGCTGACATCTGTTAGTGTTTACTGAGAACATAAAAACAAGAGAGACTAAATATCCTGTATTGCTGCACCTACACTTGGCCATAGCAAGGCAAAGAGGCTTCCCAGCTGGTGTGTAACTCTCTCTGAGTCCAGGCTGGGTTTAGACTTCTTAATCTCTTTGGTCAGAGCTCTGGGAATATTCAGGGATTCTCAGTATGTGTTCTCTAAAAATCCTTAGATAAACAGATAAACTTTGGGAGTTGGTGAAAGTACAAGGATGCTGCCTTAGGTGATGTGGCTTTTTCTGATGCAGAAGTAACCATGCTTTAGAAACCTGCACTTTAATAATGCATAACAAAGCCATGGTCAAGCCTGAGCTGATGAGCCATCACTGGCAAAATTCCTCTTTAATTCAACTACCAGAAATAGATCTCAGGTGCTGTATGCATGAAAATTCAGGCGTATTTGGGAAAAGCACTATAAATGTACTTAATATAATGCCCTAACTATGTATTTAATCATCTATCACTGTTTCTCTTTCAAATCTATGCCTTCCTGTTTTTTCCACACTTTGATGTCTGGCCCCAAGAAGAGGAAAATTCACAAAAACAGCTGATAAATATGTTAAAGCTGCCCCTATTCCCCCTGATGGTCATTTCTAGATTCTCTTGCTCCTACAGTTTGCTATGGGATTTGGCTCTTTGTCTATGACCTAGATTTTCTGGATCACCAGACACTAAAAAGGAGGGAAGACCTAGCAACAGCTGGTAGCATGGGAGAGGAAAGGCTCCAAGGAGAAGGTCTAGTTCCAGTGGTCCTCCAGCCTTTGCTGTGGACCTGGGAACTGAACCCTTGTATAATGTTATTTGTCTGAAAT
This sequence comes from Galbula dea, assembly GCA_013399015.1. NCBI lineage: Eukaryota > Metazoa > Chordata > Aves > Piciformes > Galbulidae > Galbula > Galbula dea. The sequence goes on from VWZX01011307.1 coordinate 787,941, forward strand.
TTTGCATTTTAAAAGGGACTTTCTTACTCTACCTGCATATCCTGCCAGCTTCCCCTACCAAAAGTTTAAGGTAGGGTGGAGTGCCAGAAGACTGTTGGACACCAAAGCCCAGTGAAACTGGCTTGGGTGGAGAGGAGTAGGCTTAAAAAGAGTGGTGGTAGCTTTACAAAGTAACTGCAGCCCTACATAAATGATCTAAATATAGACAAGTATTTCATATTCCCTGTTAGAAACCTGGTGAGTTTTGAAAGTACTGAAACACTGAAGTGTTTAATATTTTTTTCAAGCTTCTGCTTGCTTGGGTTCAGCCCATCCCTTTCTGCACCACTGAGCCTGCAGGGAGGAGAGCTGCCACCTTGGAGAAGGTGCTTGGCCAAGCACTGTAGCTGTGAGCCATCATTCCACCCAGGGCTAGAATCACAGGAAATCAAATCCACAGGACTGTTACAGGACTGTGTATACAGACCAGTCCTTTAAGTGACTTATTTATAGTCTGTTCATTAAAATCTCACAGAAGTTGTTGGCCCTCCACCCTTTGGGCTATAAAAGTCTATTTAATACACTCAGAAGTCAGCAGGTCTCCAGACCCCATTATACTGTGCAAGTAATGGCAAAAACTCATCCTGCTGCTCCTATAGCTTGAGCCTTTGGCATTACTGGTTCCTCCAGCATGGCTGCTAGGGATCAGGGTGCAGCTCAAGAACACTGTTTGTTTTCAGTGTGAGAAAATACAGCAGTGTTTCCTGCCAGGGCACTGCCCAGGCTGTGCAGAGCTACAGCAGCACAGGCTGGAACATCAGCAGCCAACACACAATCTATCACTGTCCTCTTCCCCAGCCAAGGGAATGTGAGGAGTAAAAGGGAAAGGGCTTCAAAATGCTACACTTGATTTTTTTGGTAGCTCTGGTCTAAAGAAAGTGAAGTGCCTGGAGTTTGGGAGGACAAGGAGGCAAAAATGGCTCTTGATTCAGATTTTGAATGATTCCTTTTAAATGATTCAAGTAGCTCTTGCTCTTGTTGGACAGGTTCTAAATGCTGTTGAAGTTAGTGGGAGTGGAACACTGAAATAGCTTTCAGAGGTTAGTGTTAGAGTTTTAAGAGAAGGATTTCAAAGACATTCAACTTCACCTCACCCTGATAGTAACCTTCACTTGCTAATATCTGCCCAAAATCTATATAGACCCTTTAAAAACCCCCAAGATATTTAAAAGAAATCAGCCTTCTATTTTATTTTTAGCATCTGACATCTAATTATCAGGTGCACAGTGTGCTCAGAGCTGCTGTATAGTTCCTATTTCTAAGACCTTCCTCCACATAGCAGGACAAATATTATAGTGCAGTGATAGTCACAAAGTCCTGTGCTTCATCTCTGGGTGTAGTCCATTGCTACTTTTTATCTGCCTTTGTTTTGTTCCTGTACTTGGTTATTTCACAGATTCCTTTACTTTGTCCTCATCAGTACCCACAAACATGGTGAACATCACCAGTGTTCCTTGTTATCAAACACATATGTGAGGAAACCACTGAGATTTTCTGGGTTCTTTTTCAGTCATTGGAAATTTCTTTGGTACTGGTCCAACACTGTAGGAGTCAGTGATTGTCTTTCTATCAGCTTCACTGGGATTTGGATCTTGTCTTTAACAGTTCCACTAAACTCATTTTCTCTTCAACCCTCAAGTACGTCTCAAAGCTACTTTATTCTGAAATTCATTATGATTTGCCATTTGACCTTCATGGATTTTTATATTTTTGAATACTCTCATTATATTCCATTAGTTGCTTCTTGTAAAATTCAAACCTTGTTGCAGTCCTTTCAGCATGCACTTATGCTCCCACTCTCTCTCTTTTTCAGAACTCTGTTTTCACTCAGCTAACAACAAACTACTTATCATTGGTCCTTTCAGGGGTTTAGTTTTAGGTTTCATTCTCCAGAAAGAAAGATAGATGTTGCTCCCAAGCCAACTCCACTACCTCTTACAACTTCAGCAAAACTTGTCAGCTGTGCCTCTCTGCCTGTAAACATTCCAGATTTCTTTCACTGAAATAAATTCCCTTTAATAAAATCAGGCCATGGATTCAAAATCACTTCAGATGGTGATCTCCAGAGCCTTATTAAATATTAGCCTTGTTTTCCCCTCATTTATTGGTTGTATCACTGCAGCTCAGGAAGGGCTTGGCTGTATTGGACTGATGTGTACACACAGGGAAGGAGCAGCTCCTGTTGTAGTGTCCACTTTCTTCTTCCAGCTTAAAGTGTGTGTGTGCCTCCCCATGTGTGTTTGGGGTTTTGGTGTGTGTTGGTTCTGGTTTGGTTTTTGGTTTATGGTTTTTTTTAATCAAAGGCACTGGCTTTAGTTTCTGGTGTTCCTAAACTGAATGAAACCTTTCAAATCTGAAGCCTAAAGGCTGCTATCACTACCTCTCAGTGTTTTTTTCTAATTGATTATACATTCATTCTTCCAAACTAGACTCCTCTCTTTGTGTACCAGAGTGATATTGAGTGGTCACTCATGCTGGTGCCTTTGCCAGTGTCCCTCCTAAATCCTTCTGCCACCATTATCCTCTGATTTTCACATCTACAGTTTTTCTGCTGTCTTAGCAATTTTCTTGGACTCAAGATTACTTAGTGGTTACTCAAGCAAGACTTTAATCAACCCAGGCAACTTCTGTAAAAACTGTTTTTTCAGGGTCCCCTTTTCAGCAGCTTTACCAAACCTTCTTGTTTGCTTTTGTTTTGGTTTGGGTTTTTTTGCTAAATAGTTGAAAAGGAGTTTGCTAGTTCAGAACCTCAGTAGAGGGGATTACACCCAGGGTCTGTTGATACACTTCTGCATTGTTCAAAGGCCACACTTCAGCAGTGCCCAAGAGCAGATGCAGAGCAAGAGTGGAGGGACAGATGCCTCCTCTGATTCTAACAACAGGGGAAGGTTGTTCTCCCACCTGACTCACGGCAGATAATGTCACTTGTTCATGTTAGGAGGGATTGGCAAATACATTACTTTGTTGGGTTTGGTTGGATTTTTTTGGTTTTGTTTTGAAGGACCTGGAAAGGAGCTGTGATGTTACACAGGAGCTGAAAGCACAGATGGTGCCAGTACCATTGCAGCATGTAGAGAAATGGGAAGCCAAGGCAGTGTGGGATAGTGAGATAGGCAGGATCTGCCTAAGATCTTGCACCTAGAGGAGAAATGACTGCCAGCAGCTCGGTGTTAGAGGAGAAAGGAAATGGGTGAGCCTTGTTCCCAGTTCTGGTGGGCATGCCACAAACCCCACTGTGATGGCTTGCAGTTATTTGTACTGCTGATGCTGTCCTTAGCAGGGGAAAAGCTGTAGCAAAGGAATCATAGAATGGAATCCTTTTGGTTGGCAGAGACCTTTAAAATCATCGAGTCAGACAGTTCACTCAGCACAGCCAAGTCCACCACTAACCCATTGTCCCTCCTCACCACACCTACGTGTCTTTTAAACACCTCCAGGCATGGGGGCTTCACCACTTCCCTGGACAACCTGTTCCAGGGCTTGACAACCCTTTTGGGGAAGAAAGCAAACATCCACTCACTCTTCCAGCCTGTGGTGAAGATGAATCAGGGAAGCCCTTAGGGTGGTTTGTCTGCCCTTTCCCAGGCTGTCTCTGCCCTATGTAGAAACAGGGCAAATGATTTCCTTCTCCAGTGCTTTCAGCCTTCTATCTTTCTTGAGCAGGAAATTAATACAAAACTGGGAAGCAGTTTGCCATTAACATGGCAGTGATTATCTGAGGGCCAGACTTGGCACCCATTGAACTTGAAGGAAAGGGGGGGAAAAAAAAATTCCATCCACTTCCAAGAGCTTTGGCTTAAGGCCTAGGAGAACCTCTTCAAATTTCTGAGGATTGCTAGGCTACTGAAAAATAATGTCCATACAGTGCTTCAGTGTACATATGTTGCTTTGATTATTCCATGAATATCACGTGCTTTGATGTTGGAGGCTCCCTAAAGACCGCCAAGAAAGATCTGTTAACTAATGACTCTGTTTGTGCTGTAGTAGGCAAATGCTGAAACTGAATTTGGCCTTTTTTTTCCCCTGGGACTGAATCCAAATAAATGTCATGAAGTAACTGCACAAACAGCACTCACTAGAAAAAAAAGGTCTTTGTTTCCCTAATAAGCTCTTTTAAGGAACAATGGCTACAGTTTCTCAGTTTTCTTTACATCTGACAAAATAAAGCAGGCAAGAATTCTATTTTAAGGCCTGTTTGAATGAAAAGCAATGAAAATTGGTTTGCTTGACAAAGGTAACTTGACTCAACTGTTTATTGTGGTTGGGAAGATGTGAGAACCCCTATGAATGTTTCTGGATCCTGAAAGAAATGCGTGGAGGTTGGTTTGTTTGCTCCTCTGGTGAGGGCAGTTGGGTTCCAGCACAGGGTGGCCATGGGGCAGATTTCATGGGCCAGAAAACACCCCAGAGGTACAAAGTAGTCAGAGGATGCTGATGTTCAGGAGTCTACCAGAATGTGTCCCTTGGAGGGAAGTTACACTGTCATTTATTTTACTTCTGATTGTGGCCAATCTGCAGGTTGAGTAGCTGTTTTCTGTGATTCCCTGGAAGCTTTCAAGATCTGTGCTATCCCTTTTGGGACAAATATTCTTTTAGCTGAATGTGTCAGAGCTGTGTTCCTCCTGAAGACAAGCTAACTCTGTAGGCATTAGATGCTGGAAGAACTATCTACTCCCACAGCAAGTTGTGTAGGAGCTCCCTCACTTGTTTTAAGCAGAATCAACTCCATTTGTTTTGCTAGTTCTTGGTGTGCACCAAGATAACAGGTTCAGCCTGAAGCTGGGCCTTGTAGGAAGTGTTCATACAAACTGTTCAATGAGCACATCAGTGGGGGTGAGCCTTAATGAGGAGAGCAGGGAATGGTGCTGAGCAGCCCAGAGCAGGAACCTCTTCCAGCTCACAGCAGGGTCCTGAAGAGGACATCTGTTCATGGCTTCTGTCTGCAGCTCCTTTGTAGGCCTGACCAAAATGCTTCTGGCAAAGCAACCATTCCTACTGGGGAGAGAAGAAAAATTTAAAAAAAAGGAAAAATCCAAAGGTAGTTTAAACATTCTGCAGAGAAATGTTAATTTGAAAGAAATTTCAGCAGAAAAGTGCAATGTTGCCTCCTGTAGTGAAGGAAACTCCATTGAGTTCAGTGGAGTTGGGATTTCTCTTTCAGGATTTCCCACAGAAAACTGCTTTTGAATTACAGAATTCAATTGGCAGATTTGGGGTTTTTTCCCCTTAAAAAAAACCTGGTTTCTCCACCACTTCTAACAGCTAGCACTGTACTGCCACAAAAAAACCCCAACCCAGCAGCACATTTTGCTCCCTCTCACCCTTGTAAAGGCTTCAGTTCCAAATTCTCACTGTAGACTCTGGCTATTTTAATAGCAAACTGCACTAAAATGGATGGGCATGGCTGTAGCCACCAGCCCCAGCCTGCAATCTGTGGTGGTGTAAAACCTTCTTTCTACATGGCTCATCTTCTGTAAAGGGTGGAGAACAGATGTATGTGCTGCCTGTTTTCCACAGCACAGGAGGCTTACCCTTGCCATCAACCCAAAGGCACTTGGTTTGCTGCCCACTGCTTTCACTCCAGCTAACACTTAGTGCTGCAGAGCACACAGCCCTGACACACACACACAGAAATGTGTTAGCTAAATGCTTTATGTTTCTTAAAATGTCTGTTTCCCAGCAGGGCAGGAGTTAGGTTTTGTCTTTTATGTTCTGATCAGGGCATTGTCATTTCTCCTTTCTTTGTCCTGTAAATATGAATGAAAAAACCCCCAACTTGTAGTGTACTCATAGTTTAACTTTCAATTTCAATAAATATCTCTCAGCAGATACTCTGTGCCAAATAATTTGAAAATCTGTTGGTGTAAGACTTTATCAAGGGAGTTTCAAACAGTGTGGAGTAGGTCTCCCCCCCCACACCCAGAACTGTAGACCTTCTCCACAATTGCCCCTGTGTGTTGCTTAAAAAACATTTTCAAAGCAAACTGCATATTTCATACTTAGGGTTCCCCATCTCTTATTTCTCCAAACAGGTGAAAAGCATAGACCTGAATGAAGGCATAAATCCTTGGTGTTTAATCTTTCTAAAGAATGCAGTAGTGTTTGTGCAGGGAGGAAATCATGGAAAAATCAGTGACTACTGAAAAAACTCAGAATATCTCCAGATTGCTATTTATATAAACAGTCAGAAGCTGTATGCTTTATGGGAAGGAATACAAGGAACTGACTTTTATGTCCTTCCCCTCAGATTTCAATAAAGAGTAGCCTCAGAGTGAAATTGTCTTCACTGTTACCTGTGGAACCATGTGATGATGCTGTAGCCATAAAGATGCTTCCAACCAGCAGAAAAGCAAAAAATCTCTTACAAGTAGAGCCTGTTAAAAGAGGAAGGAGTATAATTTTAAGGATCAGTATATAAATAAGTTGTAACTCTTTTTTTTACTCTATATTGCTTTTCCTAAATGTACTAAAGCTGTAAAGTAATATCAGTGGAAAATTGTAGCAGAATGATTTGTTTTCATAGTTCATTTATAGTTAATTTCCTGTACTAGTAGTACAGGGAAAATGATTTAGCAGCAAGTCTAGTGTGAATTCCTTACAAGAAACCAAAAGATAAATAGCTTACTCCCTACTGCCCAAAGGTTTGAGAGTGCAGATGAACTACATTAATAAAATCTTTGGAGCCTTTGTGTGCTCCAGTATGGAAGGCATGAAAAGTATTCCTCAACTCTGCAGTTTATTTTCTGTACATGTGCTCCAGGAAGGCAGCCTAGAGATAACAGAGGACAAGTTCCCTTCAGCTTTGACAGTCCCAGTCTGCTGTGAAGTTCTCCTCAGCTCAGCAGAAGGCTGGAGCTCCCTACCCTCTGCCTGGGGAAAACCCAAAGGTGCCTCCATCCAGCTAAGACTTTGGGCACTCGGATGAAGGCAAGAGAGGGCTGCTGCCTGGGCTTGGTCCTTTCCTACAGAGATATCTGGAGCTCTCCTCCACACCCATGAGCTCAGCTGTGCTAACTCATCCTTCTAGTTTCTTCTATGGCAACCAGAAGGCTATTTCTTGGGGAGGGAAGGTCACTCCTGGCCCTGAGTGCTTGGCTGCTGCTACACTAAGAGTGTTTTGTGCTTTCTCTGCCCACCTCTCAGCTGTTGCTCAGCACTAGTGTTCTGGCAGTGTCCATTCAAGGGGAGGAAGAGAAGCAGGAAAGGGATGGACTTCTCAGCAGAACTTGGCAGGATTTTTATTTTGATATAATTTGGCCCTTGCCAAAAAGAAACAAAATATATATAGATACAGTAGGATTGAATTCTAAAAATACTCTTCTAAAATACATATAGGTAGAGGGCAAAAGACACCACATACCCCACTCTTCCCTCACTGAGAGACTAATTGGACTAGCAAGTACATATTAATGGTTCATGGTTGCTCCCCATCTTTCCTGCCCTCCAGCTGTCTGCTTTTGAATAATAATTTGCATTTCCTCCCAAACCTCTTCTAATAAAAGACCTAGACATCCCTGATGCTGAGCTACTTTAACAGAGAGGGCTGGACTGAGCCTGCTGACCAGCTGTTGTTATAGCTCTGAAAATCAAATAAATTCCTGTCCCACTCATTTGCTTTCATCAGTTACATATGAGGTACAGCACAAATAGGATGGTCTCAATTACAAAGATCAGAGCAGCTACACCATTAAGCATGTTTCACTCTTTCATTGATAGCAAAAAATAAAATACTTGTAATGCTTTCTTATCTGCCTCACAAAGCTCTTCTGGACTGGAAAACAGAAATGTGAGATTAAGTACTCAAAACACAAAGAAGCAAATGCATCACTGTGGTAAGCTGCTAAGACTATGTTGTTCATTTTTTAGAGGACAACTTGGGTTCTTTGATACTGGGTGTTAAACCAGAGGCTCATCTTCTTGACTAACAAATTGTAGTTGAAGTTATTTATAAACCAGTATGTGAACTGGTAACATTACCTTTGCTATTTGGGTCTGCTCAGCTTTAGCTATCTGGAAAAGAAGGATCAACCAATCTGGTATCACAGAGCGCAGAGTTTAACACTGCTGACAGCTTGTTTAGAAAGGATGCCTAACAATGAAGCCCATTAAGGGATGTTACTTGTTTTCTTGCTTGTGGTGGTTATTGATCATGGATCTAAGACAGGAGCTCAGCACTTGCCATCTGATTACTAAGCTGTTATAGAAGGAAATGGCTGAGTGTTTAGCTAAGGTAAGTAACAGTGAGCTGTGTTTCCTAGTGGTATTTTCAGACACAACAATTTGAGTTAATAGTATCTAGGCTCATCAAGTTAAGGAGATGTTGGCTTGACTCTGGAAGGTGCTGAGAGCTTTAGGTAAGCAGCTGACAGCTTCTGTAGTGCTGCGTTTGTACTTTCATAGCATTGCTGGAAAAGCTGCCTTTGAGTGGAATGGAGTAGGATCAGGTCCAGGCTTGGGGTTTGTTCATGTTCTGCTCTGGTAGAGATGTGTGAGAAGGTCAGTGAGACTCAGTGTGTGGTTGGATGGGGATATCAGTTATGTGAGGAACCTGCTTCTGTACCTGCTTTTGTGAGTGGATGTTGGAGTATTTAGTCTCTTCAGATATATATCTAGTCTTATTGCAATTACGTAAATAGTTAGATTTTGAGGATGAAGACATTGTAGTGACTGTACAAATAAAAACCACTGGCTGCCTCCTAGTACAGAAACAGATGGCACTAATATTTGTAAGTTAATTGAAATAAGTAACCAATGACTTAGTATTGAAGGTCAAGGGAACTTGGGCAGGGTTGGATTATCCAGCAGCTGGAGAAGGTTATCTTATTTGCACTGTTTCTACACAACTGTAAAATGACTGTTGCTGAAGTCCATAGCAGCCTTGTTTGTTTATTTTAGAAGTGTAAAACTGACATTTATGTTCTAGTGGGAAACAACACTCCAATGACTTCCCAGCCAGTCAATAGCATAAGAGCACATACAGGAGCCACCACTCCCACAGGCAGGAGTGACCTCTTTGAAATACTGTGTGTGGATTGCCAGAGGAGTTTGAGAAGATCCCTGCCAAAGGACTCTTCTGTTGTCTCAGAACAGTCCTGTGGATCACCCACAGATTTGAAAGGTGGGAAGCAGTGGCTGTGAGTAAATGGCTAGGGAGGTGGTGGTGTGTTCCCATGGGGATCTGACCTGGAGCTTGAGCTGTTCAGTGGTGAGCTGACAGTGTTAGCTAGTGATCCAACATTATCCCAGCAAACAGCATTTAAAACTAATTGTGTGTGGTTGCATGATACTGAGAGACTGGCAGGTGAAAATCAGTGTAAATAAATAGAAAGCAATCTACACAGAGAGAAACATCTCTGCTGTGTACAAGGCTTCCTCTGGATTGACTGTTATCACTCAGGGAAGAGATGAGGAGTTCTTGTAGATTAAAACTTCCACTGACTCTCCAAATGCTGTATTCAGAAGAATTAGGAATGACAGAAAGAATTAAACAAGTACTACATACATAATACCTTATTAATATAATAGAGCCTGCAAGGCTTCCAAAGCAGTGATGTGGTGCAAGGGCACAAGCCCTGCTCTGTGAAGTAGTTGAGTATCTGCACTGCAGACAGATCAGAGCTGCCTTGAGCCATGGTTCCTATACCAGCAGGGCAGTGTCCTTGGAGTGACATAGTGCTCCCTTCTGCCTCCTTTGCTGCAAGACTAACAGCTTTACCTGGAGTGGGCAGTTTGGGGTAGTATCTGCTTGTATCACCATAGCAAGACTTGTCAGCAACCTCTGTCCAAAAGGATTTTGATGAGATGAAGGATTTGCAGTGCTTGAGTCCATTTAGGTAATGGTGCAAGGGCTCCTAAACATGTCTTAATTTGTTATTTTAGATCATACATTTGTATAAGGTTAACTTTCAGATACCAGTTTTATTTTAAAAAGTACATTAAAGTATGTTACAAATACACTTTGTATTTGTGTATAGAACAGATGGTGGTGGACTGACCTACCTCAAGAGATGCCCTTACTGAAGCAGTGCCCAGGGGCCTTGAAGAGCAGAGCAGCTTCCTTATATTTAGCCTAAATCTAACCTTTTGGTGTAGTTGTAACCAAGAGCCCCTGGTGTCCTACTTGCCTTCTTGCACAAAACCATTCTGCCAGCTAAACACTCCCCTTACATCCCATCCCCACCTAACCCTGCTCTCACTTTCTCTCCTCACTCGTGCTTTCCTAAGCATCAGTTAGCCCTCTGGCAACAGCAGGTTTGGTGAGAGTTGAAATGGTCTTTGTAGGCACATGAGTCCCTGTAGGTGTGGAGGGGAAAGGAGACACCAGGTTATTCCCTCAGCAGAAGCAACACATGGGCACTCCTGGGGGTTTTCTTCAAGCACACAGGACATGATCAGGTCCAGAGCTAGTAGCTACAGGAGTTTATAGCATTGCTGGTGTGTTTATAGCCTGGTGTGGAAGGTGCTATATCAATATCAATTACTGTATTAGTACTAATAATTAGGTTTTATACCCTACATTCATTTTATGCTTTTCATAAGAAAATGCAGCCAAATGCAGATTACCTTCACCTTTCAGCATCTAACTGTGGTTCACTCCAAGGGTTAACTGTACTCCTAGTTTACTGGATTAGTCCCAGTTGTATTTGACATAAAAATGTTTTTATAGCACAACCAAATACCAGCATATTTGTGGTTGCAGTCAGATGTTTTTAACTATATTGGATCTAGCCCACAATGGTTTCAGAAGATCTTTCCATTGTTTTAGCCAGATTTAGAGAGGCTGGATTAAGCTATGGCACACGGAGCCCAGTGGTGTTTACATATATGAGTATTGGTCTGAAAGGGCAAAGAATATGATGTTCCATAAACCTTTATACAGAAATAAATACCTCTCAGCAAAAATGTTTTTCTAAGATCAGTTTCTATTTCAACTCTAATGACCTGCTTGGAGAAGGTCAGGGGCCAAATTCTTCTCTCATTTACACTGGCGTAAATCCACAGTAACAGAAGTGTAGAATTTGGGTTCAGGAGCCTGATACTTTGGAGTTAATTTTCCCCTGACTTACAACATTTTTAATGCAATCTCTTCTATTTGAGCTGTTAATTTAGCAAACTATTCCATGGATAAGATCCTGATAAACTATGTAACATGAGAAATTAATTCAATCAGAGCTTGGGGCAGAAAGTAGTCCTGGGCAGCATTGGTCCCTTTAATTGTCTCTAGTCTGAAAACAAAAGTGTACTGGTGTTGATCTGCCAAAAGGTTTGTTCAGGTTGGAGATGTTGCTGTTAAAACTGAATACATAGACACACACAGACACACACAGGTGGGTAATGCACTGAAGTACCTCTCCATCTTTACAAGCATACCAGTCCCCAGAAGTCCTCAGCTTACAGCTGCCAATGCAAACACTCCTCAGCCTTTCTCCATCTTCTGAATGGTTGAACCAAACCTTCAGTTCATGTATGTTCCTAATTTTTGCAGTTCAGTTCCAGTTTTAAACTTGATGGGCTTTTCCCATGTCATCTTTAACTTTCAATTGCACTTACTATTTCTGATCTTTACAGCTAGCAGCAAACAACTCATTAATGAAAGATGATTCAGTACCAAGTTAAACATCAAAAACTCTTGTCATAGATATTATGTAAATATGGAGGATAACGTTTTTAAAGGGCATATCTGATTCTGCATGTGCAGTGCAAACCTGGTGTGTGTACACAAGGCAATCTGCCTTGCTCTTGAAAAAAAGCAGTAAATCTTTTTTTTTGGCTTAAAACAGTAAGTTGTTTAGCACAACTGAACTGAAAACCTGATGAACAGAACCTGTGCTATCAGCATTCCTTGTAGCAACTAGCTACCTGAGACTCTGGATCCCACCCAAATTATATATACACAGAAAATGAAGGGCCAAAGTATTTCAAGGAGCCTATAAACTCCTCCCCATATCTTCTAACCATGGTCTTTCATGACTCAGTCCTGTATCGATTAATATGACAGTGCTCAGGAACCTGAATTTGGTTCCTCTTTCCAGGTTTCAGATGTTTCTGCTTCTAGTTGCACACATCTCTAAGTCTTGCATCCTAACATTTCATCTCTGGGGTGCCAGGACTTCCATCTTGAATGTGAAGGCAGCCAAGTGACCATCTTCAGCACAAAATCACATTAAGCTATCATCCTGCCTAGAAGCTTTTTAGACTGTGTATTTGTATGAACTCATGTTGTTATCCTGGGCAGTGGGGGAGATGATCATCAGAAGAACCAGTTCTGTTGGTCTTTGACATTGAATAACTCAGCTCTGCTTGAATTTCCCCACTCAACCATGCACTGTGTCAGTAGATAGCTTCTATATTAAAACCTGATGTGGTTTTGGATATGTGTTGGATTAGTTTCTCTCAAATAACTGTTCCCATCTAATTTGAATGTTACACAAATACAGTAACAAGTGAGAGGACTTTTATTGTAGTTTTAATTCAACACAGAGCACAATATATATAACCATTGAAAACAGAACCACAACTTGACAGGCTCAGATTTGGCTCTTCCCTAATCCTGCAGGCTCTGTGCAAAACCCTAATGGAAAAATACCCAGGAAGGGATGGGATGAGATGAAATCAAACTCTCTACAGTTCTTTGAAGATGCTGCTGCCTTTGGGGAGGACATGGGGTGGAAGGGGTCCTGAGTCAAAAGCTTGTCCCTGAGACTCTGTAGAGAATCAGAACTTTTTCTGTTAGCATCCAAAGCTGCCTTTCCACAGCTTCCCCCCTCCCATCCTGGAAGCAGAACTTACTTCAGAGCCTTGCTGCTGTTTTATGTTCACGTGTCTGTGCAAAAGGAAGGGACTCTGAAAGTCTATGGTGGTGTTTGCTACACTGAACACCAGATGCATTTCCATCCAGATGTCCTAACAGCTGCTGAAAAGGCACGCTCTGGAAAAGGATGGCTTCCAGTAACAGATGCCATTCCTACATGTAGGAAAGGCACTGGCAGAGTTAGGGGTAAAAGAAAGCAAGTGTTTTGCTTGCCTCATTTCTCACCTATCAGGAGAAACTTGGGGCTTTATCCTTCTTCTTCTTTAGGTCACTATAGATTACAGAGTTCCTTGTTTTGCAACACCCTATGCTGAAGCCCAGGTTGGAGGCAGGTGTGGAAGGCTGGAGGTCAGACATGGCAGGGAACTCCATGTGTGGAACCAGCTTCTGCATTTTAGTTGGACTCCTTTCCACATTCTGTTTGGCAAAAGGCACTGGTCACACTTCCATACCTTTGATTTCTGTTACTCCTGTTTTGTGCAAAACTGCAAAGCACAGACTGGAAGATCCACATGCAATTCAATTAAGTTGGTGAAAAGAATCCTGCAATTTCAGTTAGACCAGGGTTTTCCTCTTACCCTTTTCTCAAAAGGAATGATGGCAAGATGCTGCAAGTGTTAGATCTACCACCAAAGGCTCAATGCTACAAAGTGCTTGGCAGATAGTGACATATCCCCAAAGAGCTGCAAGAGGTCTTCTGGTCCCCCCCCAACAGAGCCCATGTACCAACCCTCACTTTTTCTTTCCATGGGAAGGGTTCTGGTTTTATACATGCACATCTGTGGAGAGAATCTGGCATTTCCCATCTCAAAACAACACTGCCAGCTGGGCCCTTAGGATTCTGGCTGTCTCATGCTGTATCCTTGACTGCACCCCAACATGCTGAGCAGTGCTAGCAGTTTTACTCTGTAGTTGGTGAGATTGCTCATGTATTAAGGTGCTTGAGGTAGAATTAGGGGCTCTGGAAAAGCTACTTCACCATGGCATGGGCCAGAGGAAGTTGATACTGGAGGTGTCTTCTTTCTGGAAAGGAAAATACTTGAGGAATGTGCTTTCAGCTCCTAATTAGATGCAAGCTGTGTGTAAAGTGGGCATCAGAACAGGACTTGGTTCCATTTTGCAGTGTGAGTCTATTTTTGAGATCCTTGTAATCAAATAGATTCTTAGTCTTTTTTTTCTTTTGGGCTAGAGAGGTTTGTAGGTGAGCAGGAAGAGTAGTTTCTCTTTTCTTTAGGATCCAGTCAGCATCAGGACCTCACTGTATTAGAAGTTTCTCAGAGGCACAGAAGGCAGCTATCCTGCCTGAGGAACTTCAAAGCCTGCAGGATGCAGAAAGCTGTTGTACATGGAAGAGGAAAAAGTCTGCCTTGTTAGCACAACAGCTTTTTGTTTTCAGAGTAAGCACTTGTGTTTAGGAGATAGACTGAACAAATTCCCAATTGCTTTTTTTTTTTCACTAAATATTCAGTACAATCATCCCTCCAGAATAAAAAATATATTGGTGTATATATTGTAATTTTTCCCTTCAAAAGAAGAGAGAACTAGTGACTGTACTTAAAATGTATTTTGTTGAATGTGTGTTGTAACAACAATTGCTCTTCATCACATCAAGTATTTTCTTTAAAAGCAGCCATTCCAGTGAAAACTCAGCCTCTTAAGAGATGATATATTTCTCTCTTGCTCCATCAGGAAGCTGATCCAGCTGCAGTTTCTGAATGTCCTAGTGGTGTCAGTGCACACGTCTTCTGTCAAGTTCAATTAAGCATAGCTCAGATAGCAGTTGAGTATTTTTCCATAGCAAATCATAACTTCTTCACTGGCTCCAAACTCCTTCTGCAGATGTTTCTGTGACAGAATATCAGTCTGCATTTGGGCACCATTCCTTCCCTAATGTAAAATAGTGTGACTGTGTCTTCTCTGACATGAGAAGCTTTGTTTTGGTCTCTGCTGTTCTTTGAGTTTCACATCTCCCAGCACAGCTGGCTAAACTCAGGGGTGTGCAGTCTTGAGTTTACAGCTAACACTTCTGAGGGGAGGAGAAAGGAAGGGATGCAGTGGTACAGTCCTTATAATGTGAACATCATGGATTTATTTTGTTTAGACATATATATCTCAACAGCGTGGCCAGAGTATTAAGGGAAGGGTATGGCTATGTTGCAGTTAAGGTGTAATTATGCTGCTTCCAGTGTGTAATTACAACTTATTTATGAACTGCCAAAACCTAAGCAATTTGCTTTCTGAGACCCCTTTGGCAGAAGTAGTCACCTGTGTATTTTTATAGGTCAGGTATATTAACTTCTGCTGTACAATGTCATTATTCTGGGCTCTCTGTACTATATATTCTGGTTATAAGTGTTAATAAGAAATGTTATTAAAAAGCAAAACTTTACTGCAGTTGAGCAGAGTCCAGGCTCAGCTTTGTATGGGAGGACATTAACAGCTGGCAAATGGCAAAAAACCTCCTGGATTCTTCCATCATAGAAATTATCTTGGATCATGTCTGGCACAATATGGTTCCTGGTGTGCATTGCTGCTGCATGCCTTCTGCTTTTGGGAAGGGATGCCCAAGCCCTGCTCAGACAAGGAGCTGCTGGGATCCCCTGGCATCAACTCCTGGGGACTTCTCTTGTCCCCAGCTTAATGAGTCTGATCCAAGTAGCCAGGATACAGAAGCAGACAAAGCCTTCTGCAGAAAAATTAATGATTAAAATGTTGATTTTCAGGAGCAACCAAAATGACATGTGAGACCTAATCTTTAGATCTGTGGAAACCTGGGGAGGTCCTCTACTTCCAATGTGTAATTCTCTCAGATTCTAGAAACAAGACAAAAAAGGTCAACCCCCAACTCCCTATCTGCATGTTCTGGCAACAGCCTATTTACAAGGTATCCGACCATCTAGCCACAATTAAGGCCTCTTTGAAATCACTGCCTAACTTCCTGTTGCCTGGATTTTCTCCGAGTCCTCAGTCTCAGCTGTTGATGGAAGATATGGTAAATAATGTTGGACACTTGAAAAATGCAGATTAATTGTATGGAAACATCATAGAGGTCAGGGGAGATTGTGTTTCGTGGTATTTGCTGATACAGGGCAGCACCACCAGAGGAATTTGTACATCCTCTACTCTGACATCCATTTGGCACTTCTCAATGGAAAACGTGGAGCAATTATATGTAGACAATGCTGTAATGGAAAATAATTGAAGACAGCTACAGTTTGGGATTGTGTTTAGGGTTTCTTTTGGTTTTGTTGGGGGTTTTTTTGTTGTTGTTGTTTAAACAATGCATGCCAGGTCCTGCATGCAAACATCCTTCTGTTTTTTTTTTTAATCCCAGCATAAATGCAGCCAATGCCTGAACCACACATGAAACCACAGTTCTGGGGCTTTAAATTCACAGCCAGCTACAAATGACCAAAACAACATCTGCTACAGTTACAGTTTGAAAGTACTTTTTCCACTTCGAGTTCCTCTCTCTGCTCAAATCACCCCGGGTATAGAGTTAATGTTTTGTAACTGTGTTATCTGGGTAAATGGAAAACTTGATGCTTTTCTGAATTTCAGCAAAGGCTTTGGGTGAAAATCCATGACACAAAAATGGATAAAGTACAGGTGTGCATAGATCTGTGTGTAAGTAATAGCTGAAGCATTTCATGTGATGTTTTCTGCAGTGCTGTAACAGTTCAGGCAAGCTCCTTTTAAGTCAGCATACACTTAGCATTCTCTTGCTTTTTATGGTTTTAAACATCAGTGTTTGCATAAGTGAAGCTGTCAACACAGAGCTCCTGATATTAAAGTGACATATATGCCTATTCTTCTTGCTCTTGTTAGTATTATAAGTAACCACAATATTTGAATTATAGTAGTACCTCAAGGCCCCAGCCCTCACCTCCCTAAGTTTTTACAAGAGTAAAGAGTCCTGTCCCAGACAGAAGATCAGATGGAAACCAGATATGGAGAGGAGGAACAGTGAGCTGCAGCAGGTCAGGAGAAGAGCTGAACTGATGGTGATGATGCCACATGTGTCAGAGGAATCAGAAATAGTCATGCTGGATTGATTTGGAGAGTCAAATATATTTGAATGCTTTTGCATGTGTTGTAGCCATGTGGCTGAACTTCTAGTACTTGTGTTGACCTCAGGCTTTTCAGCCAGAACCAAGAAGAAGTGAAGTAGGTCAGCAGCTCTTAGGAGTCTTGTACATCCTCTACCTGCCTGGCAGTGGGAGCAGAGGGGAGGTTTATAGCTACGAGAAGCTGTTAAGAGCACATGCAAAACAGAAGGATGAGTCTGAACCCATTATATTTTGGCTTAACAAAGAGTTACACTGATCCGTGTTAAAGATCTGATCTTGTATGCCCTGCTGCAGTAACTGGTACTGAGGTCACTGGTCCCTCTATGAGTACAGAGGATATGAGCACTCTTTCCAGCCAGAGCCTGCTGCAGATATTGCAGCTCCTTCCCTACTGCAGCCTTGGGGTACCTGCTTCAGCCCTGGGGTTCCCACTGCAGCCTTTCTCCCCTCCCTGCTGGCAGGACTCCACACAGCACCCAGCAACCCATCCTTGCACCTGGCTACCCTCCACTCCACTTGAAAGGACTCTGCTTTGAGGGATGATCTGTTTGGGGTTTACCAATCTGAAATCAAAAAGAACTGGTTTAATGTATTAAGGCTCAGGCTTGAGGCACACAGTGTGGAATTCAGGTGAGCTGGTTTGGGGAATATACTATGAGCAAGTAAATCTGTGTGAGTGACTGTAGGTTAGTGTCGATTTGTACAGCAGATAGCAAAGAGATGCAACCAGCATAAAGGTGTAAGATGAACTTACTGACTTTTTATTTGTAAATAAATGCTAATGTGACTACCAAGCATGTTCTTTCAGATCACTTTGGTGCCACCAAAGGTACCACCATTTCTATGGTCTTGCCCATAAACTTGGTCCACAAAAGCCCTGAAACTGTGAGACTGACATAAAAAGTGGGTAAAATGTGGCTTTCTCATGTGTTTTACTAATAAGTTTTGTAATAGTGGAACAGAAGTCATGGATCAGCAGTGATACAGGATGCTTTGTGGTGCTCCTCAGCATCAGGGAAGCAAAGGTTTGAGTAGAGAGATGTTCTGTGTGTGGATCTTTTTCCTAGCAGTTGGTTCACATAACTACAAAGCTAGAAAGACTCAATCTTCTAAAGAGTTGGTGGATATAAACAAGCAGGTTCTTTTGAAGCAAGAATGGGGATTTTCTTTACAGTATGTATTTCAAAAGTGGCAAATTTTTAGATATAAGAAGTAGTTTATTTTATGTTCGGATTAATGCTGAGTAATGCTTTTACTCAGTTTATGCAGACAGCTCTCTGGCATTTTGCAAACTGTGCTGAGAGTGGTAGCCTTGTTCATGGAAGAGAAGTGTCCACATTCATGTACATCAGCCTCTCCTTCTGTGTCTTAGCCATCCACTAAAACACTTGACATCTTGCAAGGGTCCTATGTGGTGACCTTTATGTTCATGTTGTTATAAGAGGGTTAAGAACCTGTTCTTCTTCCAAGCACCAAAACCACAGATTTGCATCAGAAACAGATCAGTCAAACACCTACCTCTTCTGGCATAAAGAGAGACCTTAGTAGAAGTAACTGCTGATGTAGGTTTTCTACATGTTTTCCATAGCCTAAAGCTATGAACTTCTCTAGTAAGTGGCTTCAGCATTGTCAACAATTGCATAAAGGGTAAAACACCTATTAAGTGTTGGCTGTGGGAGTGGAGTGACAGAGTAGAAAGCAAACAGCAGAGGATGGAGAGCTGAGACAAACTAGCTTTTCTCTCTTGTACTAAGTTATTTGCTGCCATGTTGGAAATGTGATAGTGCAAAAAATTCTATGTCTTTTTCCTTACTGATAAAGTATGAGTATTACTATGGTGAGCTCAGAAATTGTGGAAAAGGCACTGGGGCAAAGTGCTGTGTGATGGCTGTGCCTTAACTGCTTCTGATCCTTTTCTTTAGCCATATATGGCCATGTTTGAATTACTTGACCATTACTGATAGTTCTGTACAACAAATCTATCTGTTCTTCATTGTTACAAGATTATAGGACTTGTGAGCAAGCAGCCATTAAGAAAGCTTCAAGTACCTACTTGCATTGCTGTGTAGTAGTGGAAACGAAGGCAGGAAATTCAACCTCCTACAGTGACAGACTAACAAATTATGGTCTAATTTTGAGCTGGTGGATTTATGGATGGGTTGTTTTTATTTTTTTTCTTGAGAAGCTGAGTTGCACCCAACTATTGAAGGGAAAAATGCAGCTTTGTCATGCCTATCTCACTGGCACAGAGCCAGGGTGCTAATGCTGCAGTTTTACATTCTGCATAAGCCAAAGATGCAAACAAGAAAAGATAGGTGAGGAGTTGTAGTTGGATGTGGAAGCTGATCACAGTTTGCAGCTGACTCAGGAGAGCTTTGTCCATCTGTCCTCCTCTGAGTGATAATGGAAGCGCTTAGTGAATTGCCAACATGGCAAGTAACAGCCACCCTGGTGGCATTGGCTTTGATTTTATGCAGCAGGGAGAGGCTCCATGTATCGTGCCCAGAGACTCCAGATCCAGGATCAGAGGTTATGGGGATGGGAAAACAGAAGCTCTATGATGTCTTCATTACTGAAAGGAAAAAAGCCAAGCATGTTGAACACCAGTGCTGTTCCACCAACTGCCGCTGGCATTAGCTCCTGAGATGTAGGCTGCCAAGTCTCTTGGCCAATGTCTGGTGTTCTGGCAATTGGAGCCATCAAGAAAGGGCAGGGGAGGTGAAGAGATTAAAGGAATTATAGGAGTGACAAAGTAACACAATTTTAGGGTCTGGTTCTCCAGCTAATATCAAGTCAGTGTGAACAGCAATGATTTCAACACTTGAACAGGATTTATGGGACAGACTCTTAGTAAATAGTTTGGGAGTACCTCAATTGCTGTTGAACAAATATACAAATGGATATTTGTATGTGTATATAGCCAAACTACAACCCAGGAGTGCATGGGATTACCTGAATATAGGATAGGAACTTCTCTCTGCAGATACTGTGAGATTGTTGCTGTGCACAACATCATCTCTGTGGTGTCTAGCTGCACTCCTGTGCTCGTCAGGGTGAAGATGAACTGAAACAGTGTGACCAGCAAGGCATCAAGTTGCACCAGGGGAGATTCAGGTTGGATATAAGGAAAAACTTCTTCATTAAAACAGTGGTTAAGCATTGGAAGAGGCTGCCCAGGGAAGTGGTGGAGTCACCATACCTGGAGGTTGCCAACAGCAGGGTCTGAGCTGAGGCAGGTCCTCGGCAACATCTCTAACCGTGGCAGGACTTCCCTGTCTCCTCTGTCAGTGGGGTGGCAGCGTATGTTTAAAGACCTGAAGTGCCCTGTGTCATACCAAGAGAAGAGGTCTCCAGACAACCTGGAGTTGGGTTTGTGGCTAGTGCTGTTTTCCACTTAGAAAACCAGTCAGGGGCTTTTGGATAAGATGTGCATGTCAGAAGGCAATAAAAGAAAACAATTGGTCTTAAAAGCCATGCACCATCGTGATTGGGACCTAAAAATGTTAGCTAATATTTTAGATGTGAGTGAAGGGTCAACAGATGAACAGTATTGTAAACATACATGTCAGCAGGAGGGCAGGGTTGAAGATAAAATTAGAACCATGTGCTTCTCCATTTCTCATAAGGCACAGAGGTCATGACCCCAATGGCTTAAAAGTCTCTCAACAGGGAAAAATATAATAATGTCATATGTCAGGCTGGGAGATGCTGTGCTTATTAATTTTGTAAGGTACATACAATTGCTAAGAATAATGTTTTGTACTGTGAAGGAGAGAGTCTCTTTTAAGAACATCTGGTTTTTATCAAATAAAACTACTCTTGAATCAGGTCTTAACACAATACATGGAAATACAGTTAGAACTTACAATGAACTGTAACTAATCCCACAAACTGAAGAATCAGCACAAATCACTAAATGTGGTATTTAGAGCAAATGAATCCAGTCATCGGATAAACTTTGAAACTGCCTTGTTATTGCTGTTTAGTCAGTCAATAAAGAGCTGTACCCAAGTCAGCATCAACCCCATTGCCACCTCCTACCTCAGGAAGCTACCAGCTTTGGCTAATGTTTCTTGCTGTAGTGCAATTATGTGACCGTTGTGCTGGTTTTAAAGTTAGGAAGGGAAGTGCAGAGCAAGGTCTGACCACTGCACCCAACCCAATCCCCCTCCACTAAAGCCCAGGATGGTGCAGTGGTGTTAGAAAGAGAAGACACCATTGTACATATGGTGGCTCCATGGATGGTTTTGTGCTGGCAATGACAGCATCTTGTTAAAGAGAGGTGAAACCTCGTATCACCTGCTTGGATCTTCAGCAAGTTCTCGTGCCCAAGAAACAACTATGTGCACTGCAAAAATCATTCAGGAGTGATACTTTCCTGGAATATCAGACACTCATGGGTCTTGTCTCTTAAAAGAAAAAAAAGAAAAGGTGTTTTTTAGCATTTACTGTACATCTGCTCTTATACAACAGTGTCCTCTAGAGGAGTAAATACAGGACAGAGAGAAAAAGGTCCTGAGTTCTGATCTTCACTTTGGGTGATTTTTCATGTCTTGGCAGGAAAATATCTCTGTTGCTTTCTCCAAACACTAAAAAGAAATGTACCTGTTTCAAAGCGTCTCTCTGAATATAAACTAGCTTCTGCTTCTCTGGTTCTTTGAAGATCCAGAAGGTGTATTTTTGTAGTAGAGGCACATCACAGAATTCCAGGGTCCTCCTGGCCTGTCTGTTCTTCAGGGCACTGCTGTTCCAACCTCATGGTCTTTTCTTCCCAGGCCAGACCTCTCTTCTCCTTTTTTACTTCCTATCGCTGTTCCCCTTGTATTTCTTGCCTGCCAGAGAGCTGTCTGGTTTATCTCCCTTTATGTGCACTGAAATGTATGTATGAAGCCCTGAAATGTCTGGGATGAAAATTGCCCTCTGAGGGGCAAAGTGAGGAAGGAACTGGATGTTCTACTTAATTCAGCTGAATCCATGCTAAACCTGTTCTCAGCTGTTTTCTCAAATGCAATTATTAAATGCCACCCAAGCCAACAATATCTTCCCATTGGTTTTTCTTCAGTCCCTGTGTTCATGGATATGCAGGTCTTATTGTATTAGTTTGTCATTGTATTCAGGAACATTGGGCTGGAAAGAGCCACCTTCTGCCTATGAGGCTAATCTCCCACAGTTGCAACCATGGGAGAGATGCCCAGTTCAGGAGCACACAGACCTTCCATTCCTGTAATCATAGCACACAAAATGCTTCTTATTAGCCTCTAACAGATTTATAGTGGAAGATCCACAGCAATGCTGTAAAGTCCCTTAGGAACATAACAGGAGAGGTCAAGGGCATTGCAAAACATGATTGTGTGCAAAACACAACTCCAAGGTGACAAAAAAGGTTGGCTAATAACCATTGCTTCTGAGGAAAGAGGGAAACCCAGCAGGGTACCTGCTAGTATGACCTGAAGGAAAAATCTGTGCTGTTTTGTGAGTGCTAGTGGGATGTGCCAATTAGACACCAAAGGGACTGTAATGGTATGAAGCATGAGTGTGTCTGCATCTCTTACTGCCAGTCTCCAGTTGATCAGTAGAGGTAGGAAAATACCAGAAACAAAGGCAACACAGGGTAAATAATTCTTTCTGGTGACCAGAAGGTACAGAAGCTTGAAGTTAGTTGGTGTAAATACACTGCACACCCCTATATTCCCTTGTCAGGCTCCCTTGTATGTACTGATACAGTGGATACCTCCAGATGTGCATCAGAAACTTATTCTCAGGGAATTTTTCTCTATAAATTAATCCCTTTCCTAATCCCCTGCAAATCCATCTGAAAACCATTTAGGTACCCTGTCACCACAAGCTTCATATGTAAGCAGCGTTACAGAATTTCGCTCTTCAGCTAAAAACCTTTTTCTAGCTTTAACTGCATTTATTCACAACCAGCTCACTGCTGTTTGATCTTATGCTCTACAGATGTAGAGGGCCACAATCTGGATGCCCAATCCCTGGCAGCGTTCGAGGCCAGGCTGGATGTGGCCTGGGGCAACTTAGTCTAGTGGGTGGCATTCCTGCCCATGGCAGGGGGGTTGAAGATAGATGATCTTTAAGGTCCCTTCTAACCCAAACCATTCTATGGTTGATTCTATGATATCTTTCCTCTGCCTTTGCTTTTTGAGGCTGAACAAGCCAACCTCCCCTGTTTTCCTATCACAGGATGCATTCTCTCTCCCTTAATAATCTCTGTGATCCTTCCTTGAAACCTGGTTTCTTCTAAAATGTTGTGACCATCTTTAAGATGCTTTGAAAAAGGGTATCTGGGGAACTTGAAGCCATGAATGGTCAATCAATTGTCTGTGTGTATGTGTTAAAACACAGAAACAAGTCACCCTCACATGTATCTACATGTCTGTTTTTAAATGAAAAGTATCAAGGATCATGGCCTTGCCAAGCTCTTATCCCACACTTGGGTTGGAGGGATTTCTTGGAGTCCCCATTTTCTGTCTTTAAGTAGGAAGATGGAAGGTGCAGCTCAAAGACAGTCCAAGCAGATGGAAATACAATAATCAGCTCTCACCTCCTCTGCTCTTCAGAGAATTGTGTAACCTGACATAGTTAGGTTTTCAGCAAGCTGGTGTGTGCCCCTACATGTATGGCTTCCAGCATAAAGAAACCCTAGAAGCAGGCACACTCTTATCATGTCACTTTTTACACTCCAGTCCTCTGAAGGGATTTCAGAAATCATAAGGATCTTATTAATACTTTAAACATTGTTGAAAACACTAAACTCTGGCTGTTATGCCATTCTAGTTTTAATTTTCCTTGTTTAAGCCTCTTATAAATGCACACAGCTTAAATGCTCATATAGCTGTCAGTACTTTGCCCTGATTTCATTACCTGCAGACTCACAATGAAAGCTGTGTGCTGAAAATCCTACGTAGGGGAAGACTTAAAATGGTATTTTGGATGACTTCTCCTGGGTCACCTTGTTAAGGTAGTCAGCACTTACCTAAGCTATCAGTCTTGTATTTTAGTAAATGTCACATTATTCTGTTCTGTATGTACTTAAAAGTTAGCCAAATCCTGGGCCTGAGCCTGCAGTCCCATCTGCACAAGCCTAGATGTGTGCACACCCAGAGCATCATTAATGCTCTAGCAGTGCTTTGAGCAACCAACTGTTCTGTAATCTTGATTAAATTTAACAGCCACAAGAAGAAGCAAACCACCAATCTGTGAGGGTGAAATAGAAACCTTGCCCACCCCACAGAAATGAGAGGGCTCTGTGTTCTCATACCCTACCCCAATCACACTCAGATCTGTTTGAAAGCCAAACCAAATTGTAAATTACTCCAAAACCAAACCACAAATTGACTTCTGGCACTTGAGATGCTTTTATTTAGCTGCCACCCAGTTATGGAAGCTCCACAAAACCAAACTGGTGTTATTATCATCATTTATTCTACTTTCTAAGACTGCTTCTGGCACCATCTAGGGCAATTTGAAGCATAATTAACAGAGTGAAAGACAGTGAAATTTTCTGAAAATGGTCTATTAT
Organism: Galbula dea; assembly: GCA_013399015.1. Classification (NCBI taxonomy): domain Eukaryota; kingdom Metazoa; phylum Chordata; class Aves; order Piciformes; family Galbulidae; genus Galbula; species Galbula dea. Next base: position 812,398 of record VWZX01011307.1, read on the forward strand.
TGTGATCCCCTGGCTTCTCTTTCCCCACTAGTCTGTCAGTCTTTCTCATTAGGAAACCCTTTTATCTTCTGACCATCTTTAGGTTGTTTTCCTTAGACATCAGTCTCCAAAAATTTCTCTTGTTCAGCCCCATGCACATAAGCTTTGATAATGACATTTAGGAGGCATAAGAAAAGGTATTTTTTAATTTGGAAAACAAAAATAAGACTTTCTTCATAGTTTTTTTGGAAGACTGTCACAAAATTGCTTTGAAAGTCCATGTTTGTTTCTGTCACTGCTGGGTTTAAGAACTACCAAACCTCAGATTCTTGTAGACATTGGAAAGTTGTGTTGGTGAATGCTCCTGTAATGGAGAAGGAAAGGGATGACTTGGTTGTGCAGTTCCAGCTGAGGTGTAAAGGTCTGGATCATTGCTGGTGGGAGCTGTGACAGGACAAGTGAGAGGACAAGAGGAAACAGCCTCAAGTTGCACCAGGGGAGGTTTAGATTGGATATTAGGAGGAATTTCTTCCCAGAAAGAGTTGTTAGGCATTGGCCCAGGCTGCCCAGGGCAGTGGTGGAGCCACCACCCCTGGAGGTGTTTGAAAACATAGGGATGTGGTACTTAGGGACATGGTTCGGTGGCATAGTGGTGATAGGTTGGTGGTTGGACTTGATGATCTTAGAGGTCTCTTTCCACCTGAGTGATTCTGTGATGCTGTGATCTTCTAACCAAGGCATTGATTCCCTATTTTTGCCTTTCTTTTAGCACCAGGTCTGTAGGAACCTGTGCCTTAGCCAAGGCAGGTTATTGTGGCTAGCAGCTTATCCCTGTTCCCATCAGGGTTTGGGCAGGATGCTTAGCTTCTAAACTGGAAAAGATTCTGCCCACAGCCTCAACAGGCTGTTCTCTGTTGGCCTGTTGACTGTCATATGCTGTGATATGGCAGACAGAGCAATGATAAGTGGGATTCTGGTTTCATCAGTCAGAACCTTATTCAATGCAGCAGGGCAAAGGTTTCAACCCAGAGGGAGAGTGATTCATCCTGACTCTTTGGGTATTTTACTCTAAGTGGTGACCTCTGATCTGTAAGTCTAGACTCCATGGTCAGAGGAGGGGAAAAGGCATATCTAGAGCATGATGCATCTTATCCTAAAATAGACATCTAAAATAAATTGTGTGGACTACGACTTAGCTGCCCATTTCTGTCAGCTGACCATAAACCCCATCAGCATGACTAGCTCCAAAATACACATCTCTGTTGAGACCTACAGAAAAATCATTTGCTGGAGAGGACTGAAATGGCATGGAAACAAAAGTCCCACTGTGGTATTTGGGTGGAAAGTCACCCTATCAGTGCTGCTACCTGATGGACACACTACAGTACAGACAGTGACGGTCGGCAGCATTCCTCTGGGTGAGACTCAGGAGTGACTCAGGGATCAGGAGTGTTTGTTTGTGGTTCCTAATCCCTCCATTTGCACGATTCCCTGTGCCTGGGAGGGGGGGGAAGGAGATGGGAAGGAGGAGGGCATGTCAAGTCAGTCTTTCTGCTTCTTCCTTTGCTTCTAGGTGTTTTCATTTCACACTTAGCTTAATTTTCTGTTTCTTCATTTTCAAACGTTTGTGATTGAACATTGCAGCTTCCACTACAGAGTGCCATTCCCTCCCTCACATCAAAATAAATGCATGAAAACCCTCCAAAAATCTATATGGAATATGCAGGGGAGCTGTAAATATATATACTAGAATATCTATTTGGACATTGCTTTCCACATTGTTTAAACAATTGTTTTCAGGTGCCATGGTTTGACAGGGACAGGCTTTTGTCTATCTCATGGCTCTTCAAAGCAGTGGTTTTCACACTTCTGCTTTCCTCAACTTTTTAGAAAATTCCTTTTTTTCCTATGTGTGAGATGAAAAGTCCCAGTTTACCATCCCCAAGGCTTTACAAGAGATCATGATGGTTCAATGCCTGTGGATGCAGAGACACACTGTTGTTATCTAGCTGTCCCCAGCTCCTGAGACTTTCTGGTTCCTGAGAAGAGCTTGTCACAGCACCATCAGGTGCCCTACAAATGCTACCTCTAATTTCTCTGAGGTCTTTTAATGTGAAGCATCTCCATTCAAAAAAAAAAAAACAACCCAAACCACAAAACACAAAACCTTCTAGTTCTGAGATCTCTTAGGGCATGAGGGAGGAAGGTGCCTGTTATCTGCTCTGCACAGCATCATTTAGGGTGATATTGCCAGGGCCAGCCTATGCACAGCAGCTGTGCTTCTGCAGTTTGCTCTGTATTTAAAGGGAGAGTATCTGCAAAAGCAGGCTGACATAAAAGAATTTGTTAAAGTAAATAAAAGGAGTGATTTCATTTTTACCATGCGTGCCCAAAACTCCAGTTTGCCACAGAACTTTTGCCTGCTCTGTGCACTCTCCACATGTCTAAGCTGTCTTATTTCTAGCACACTGCACCCAGGCTTCACTGCTAGAAAGCACAGAGATTATTTTCTGGGTTTCATTTTCAAACCAGAGTGAAACTGCAAAAGCAACGAGGGGCTGGATATGAATGCACTTTTTGAAGAGCAGAAAATACTCCCAGCAGACAGAGCTCTGTAAGGCAGAACTGATGGTTCACATCACTCAGTAAATACTTGGTACTACTACTACAAAACAAACACTAGCAGTAATCCTATGAAAAGCCTACAGGTTGCAAACCTTGAATGAACAACTGTGGAAGGGTTTTCAGAAGTGCTCCACTCTGCTGGATCTCACCATAAAATCTTTCCATATTCATATTTGTTTTTTGGCTGAAGAAGTTAAACAGTGGTCTGGCTGCTAGTACAAAGTGTTCTGTCTCCCTTCCCCTCCTGCCTTCCTGGATTGCCACAGCTCCAAAGTGAGGGAGGAGTCCAGAGCCTGAGCAGAATCAAATGCAGGTGGGGACTGTGTGCTCACCAGCCAAGACAAACACTGTTCATGCTGTCTTCTATCTTTTTTTTTTCTTCTGTTTTTTTATTCCTTTCTCTCAACTGTCCTACATTTGAAGCTGTCAGCCTGTTTGGAGCTGCTGGTGCATGCAGTGGTACCAATTGCTGCTGCCTTGCATCTCCCTGCCACAGGCAAACACGTGCCTTTGTTTCTTTTACATTCTGTCCTCTCCTCCCCTCAAAAATCTTTTTCCTTCAATGGTTCAGTTTCAAAAGAAAAAGAAAAAGAAACACCCTTAATGCAGAGCTAAATAGATCTGTGCAAAAAGCCTGGTAACAAAGCCAGGAGAAACTTGGCCAGCTTTCAGCTTTGTTGCAGGCTCAAAGCTCAGTCCAGGTGTGTGGAAGATTTTGGGATTGTTCTCCAAACTGCTGAGCAGAACTGGGCCCTCTCACCCTCGGACTAGAGCTGACTTCTGGTTTCATATGGCAACAGGAGGAGAATCCAGGTCCCACATGGTCTGTGGGTCAAAACCTTGAGCTGAAACAGAGGGACACCTAACCTTCGGCCCACAAACCCACACAAAGACTGTGTCCCACAGTGCTGAATCTGACAGGTTGTTTTTCCTTTAAGCCTCAATTTTTAATTATAAAAATCTGATTATTTTCCTTTGTCAGAAAATGATACTGAAATTTTGCACCTGAGATACAGTTAATCTCTCTCTTACCTCATTCAAAGACATATGGTGAAGAAGTTATAGTGTAGTAGAAGAAACTAAAACTAATCTCATCTTCTGTTGGCTAATTTGTTCCTTTAGGCAGCATTTTGCCACCTGATCTTTCTCCTGGGTCCAGCTCTGCCCCTGCAAGCTCTGCCTTCCCTGTTACTGAGTAATAACCACACACTGCAGAAAGCAGTTTCCCTGGGTCTCAACAGCAGTGGCCACAGAAGCAGAGCTCCTGGAGTGGGATGTGTGCATGTAACAAATACACCCCCTCAGTCACTGCTTCTGTGCTCTAATGTAAATGTCAGCTAGTTCCCCAGGTATTCCCTAAAGCAGCACAAGGAGGCTGCTGCTGGAGAGGCTTGCCATGGTTTATCATCAGGGACTGTTGGTCTTTATTTCTTTGTTGCCTCCTTAAATTTAAAAAGCAAGTCATAAATCCTGAAAATATAAAATCCATCCTGGCAGCTTCCTTGTTTCAGCAGCACAGGATGGAAGCAGAGTCACTCTGACATGGGCTGTGAGCAGCACCTCCCATCTGACATCCTGCCCACCCATCCTCTCCCTACTCCCTCTCAGAGTTGCTCCACAAAACTGCCTGCCAGCTCACCATGGTATCTCGTTCCCACCCCAAACAAGATTACATGAAGCTGAGGATCACCTTGGAGAAACAGAAGGCATTATCAGGTGGTGGTTTTTTTACCTCTGATCCTCAGAAATCCTCACAGGCTTCCTTGTCATCAGCTAGAGGGAAAAAAAACCTTGTGCCATCATTATGTACTCATTGAGAGGTGATAGAGGATTTCACTTCTGTGGGTGCAAAGGAAAGCTTTTGCCAGCACTGAATCAACACCCAGCTCCCATGCCCGCAAGAAACCCATCCCCAAAGCCAGCACCCACAATCTGCTCAACATTCTTGCTAGGACTCAGATCCCAGCTGCCTTTAGGGCTGCAGGCAGTTACAAAATATGGTAATTCCTGCCCTTCTTCCTCTTAGCTGCAAAGCAATTTATAGATCAAAATCTGTATCTTTTTTTTCTAGGAAAGCAGTTGTTCATTGGCCTCTACTAAAATTCTTGTGAAAAACCATTATTTTTGTCAGCCTGAGTAGAGCACAGGTACCCTGGAATACAACAGACATCAGTGGCCTCCCATCAGATTACACTTTAATTATTTCACCTGAAAAAATAAGGCCTTCTTTGTAAGGCAGTTCTTTTAACCTTTAAAAGGTGGAAACTTTACTCTCACTCTCCTGCATCCACTGCATACTGGTATGGACTCCTGATACAAAAAGGGTTAAAGTGCTCTTGGCATCTCCAGTGAGCCTAGTATAAGGGCAAAACAGCAGAGGGCAAATGATGGCTCAGCCCTTGGTCAGCTGAGTTTATATGGTATTTGGGATCTGCTGGAAGCAGACATCTCTGCTGCCAGAGTATTTTGATGGCATAAAGCCACTCTGATGTGAAGATCTTCCTTTGCACATCACTGTGCTACTGTACACCCCTGTTCTGGAGTCAGCTGTGTCCTTGGGAGTACAGCAATGACACCACCCACCTTTGGGGTGCTACTGACCTTCTCCTGGTATATGCACAGGGTTGTGGTGAAGTTCTTTGAGGCTCAGTGAGGGGTTTAGTGGTCTTAGATGTTTGTTTGCAGAGGGGGTTTGGGCAGGTGGAGATATACTGACCTGTGGTCAGAGACCAGCTCCTGGCTCTGCAAGCTCTTCCTATGTGACCCTGGGCAAATAATTTCTCTGCTTTTCCTCTCTCCTTTATCTGTCTTGTCTATTTAGTCTCTGAGGAAGCTCTTAAGAGCAGAGACTGTATCTTACTCTCTGTTTGTACAGTGACTAACATAACAGGGCCCCAGGCTTCCTGAAGTCCCAAAGATGCTGTTGCAATACAAGTTGTAAATGTTAAAGAGGTGTAAGAATCTGGCCCAGCTCACCCCCATCACCATCTGTTTTTCTATGACAAATTAGTAGTAGGGAAGGAGGCAGCTGAGTGATTAGAACTGTGACCGATGGCTAGACTCCCCAGGTCCTGCTCCTGGCTTTGGCACTGTCACGCTTTGTAACAAGAGCTGTTTAAAAATTTTCCAGCAACATGCTGTTGGTTTTGCTTCCTCAGAGAGTGTCAAATTAGTAAAAACTGAAAATAAGGAGGGGAAAAAAAAAATCAAAAGCATGCCAATTTCAACAAAGCTTTAATAGGAAGATGATTCAGGGGCCCAGGCTTGGAATTCCTGGAAAACCATAAAGCAAGTGACCTCCTCCTCCTCCTCCTCCTCTTGCCTCTTCTAGAGGAGCCATTAGTTAGTGTTCACATGCACTGGGGGAGGCTGTGGTTTGCTCTGCCCTAGTCAGGCCACTTCTGAAGTATTGTGTCCAGTTCTAGGCTCCCCAGTTGAAGAGAGACAAGGAGCTACTGGAGAGAGTCCAGCAGAGGCTAGGAAGATGCTGAGGGGATTGGAGCATCTCTGGCAGGAGGAAAGGCTGAGAGCCCTGGGGATGCTTAGCCTGGAGATGATCAGCCCCAGGGGGGATCTGCTCAGTGCTTATCAGCATCTAAAGCGCAGGGGGCAAGAGACTGGGGCCAGATTCTTTTCAGTGGTGCACAGTGGCAGGGCAAACACCAATGGCCACAAACTGGAACCCAGGAAGTTCCACCTAACCATGAGGAAAATATTTATTTTGAGTGTTCCAGAGCCCTGGCCCAGGTTGCCCAGAGGGGTTGTGGAGTCTCCTTCTCTGGAGAGATTGCAAAGGTACCTGGAGGTGATCTGGGAAAGCTGCTGTGGGTGACCCTGCTTTAGCAGGGGGGGTTGGACTGGGTGATCTCCAGAGGTCCATTCCAACCCCTTACCATACTGGGATTTTGTGAAATCTCAGATCCAGTGGATGTTTTGTATAAAGCGGAGATTGTGGGGCTTGGTAATGTTGTGATGGCTGGGGCCATCACCCAGGGTGCCAAAAGCTTGTTCTTTGTTTGAATTGCACAAGGCACTGATGTGGCCATGGCTTTACCTCCTTTCTGGTAACTTCAGCAGCAGACTCTGCTGTCCCAGGGAGGAAGGAGTTAAGATTGGCTTTATGCTTACAGATTGCAAGGTTTTGAGGTTGTCCCCAGTGGAAAGGGAAAAATGAAAAAATATTTTCTGTTTGGAACAGATAGGGAAGCCATTTCCTACCCAATTCCTTGTGAGAGTGCCTTAATTTCTTATTGTCTCTGTGTGTCCTCTAGTAAGTTGGTTCACTGGTGCTTTTAACTTCTGTAACCTTCCTTGTGCTGTTTGACCAGCATTCTCACTTCTCCTTTGGGGCTGGTACTTCATCTGCTCTGGCTAGAAATGTGGAAGGGCAACTTTAAGTAGGTGGTCTCTGCTCCCTAGGGCTTGGACATTACATGGAGCAGCCTTCAGGCAGCTGTCACCCATCTTCAGCTGCAGGACCAGCTAAGGATCTTTTTCCTCCACAAATAATCACTAGCTTTTGGTCATGCTTGCTCCACATAGCACTTCCCTATAGTGATGCAATCAGCTATGCCAGCTTTCTCCACCACCCAGGACTCTCCTGGAGAAAAGGAATCTTCTGGCTGGCAGGGAATGCAAGCAGCAAACAAGTATGCACCACTGCTCCAGGACTTAACTCTGTCAGGTTGTAATAGTCTCAAATTTTATGAATTTGATGGATTCTTTGCACTGGGAATTTTTAAATATACCCTGCTTGAAGTCAGATTGTTCTTGGCTTCTTTTTAGTAATTCCCTGATATTTGTTGGAAATTATGTCATCCACAGGACTTAAAGAAACAGATAATGGGGAGTCTGCTTTTAGCTACTGCTATACTTGAGCTTCTCTCTGACATAGAGTAAGGCAATCACTGCTAACAATGTTTGTTGTTTTAATCAAGCCATTGAATTACTGGATTGTTTCTATGTTTTTACTCTACTATTCTTGGAAGAGGCTTCCTTGACAAGCAGGTGTTTCTTTCCAAGATCATAATCAGTGCAGAAACCCAGGGTAGTTTGGAGCTGTCACATTTCCACCAACAGTATTTCATTACTATTAATGTTTATGTCTCTATCCACTTAATGAGATTTCTATAGATCATGAGACCCACTTAGTATGTCCTTAACCCCATAATGATAGGAAATGGTACTCTTGAGTGCCAGACTTGTTTCCCTTGTGAGGGTTATAGCATTAACATTTCCTTTCCAAAACCAAAGGCTGTATGTTGCCACATGGATCTGCCATCAGATTCCTGAATGAGTCAGTGCCCTGAATTTTATGGCAACTGGAATGACTACTGTGGTTGAAGTGGAACTTTTCAGCTTCAGGTGTTGCTGTCACAAAGGAGACTAGTGTCTGAAGTGAAGTGGAGCATGCCCATGCAGAAGTGAGCTCATTTCCTAGCTTGGATCTGTCATTTCTTCAGAAGCAGAAGGAAGAGGATTTTTCATCTGTTCCTTCTTGCCTAGAGGAAAGCACATTTAACTGCTTGACACAAGACTTGGAAACCTGGAGCTCTAATCATGCCCAAATTATTTTAGCCACTGAATCCTTCAAGATGCAGTTTAATCACACCTGCCACTACTGTGCAGATTTGCAGGGAAAGGGAAGAGATGTGTCTCCTTTTATTTGCATTATTATCAAACTGAGTTATTTCAGGATGAGGCAAAGGTGTGTGTTTGTTTTGAGTTTTATTTTGGTTTTTATCTCTCCAGGCTCAGACAATTCTGTGAGCCTGTAGCTGTAATTTCAGGAAGAAATAGGTGAAACGAAAAGTAACTTGTAATGTAAAGTTACCAGAGCAGTGTTTCTCCAGCCCCAAAGCAGGAGGCTTGAGAGACAGCTAACCAGGAAAGAAATTCTGCTAGTTCTAGTGCCTGTCTGTTGTGCTGTAATTGCCTGGGTTTATATATTCAAGTGAGGTGTAGGAAAGTATTTTAGTGTGGTTTTGCCAGTAAAAGAATTAATGATGTAGATCCTTTTTTTTTTTTCCCCCCCAGTAATTAATTGCAACTATTTCTGCCCTGGTATGTTTATAAGGCTTAACTGAACCTCCAAGCAAGGAGAAATTTAGCACAAGACATGACTGAAGGAAAGTCACTTTTATCCAAGGGTTTGCTGTAGCTTTTGGTTTGTGCCATCTAACGTGATGGGCTTGGTAGTGGTTTGGTTACTTCAGGATGATTCAGTACTGACATGGGCATCCAAACCTCATTTCACTTGTGTTGATCAATTGATTGCCAAATCCAGCTTTCTGCAGACTCCAAAAATAAAATGAAGCATGACAAGAGAACCCATTGTTAAAAAATCCCTGTAAACACATATCCTGAAGACTTTTCTCCAGTGAGTAGGCACTAACTTTCAGAGCTCCCTCTTAAAATTATTTTTCTTCATGTATTTCAAGGCCACTGGAGGTTTTTGTGTTCCTTCCCTTCTCCCACCTCCCAGTCTCTCCCATAGTCTAACCTTGCCAGTTGGAGCAGGTCCAGAGGAAGCCACAGAAATGATGTAAGGGCTGGAATTGCTCTGCTGTGAGGACAGGCTGAGAGAGGTGGGGTTGTCCAGCCTGGGGAAGAGAAGGCTACAGGGAGACCTTACTGCAGCCTTTCAGTATTTAAAGTTGCCTATAAAAAAGATGGGACAGACTTTTTAGCAGGGCCTGTGGTGACAGGACAAGAGGGGTGATGGTTTTAAACTGTAATAGGAGAGATTTAGACTAGACAGAAGGAAGAACTTGTCACAGTAAGGGTGTTGAGATACTGTCCCAGGTTGCCCAGAGAGGTGGGAGATGTCCCATCCCTGGAAACATTCTGAGCCAGGTTGTTTAGGGCTCTGAGCAACCTAATGTAGTTGCAGATGTCCCTGTCTGCAGGGAGCTAAAGATGACCTTCAAAGGTCACTTCCAACCCAAGCCATTCTGTGGCTTAAGGTGTCTGCAATACCCAAACCAAGTATTTGTTTGGTTTGATGTCCTAGCTCTTAATCTGAGGGCAATGTTATTTTTAAAGTGTGAACTGGTGATGAGCCAATGCTTGGGTTTGAATTCACTCAGAATTTGGGAAACACTTGAGATGTGGTGTAGTTAAGAGCTATGAGTAAAGTTTGACTCTGCAGCCCTAACTTCAAGAAATTCCTGTGTTGCCCAGTTCCAGCAAACTAAACTCACAATGATGAAAATTTACTTTTTCTTCCTACTTCTTATTGTCAGTGCTAGCATAAATCAGCTTCACAGTATCAAAAGGGGAAAAAAAAGGAAAAAAGTAAATACAGCTGTAATTGTAAACATTTGTAACATGAGTTATGGACATGGGATGCCAGAATTTGTAATCTTTAAAGAATATGTTTTTACAGTAGAGAACCTAATACTTCAAAACTGAGTAACAGCATAGAAATTCAGGTGACTTTTCTTTGATGTTAAAGCATACTCAACTTATTCCTTTCCAGGCAAGACAGAACTTCTTCAGCAAGTTGATACATTTTGAAAAACATTTTGATTTTGTTGAATTGTGAGGGCATAGGTATTAACCTGGTGTAAGTGGAAATAGTGATTTATCCCAGATGAAAATCCAGCCCAAAATCTCTAGCATTTTGTTTTCTGTTGGGTTGCACCATATGAGTTATTACTGTTTAGCACTCCTGTAGTCCTGATCAGATCAGTCTTGCCTGGGATTTTGAGAATAAGTACATAATATGATTGTTCGTAGTGGTTGTTACTGTTCATGCAGGTGGTGTAAGTCTCTAAATCAGTCCTCCAGTGTATACTCACACTGCAGAGCACTTTTTCTGTGGCTTCTTCAGTTTTTCTGGGTTTAGTATTGTTGGGAACAGACCTGCTATCTCCTGAGGTTGTCTGGGGGTCTTTGCATTCATAGGAAGCTAAGTTCAAAGGAGGGCTGGGTTAGACAGTGACACATAGATTTCATACTTGTGAAATTAACTTCTAAGAAGGGATTTGAAGTGGAAAAAGTTTGTCACTGCAAGCATCTTGTAATTACTCTTTTATGATTGAGAAGGGGCTTTCCTCTGTGTCTTTTAACTCAGATGAAAGTAAATCTACCTTTGGTTTGAGCTATCCTATAGAACCACAACAATTTCTGAACTTGCCTCTATGTCCTTTAGAACTGACATACACTGCTGTGTAGAAATTAAACAGGCTGTAAGAGCTAAGCTGTAAACCTGAGCAGAATACATGTCCAGAGAAGTGAACAGCACTTCATAAATAGAGAACAGTTTATTCACCATCTCTCCAGCAGCTGATGAACCTGTCAGGCCCAGGAGGACTTTCAGAACAGGAAGTTCTGTGAAGGACAGAAGCTAGTTTGGGTCAGTGATTTACCATTGCTTGTTGTGTAAAACCAGTAGTGTGCTGCCACATCTGCAGAGCCTGATGCAGGAAGCTGCTGGATAATTTGCCCCAGAAAACTTAAGAACAAAAAAACATAGATCTCTAGTTGAGTTCTACTGGCCTCTGAGGGGCATCTAGGTAAGAGAGAAGTCTGCTGGCCCAACAGATGTCACAGCAGGGAGGTTTGGTCTGAAGCCAGGACCCTGGGCTGCATGTGGAAACAAAAGCAATCCTCCCTGCTCTCAAAAAATGTTTACCAGCTGCATACTATCTGACCTGCTCCTTGGATCAGCAGGAGGGGATGGGGACAGGATTCCTTGGGGATGGGATTCCTGTCCCGTGTCCTTTACAGAAGTTGTGAGGAGGAAGCTTGAGACTTACTTTGTAAAGGAAGAATGTATTGAGTTGCTTCATGATGGGCTAGATACTTCTTGTCTACATGGCTCGTGTAGACAAAAAAGGAGCTCATGTAACCCCTTATTTTTCCTTAAGTTACTTATCCATAGGGGTGACTGATTAGTTCAGGGCCAGTCTAAACATTTTCCTTTCCAAAGTTAGTACTTTACAGCAGCTTTGACTGCTCTGGAGATAATCTCCAGACAATTAGCCTCTCCTGTGTATTTTAGCAGAGCTCATCAGTCCAGAGCTACATGCTCAGGGTTGAGCTGAACAGAAGTTCTGCTACTGACACCTGAAAACTGCACTGAGACTCAACTCCTGTACATGTTCAGGTTTGTCAGGGAAGAATATTTAGGTCAATACTGCAATCTAGCATTGGGTTCAGACGAAAGGTTTCCACAGCCTTTAGGAAGAAGCCATCTTACCTTTCTGAAGGACATTATTCATCTGGACCAGAGAGACAGGGGAACACACACACAGTGAATTTTCATCTTAAACAGTGAGACAGTCCAACCTGGCAGAGGCTTGGTCAAATGATGATGCTCATTGCATAAACAGCTTGTGCTTGTTATTGTCTGCACATCCATCTAAACTAGAAAAAAAAAACCTTTCCCCAAGTTAACTGTAGTTTTCCCTCTCATTGTTCATTCCTGTTTGGTTTTTTCTGGTATGTTTTTAAAGAGAAAAGAAACCTGGTTTAACCAATCAGCCTAAGCATGACAGGATCCATATTAGCAGCACAGGTACCTTGGGGTTTAGGTAGGTATTTTTTAAACTGAAAAAAAGGCTAAAGTGGTGTATGAACAGGTTCAGGGCTTCTTATGAAGGGATGAGGTCCAGCTCTACCTGAACAAAACCTCATCTATTCTGTTCATCTTTCAGAAGAAGATTAAGGGGACTGATTTATTATGTATTACAGTAGTCACACACTAGCAAATTCTTTCCAAAGCAAAGGCACTTTCCTTATTCAATTATAAAAAAAAAGAAATGTGTAAGCAGGAATGGACAGGAACTGCTATGTTCTTGGGCTGATCCAGTGTGAACACGTTGCTCTTCAGTTACTCTTCAGTGCTTGGCAACATTTTGGCAGGAAACATTATTTAATTAATTAGCATGGAAAGAATACTCTGCTTTCCTTATAATCAAGAGCTGTTGCCTGTTGGATGCTTCATCACTTCTTACCTACCACTTCTGCACCCTACTCCCTTTTCACTTATGCATGATGCTTTCCCTTCAATTTTGTGAACCAAGTTGAACTGGCAGTAACCTAACTCACTCTGACTCTCAGATGCTGCAGCAGATCCCATGGGATTATTGCTAAGGCATTAAGAGAGATTTGATTTTTTTTTTTTTTTTCAATTAAAACTTCTCTGGACTGGTTTCTAGCCAGTGGCAGTTTCCCCAGCTCCTAAGTTTCAGACTCTGGATGGAGAAGAGTGAAAAAGCTCCACAGTCCACCAGTTCTGAAAGCAACAGCCTGGTCAGCAGAGATTGTCAGATAGATTGGGACACTCCATCAATTTGATGTGGAGACAGAAACCCTGTGGGTGAGTATATGGTGTTGATGCAGGAGAGGATTATAGAGACAAGAATTAGTCAAACATTAGGAAATGGGGTTTTGGCTTGTTTCAGAAATAGTGTGGCCAGCAAGACTGCAGTAGTGATCATCCTTCTGTACTGGGCACTGGGGAGGCCACACTTTGAATCCTGGGTTCAGTTTTGGGCTTCTCACTCCAAGAAGAACATTGAGATGCTGGAGTGTGCCCAAAGAAGGCGAACAAAGCTGATGAAGGATTTCTCCCCCAAAAGGGTTGTCAAGCACTGGCCCAGGCTGCCCAGGGCAGTGTTGGAGGCACTGAAAAGACATGTAGATGTGGTGCTGAGGAACATAGTTTAGTGGTGACCTGGCAGGGCTGGGTTAACAGTTGGACTGGATGATCTTAAGGGTCTTCTCAAACCTAGGTGATTCTATGATTCTAACCACACCCCCCCCCCAAAAAAAAAGAAGTAGAAAAGAAGTGTCTAGTGAATGTATTCAACTCTGCTGAGGTATGGGAGGGTCTTGTTTTCAAGAGGCATCTCATTCCTAATAGGCACCAGGAGCGGAGTGCTTGGAGGGTAGGCACAGCAAGCAGAAGGAAGTCATTATGTTGGGGTTTTTTTCTTATCAGTTCTGCAACTTAAAACTACCCTGCAAAGACGTGCTTGGACAGAGCTCTTCACACTTCCAAACAAAAGAGCTTTTCTCTCTTCCTTCCCCCTCGCCCTCCCCCTCAGTTTGGATGTGCGGCTGGAGAAAAAATGATTGCAGGCATTGTCTGGCAACAACAACCACAGGCTCTCTTCTGGAAACAAGTTGGGTCAGGTTCAGGAGTGCACACAGAGAGAAAGGGGGGGGGGAACCAACCAAGCTCCCTGGCCAGAGAAATAATTCACTCTTGGAAGATGCTTCACCAGTGTTCCTGCTGTTATATAACAACCTCAGCCAAGATCCAGCTATTTCATATTTGCTTAAGCAAGAGAAGTCATAGAGGGAAAACATTACTGTGCTGTGTGAGCTGTGTAGTCATTGGTACTGGGAGAGCTGATAGGCTAACAAAAATAAGCACTAACAAGCATTTAAAATGTGATATCTTATTAGTTCTGCAGTAAATACAGGGAAGATGCTAACAACTAATTCCTGCTCTTAATTTAATTCATGTTGTGAACATGAAAATGAGGAGAGAATGAATTTCTCAGTGGCTGGATCCTCTCACTGCCCCTGTGCATGTCTGCAGTGAAACAAAAGAATCTAAACCTCTGCCTGTGCATGGCTGGAAAAAAGAAGTCTGTGGATTTGAGGGGGTATGGTGACCAAGGGGTTTAATGGAACTGAAAGAAATAATTTGAGTATAAAATGGGGAGCTGATGAGAGCAGTAAAATAATCAGATGCTAAAAGGAGCAAATGCAGTGTAAGGGCTAAAAGCTGAGGAGTGGGAATCAGGCCAGCTGGGGTTCTGCTTCCATTCAAGCCTGCTGTGCGGCTCGGCGTAAGTCAATAAACCTTCCAGTGCTCCACTCCGGCCAGCTGCAGAATGGGAATCATAAAAATATTATTCCCTGTCTCCCCAAACTGTGGTGAGCCACAGAGATGAGTATTGAGTCAGAGGGCTGTGAGTTGAGAAAAGGCAGATTTCAACTTTCCCAAAGTTCAGAAGTTTGCTTCCAGTTCATTTCTATTTGGGAGGCTCAACACCACCTATGCGATTGTAAATCTGTTCTCCTCCCACTTCTGGAGCTGGTAGGTGTCTGTTGGCCTAATCTTGTCAGCAGACAAGGTGCATTTTTGGCCACAACAGTGTTGTTACGAGTCCAAGAAGCATGTTACAGTTTGGGAACTGTGGCAGCAGGGAGAAGCTTGCACAGCTGAGGGTGAAAAACTGAAGCAAAACCATGGGACTAGTAGTTAAATTCTTGACATACTTCAGAGATCTCTCTCAAACAACTCGCTCAGGATCCTACCAGCTCATATCTCAGGAGCCCACACTCTATACTTTGAAATTGTGGCAACATCTTTCCTCTTCAGATTGTTTTGCAGCTCTCAGCTGGAGTGTGCTCTAGAGCTCAGGCATCACTAAGAGATACCTTTGTGCTTATCTCTCTGCACCCTGAGGTATGGCACTGAAGTGGATGAGGACTGTTCTCAGTGCACGTAGCTGTTCACAACCATAAGTCCAGGTTGGAGGTTAAGCTTACACAGCAAAGGGCCAGTTGGGACACTTAAAATACTACCCAATGTTGCTTTGCTAAATTGTCTTTGAATTGTTTCTAGCTACAAATTGTTTTTCCTGTTCATTTTCATCTCTGATTCTGGGTTGTAGTTAGAAACAGAAGTGCTGAAATACAAATCGAGGCTTCCTGGTGTAGTTAGCTCAACACTGGAGTCTCCAGAGGTTGAGATAAGTTCCAGAGATTATTCCAATGGTTTGTTTGCTCATGGAAAGTAATTTCCAAGATCTCTGTGTAGTTCAGAAGGTGAAACAATCAATTAAATATGCTGGTGTGGATGCACATCAGAACATCCCTGAGGAGGTTAATGGGACAGAATGGTTAAAAATAACCAGGAGCCCTGTCCAGTAAAGCTGCAAAGACCACACCAGTTTGGACATCCAATCTTCACAGCTACAACTGCAATGTCTCCTGTCTTTTGTGTGTGATGTGCAAACCAAAAACACAAGCAAGAGAGCAGCACAATTATTGTGTCAGAGTAGAATGTACATTTTCCTCAGAGCGTAAATTAATTTTGCACTCCAAAGCAATTGTAAATGTTCACATGCAAGATGTGGACTTCTTCCTGAGTCTGGGTAGCAGTTGGGGTTTTTTCACACAGCCCTCACTCAAAGTCAGCTGTATGGGAAAGGTTTACAGTGTGCTGGAAACAGCAAGTTCAAATCAAGGGTAAACCAGTCCTCCCAGTCCAGCCAAAGCCACAGGGTGCTCCAAACTCCAGTCTACTGCAATATGGGAAACAAACTACTGTGCAGTAAACTGGAAAGACTATGTTTTTCCTGTTGCTGCTCTTATATGGCTTCATTTTCTTTCAGCTACAGAATAGGGTGAAAAATCTGAGATAAAAGAAAAAGAGGAAGAAAAAAAATCTGTTCAGTTACAGAATGACCAAATTTTCCAGGCTCTTAAGTTCACAGGGCTGCCAAATAGTGAATTTAAAGACATTTTAACAAACTACTAGTTGAGAAGATTTTTTTTTTCCACGTCCTACAGTTCTTTACTTCTTTATATATATTTTATTTTACATTTGGCAAGATGGCAGCCTGAGCCCCAAAAGTCATCTTATTTTAGCTAACTCAAAGCAATTTTAAAGTTCTGAGTTGACTTTAGAAAGGTCTGACTTTTTTGGTCTAATACTAGGAGATTAAGTCCAGGTCTGCACATGCATATTCTGTAACAGTAAAATCTTTTGGGAATTCTCCACGTTCTAAGTTTCCCATTAAGTTCTGAAAGCAGAGTTTTGCCTCTCTTATCTTATTGTCAAATGGTTATTTATCTTTTTTTGTTGTTTTAAATAAATTATATGTAAAGCAGGAGGAGTTTCACAGCCAGTCACCTGTGTGCCACTGAAGTTAGGAGACAGTAAGGCTGATGATTTACTGGAAGACATTATCTTTTCTGCTTTAGATGGAGAAGACTGAACTATCATCTGATTGACCATTTGTTTCCTTGCTGGTCACCAACAGAGCTCCCTGCATCCTGTGCAGTGCTGTGGCAGGGCTCCAAGGCACTGTTTGGCTATCAGTTTATTCAGTAGATTTTTCATTCAAAATCCCTCTTGAGCTTTTTCAGTATGGCTCTCATAAATTATTAGTTGGCTTTGAGTGCTGGCTGTAAATGTTTGGGCCTTTATTTGAGCATTAAAAAAAAAGAAAAAGGCCTGGGAACTATTTCAGGGAAAGTATTATTAAGGAATTCTATGTGATAAAAATCTGCTATTTGTTTTGGTTTTTAACCAGGGTTTGTTGGGTTTTTTTTGTTTTGAGGGAAAGGCAGGGAGGAGGTTGGTGGCAAGGAGAACCATTCATATCAGAAACAATGTCCTAATGACCTAGAGTAGTGAGCCTGTCTAGAAAACAGGGTTTTAAACATCAAAGAGAAACCTCTAGAGCCAAAGAGGGAGATCCCCATGGATGGCAGCAGAGGGTCTCCAGCAGCCGAGCTGGCAGCCTGCTCCTGGTGGAAGCAAAGGTGAAGGTTTCATTAAGGAAGCATTTCAGACAGCCAGCAGGCACACCCTGACTTCCAGGACAGAAGTGTTATCCTTACTAGCTCCTTGGATACAAATCAAGATGCAAGCAATCCTGGGAAGTGGGCAGAACATGCTGGAGTCCTCAAGCAAGGGTCCTCCTCAGGGTGATGCTCCCCACATTTTCCAGAGTTGTCCAATGGATTTTCCACACTGTGGTCCTCAGCATCTTCCTTCTCTGTGTTAATTCCCTCCTCACAGTGTTTCTGGTGGTACATTAGTCTCTGCAGGTGTGGTTGTGAGTCTCTATTGGTGTTGCTGGTTGTGTTGTGGAGCTCAGTGTTCTCCCCTACAGCTTCCCAGATGTTCTTGGTAATCCCAAGCTTGATCCAGTCCTCAAGAGACAATCATGGCTAGGATGTTTGACCTGTGTCTCATAAAGCCACATGACAAACTATCACAGCAATTTGTCTGGAAGTTGTCCTAATTTCAGGCACATTTATTCTTTCTCTTAAAAAACCCCAACCAAACCAAACAACAACAAACCAAAACCTTGACCTTTTCTGTGGCCAAAGTAAGACCTTCTAAAATCACACATTCCTATGGTAGAAGAGGGTAGTGGAGAGGGAGATGCTGATCTTCTCATCTGGTCACCAGTAATAGGACACAAGGAAATGGTTTGAAGTTGCATCAGGGGAAGTTCAGGCTTGACATTAGGAAGAGGTTCTTCACTGAGAGGGTGGCTGGTCACTGGAACAGGTTTGCCAGGGAAGTGGTCACAGTATCAAGCTTGTCCAAGTTCAAGGAGAGTACAATGCTGTTAGTGATTTGCTTTAGTTTTAGGTAGTCCTGTGGGGAGCAAGGAGTTAGGACTCAATGATCTTGATGGGTCCCTTCCAACTTGAGATAGTCTGTGATTCCAAATAACAGTATAAAAAGTAAATAAAACAACTTGGTTATCAGAAGGAAACGACTTCTGAAGTGGAAAACTACTTGGTTTTTTTTCTGAAGATGAAGTAATATCATAGTTCTTTACTGAAACATGTAAAAATACTGGGGGGTTTTTTCATTTTCTGTTTTTAGTAAGAATGTGTGAAGTGCAGGTCAGATGTCTAGGGAAGCTCATTAAATGATTATTTACTTTTTTCCTGAATGATGGTACAGTGTGTTGTTTCTGGGGCTGCTTGCACAGAGGAAGGACTCTACAGAGCCCAGCAGAACCCAGATTTCCTTCACCAAATAGGGACTCAAGAGAGGGGACTTTATTTCCTAAGTTTGATTTTCTCTAAAGCTTTCTCACGAAGCAAAGCCACAAGCTCTATGTCTCACCTTAAAAATGCAGATTTGAGTACAGTCATGTGGTTACTGTGCACAGGGTTAATGAAGGAAGACCAAGTTGATTTGAACTTGAAAAGTTCGGTTCAATTCCTAGCTTTTTCCCCAGATATTATTTTGTGTGAGCACAGGCAAGACATTTAATCTCTCCATATCTCAGTTCCACATGTATAGGACAGGAATGAAAACACAAGCTTTGTCCCACCCCTTTTTTTTAATGCTCATCTATTTAGATCATGCATTTTTCAAGGCAAGAGCTGTTTCTCTCTGTGTATGTGGACAACTCATAGCTCACTGGGGCTCTAATCTCAGACCAGACCCCTAAATGTTATTAGTGTGTAGTAATAGTAGTAGGAATAATAACAACAACAATAAGAGATGGAACTGAATTTCTGGCAGGCAGCTCTGGGCCATTACACATTCAGGAGTATGAAATACAGTTGAGCCCAAGACAGCTATTTTTATCCAATCTATCAGTTTGGCAGGGCAACCAAATTTGGGCTTTGCAACTACAAACCATGGCTTTCTCTCTGGGGTTTTCTTCTTCATCTCCACACAGTTCTGCCTGTGACTGGCACTGGTTTAGAGCTGGCTCCTTGTGGGATCTACCCTGCTGCAAATAGTGTTTGGAAATCCGAAAACAAGAAGGTTTCTTTAATTAACTGCAAAGCAGAGCCCATCATCTACTTGATATGAAAAATAGACCAAATTACAGTGGTATTCATAGCCTGCTGGAAGGGTTGGTTGTTTTGGAAAAAAAATGTTTTTGAAGGAGCCTTGCCAAGAAACTGTTCTCTCAGGAAATGATAAATGGCAGTTTGGAGACTCGAGTGGCCCATGCTGTATGTATGTGTCTTGGTAACTGCTGACTCAATTGTGTGTGCTCCTGATGGCTCCCACATTCCCAGCACCGGGAATTTACAGTCCTGATTCACAAACTCATTACTGTCCTGCAGCTTAGGGCTTTACACATGGCCTCGGGCTTGTTTTATCTGAAAACAATACCAAAGACATTTCTTTAAATTACACTTCAGATAACCTTTTAGTTATCATTACTTTTACTGAGCATGCTAAAAACCTTGCCATTTCTGTTCCAAAACTGTAGTTCCTTGGAATGTACCCTGCCAGGTTTGATGCTTCCTGTTTAATTCTGGTGGTGTTTTGGGGTATTTTTTCCCCCCTTTTAAAGCATGTTTTCTATGAAGTTGTGAAGTTTCAGGAAATGTAAATAACAGAAGAATGAAGACATGGCTGGAATTTGCATGGCAGGGTTTGTTTCTTTTAAAAAAGAAGTAAAAGAAAACACTACTGTGCACTGAAGAAATATCTGCCTTAAAGAATGCACCCTTACTCATCTAAGTTCTTTGCAGCAGGATTTCCTATTTACTGTGTACTGTTACTATAGGGGATCTGTTGTATGCAAGTGGACAAGCCTTTGGTGTGTACTCTTCTAAGTGCTAACTGTGATCTGTGTTTTCAGGCCATTTATATTATCTTAATCCCATTGACATCAATAAATTCACTCCTCATTTACTCTGGAGTGAAAGAGAAGCAAATTGGGACTATTGTATATTTAGGAGACACTGTTGTGAGGCATGTCTTGATCCTGAGTCACAATAGAGGGGGAGAGGGAAGGTTTTCTGATGTTGCCTCCTGCATCTGACTGCAAAGGGTAGAAAAAATCTGCATCTACACATCAGTGAAAATCTGTACTCTGTGAGTGAGAATGACAGGAGGAAGTACAGATTAAAATCCAGAGATAATTTGACAGAAAATTAATTGGTTTACCTTGACCAAGCCTCTACCTTGGCTATTAGAGTCCCTAGGCACCTTATGAAGAATTTGTCTGTTTGGTCATTTGCATCCTTGAAAACCTTTGTAGCATTCCCGCAGGAGGCAGTTGTGAAAATACTGAACTCTTCAGAGATCCCTTCTGTGCCCTTGCTCCATTATTTTTCTACCCTTGCTCCTGTTCTTTGCTCTTTCTGAACAGATTCTTCTCCTGCTCCCCTTTTGCTACCCCTGCTGGGTGGTTCTGGGGTGCAAGTGTGTCTGTGAACCTTGCCTGCCCCATTGATGCTCCTCACCTTTGGTAGCAACAGTGTCACTGTTGTATTGAGAACAGTGTGACACCTTGAAGTGTATTTAACTGAATGAAGCTTTGACCTAAAATAACTTCCCACTCTATAATTTCCCAGGGAGAAATCTGCTGATGGGTTTTCCATGCGGTCTGAGAGATGAAGAGAAGGGGAATGTAGAATGCAGATATCTCTGGCCCCTCTGACCAGTTAGATGCTGATTTCTATTGGTTCACCAAGGTTTGCATACCAAGCTAAAGGAGGTACCAGCACAGCCTAGCAGCAGCGTGAGCAGGGACTGCCTGGGGAGAGCTACAGCTGACTTCAACCAGGGAGCTACAGCAGTGAAGAAAGGAATGCTGACCTTAGCATTTCAGTTCCAGTGTAATTTTAGGTGCATAAGTAGCAAGGGAGTAAATTAAACTATTTGACATTTCTTACATGTTTACAAGTTTTCCTGGGTCAGGTATTGGTTGGTATACAGCGACAGATGCAAAAAACCCCTGTTGTTTACTTGGAAGCCAGAAGGACTTATGCATAAATCTGAAAATAATACTAACCTTCAGGTAGCAACAACAGTATCTGACTGCTCTCTGTTTTCTCTACTCATCCAAGTGTTCTGGACTGTCTTCTTGTGTCTAGCAGTGAGGTATTAGAGTCTTTCACCTTTAGAGACCTCACAGTGTGAGTGTATTTGCTGGTTGCCTAGATTTGAAGTGTCAGAATGAGTGCTCTAGAAACAGAATGATGACTGTCCTCTGGGGAGGCTGATTTCAACCTTTTGCCATGAGCAATGACCCTGGGTGAGTGAAGTGGGTAATTAGTACAGGTGTTTGCTGGACCAACAAAAGCATTTTTAGGTGCTGGGACTGTCTGCAAAGATTGAGTTTGTGTCATTTTCTACACATGACAAGCTGTTTTGTCCAGCACAGATGTACAAGCCCTAAGTTAAGTGGAGAATTATAAATAGACCATAGTTACAATACGTAAAGATAGAAACCTCATTTTGACCTCTTGTATTGTGCAGTCAGTGTTACAGAAAGTTATAGACTCTGTGTTTTGCATGCAGTTATTCCCAAATACAGGGATCTTCCTCTCTGGAAAGCTCACTGGGAACTGAGCACACTCAAGGAGTAAGGGGAGTGTTGAGCACCTTACAGCACTGTATCACAAACAGGTTTGACAAAGTTTGACCTATGTGAAATATTCATATGGTAATGTTTCCCTGGAAAAAAGACATTCCTAGGTGGAGAAATGTGATTTAAACAGGCACCTTCTTCAGCCAGGCACTGATTTTGCCCTTGTGCTAGATGCTCTGTTGTGCTGCAGGAGGGGGGGAAGGGAGGAAATAAATAAATAACTAGAAATGCAAAGAATCAAGATAAAGTGATATTTGTGATGATGTGTCTGTACATCTGCACATCATCTGCTGGCTGTGCATTTATTAGTTTTTCAGTCAGTGGAGCTGTTATATAAATAATGCATATCAGAGCAGGTCACACATGGTCTCCTCACTTGCACATGTACTCTGAGAGTATTGTCTGAGCCAGCGAGGAGCAAGTGCAACCAGACCTCCTCTGGCTTCTCTGTAAATCAGCTCTTACAAGACAGTGTCAGACACTGGTGTTGTCACAACAGCCCATGTACCAGCTAGAGAGATGCACTGGTGGGGTTGTTGTGGGGTTTTCAGACACTGTGGCCACTGTTCCTGATTCAGACATCATTTTCTGTGGGACCTGAGGTATGAATCATTTAATCTTCTTTTGTTTCCGACTCCTCATCCATGAGTACTGGGTATCATAAAGCATTTTGAGGCTTGGAGGTCACAAATGAAAACAGAAGCACTTGGTATTTTTATCCTTTCTTATTATTCCCACTGTTGCTCAGCATTTATCTTAAAACTTAGTGGTAATTTGAGAAGATGATTTCTTGATTTGAAAAGACCATTGCTTTAATATATAGATCAAAATTCAGGTTCTGTAAAGTAAAAAGGAGCAACTTACACCTGAAAGGAACTGTGGTGCTTGAGACTGAATTTAACCCACATACCAGAGCAAAAACTGTTCACCAAATCACATAGAGCCATTCATAAAACCAGATGAAAATGTCTTCATTAATTCAGAATAATGTTACCATTTTAATCTGTGAAGTCCTTAGCAGGTGCTATCTGACAACCATTTCTCAAAGATTGCATGAATGGGTGTGAGTCAATTTCTCCAAGGGAGCTGGTTGCTCTTGCTGTTGGACGGAGGGAAAGATACAACTTAGCAAGAGATTAGCAGAAGAAAGAAAATAAGTAACTTTGTAGTAACCTGCTTCACTCTTTCAAGCAAAACATGCAGAGGGAAAACAAGAAATGTCTGCAGCTAAACCAGTTTGTGTGCTGATGCTAGGATCTTCCAAGTAAAACATGGTCTGGCTTCTTTGAACATAAATGATCGCTCTCCAGGAGGAGCAGGCTGCAGCTGCTGATCCTCTGGTGTCCCCTTCCCACAGTGTCACTGCCAATCCATCCTAGAGATGACAATTAAAGTGATGTCTTTCATCACCTGCAGCCACTGAAAGTCCTGTAGCACCCTTTGTCTGTCTGAGGGTTGGGTAGCTTCCTTCTGCCACAGTGGTGTTCTCCTATGCTTTCATCATCACTACTCTTTGTTCCTGTCTGCTGAGTGTCACCATGTGCTGTGAAACAGATGCTGCCTCCCATCGCAGAGAAGCTACTTTTTGGTATTGATTTAACAGGGGCTAGGGCAAGGGAGAGATCCAGGTCCATTTCCATGCTCTTTCTTTGTGCAACCCATAACAGTTCTGGTAGGAGGTGGGAGTGTAGAAGGGAAACATCACAAAGCTTTATGTGCAAGTTTGTCATCACCTCTGCCTGAAGGATCTTCCAGTTTTTCATCATGTCTAAGCTCTATGTACTGTGTTAGCTTGTGTAGAAGCCTCCTCTGTCATAGGATAAAATTGCAAAGCCCAAATCCTCTTTGTTTTGAACAACAATGATCATCCTTATCTGAAGAACTAGGCTACTGCCTGTGAACCAGGAGAATGGCAAGAGCTGGATGCACACCTAACATCTGGAGCTGGGCAGATCACTTAGTCTTCAAGCCTGTCATGATGATTAATCAGCTAGGAGAGACTGTGAGCCTTTTGCTTCCACCACTGAGCAGTTGCTTACACTGCCAGTCGATCTACTTTTTGAGTAAGCAGTCCAAATAACTGCCCAACCTGGCTGTATTCCTAGAAGGGGTTACTGACAAAGGATTTTTTGTTATCTTTGTCATCTGTTTATCAGAAACATTTGTTTACTTTTGAAGTCATTATAGCTTAAAATGTTATGGAGAAGAACCTTGATATTTTATGTGACTCAAAACCAGAGGGACACCTTCAATGGAACCAGTTTGGAAAGTTAACCCATGTAGAACTTGTTACTGGAAGCAGCCAAATGATCTCTTAGTTTCCAAAATTAGTTAAGCCCCCAAAGTGTCAGGAGATTGGCTTAAAGCCTT
The DNA here is from genome assembly GCA_013399015.1 of Galbula dea. Classification (NCBI taxonomy): domain Eukaryota; kingdom Metazoa; phylum Chordata; class Aves; order Piciformes; family Galbulidae; genus Galbula; species Galbula dea. The sequence continues at coordinate 836,442 of VWZX01011307.1, forward strand.
AAAGTCATATTCAAGCAAAACAAACAAAACCAAAACCAGATATCAGTGTTTCTAAAATCTAGTTTCTAAGGCTTTGGTGTACACTGATGACCTGTTTTGAAGGTGTCCTCTGCAACAATGGTTAGAGGCTAAGTCTGGAAATTGCACCAGGTATTCTCACACAGCTGGTTGACTTCAGAACTTGGAGTTTAAAGAAAAATGTCTACAATTACAAAATGCATAACAAAATAATCATTTCATTTCCCCCAAATTCAACTGGCAGAGCTGTTGAACTCCTACAGGCATGGTAATGACTCTGTGTGACCCATGAAATTTGACTGAAAACCCTTCTTCATTAGCAGTTGGTTGCCTTTGTTGTAGTTTTGCTCCTGATATCCATAAGATCTCCTAGTTTGCTTTTATGAAGAGTACCGTGACAGCCAACAAGCAGTTCTTTTTCCTTTTAAACTTGGGTTTCTACTGGTAAATATATTACTTGCTAGTTCACTTGTTGGTTGTTTGCTGGCTTGTGATTGTTTGTATCTGCCTCCACTTTTCAGTCAGTAAACAAATGAGATGTGGCTTTGGGGTGTACTGGGCAACTTGATTTTAGAGGGTGCAGAGCTCTTGCATCTTCTCTGGCTTTCAGTGGTTTGGCTGGGTGCTGTCATTTCTACAAAATGAAAACATGTTTATTTTTGGACTCTTCTGAGATATTTCTGAGGCTATGCTTCCTCCAAATCCAAGGGCAGTTGGGAGGGCTGGGGGAGCAGAGCAAGCTCACAGACTTTTTATCACCAATAAATTTCACCTCTGATCTCTGTGCAGCCCCTGGGAATGAGAAGTGCCTTTGGAATTGTGTGTGGTTTTCTTTCGTTCCACTGAGCTTTCCCACTGAAATTTTCTGTCTTGCATCTGTGTCTTTGTAAAGCTTCATGCAATGGCAAAACAAGAGGCCACTTCCTTTCTGAGGAGCAAACTCAGGCATACAAGAACACAGCCTTGGTTTTGTGTGCTCAGAAATGGATGCAAACTTGCCACTTTATTCATCACCAGGATTCCTAACCTTCAAATGCCATGGCCCATAAATGACTTCTCCATAATCATATCTATCAAAGTTTTTCTGGTCTAATTATTCATGCTGAGCTTGTTCCCTAAAAATTTCTCTTGAAAGAATCTTTTTCAAGGTTTTTCTTTTGAAAACAAATTCGTGACCACATCAAACAGAGATTCATGTTGCCGTTGGTTTAATTACCAGCAGCCCTCAGGGAATCTCAAAACTCACTGTTGTTATAATTGCTTTTCTCCCTTCCTCTCCCCCCACTCCGTTTCCCCTTCCATTTTTGATTGCTGCAGAAGTCATCACTTGGTTCTTATTTCTTTTAAGCTCACCTTAAGTACAGAGGAGTTCATGTTCTTTTTAACCCATAGAGCAATGACCAAATCCTAAATAAGGAGTAGATTATGAATGCTAATAAATGGAACTGGCCCAAAATCTTTTTTGTCTTGAAAAAAAAAACATTTGAACACCTCTATTTTTTTAACATCTTAAGCAGAGAGCAGATCACAGTGCCCTTCCCTACTCCTACCATGCCATGAGGTCAGACCCATAACCTGTGGATGTGTCTGCCTTTGGATTCCAGCCTGCACCTAGCCTGGCTTTCTCCCTTGGCAGAGCAGCATGGACACCTCGTTGGGGTGAGGTGGGAAGCATAAAGTCAGCGATGCTGACCGAGCTCGATGTGCTCCACAGCACGGTTGCTCTAAAGAGAGCAGCAGATCTCCAATCTGGTTTGAATTAGGAAAAATGTTTGAGAGAGAGAAAGGAAAAAAAAAGGAACTGTTTCAGAGCAGGGAAGTGAAAAATAACAGTTTGGAGGAAGGAGGAGAAATTGTCAGGCAAAAACTGAACAGTTAAAGGTGAAAAATGCATTTCTAACAGTGGGGATTATGAGTGTATATCTTATCCTTTCTGTTGCTTTTTGTTTTAAAAAAAGTTTTGGCAACTGAAGTGCATACTGTGATGATCCAGAACAAGAACAGCTACTCAGTGGTGAAATTATCAGCAGTCCTCCAGCAAGAGGTTATTAGTCATAGCCCCAGTATCATACAAGGGCCAGAGCCAAGGATTCAAGAAGCAAAACATTCCCCTTTGGAGAGAGGTCAATATTAGTCACTTTTGTTTTCTTTAATTGATGAGAGTGGTGGGGAGGGTTGGAGTTTATTGTGTTGTGGAGGAGAGTTTGGGACATATTTTTACACTAGTTGGGTCTTTTGTTTTTAACCCTAAAGTGTGTTACAAATATGCCACTGATCCACAATGGAAATGGGAACCTACAGCTAGGAGAAAGCTGTTGTCTGATAGCCAAACTTCTGAAAACAAATGTATGGAGTGATGTTCAGAGGCTGTACTGCTGTGATTAAACCAGCAGAAAGAGTCCTCCAGGGGCAAGTACCACAGGGAGTTTTCTTCACATCTGTGGAACTGATGCAGCTGAAATATATAAGTGCCTGTTTGCTAAACAGAGAGGCTTTATTTCCTCTACAGATAGGTACCAGGGTGTTCAACCAGAAGGACCTAACGTAGGAATGTTTTGGTGAGCAAGAAGGTGATTGAGAATGAGAAAGTAATCAGTTTTTCAGCCTTCTGTCTCATTAAAAACCAGGAAAGGACTTTGCAGTTTTCTTTGAGATCTGAAGATCTGCCCAGGACAGGGAAAAAGATTTCTAAGGTTTGGTTACTGCTCCTCCTTCCAAACTGAAGATGTTTAGTGTGCCTGAAGGTGGAACATTAGCTTTGCTGCCTCAGTTTTCCCCACTTGGTGCTTGCAATAATAGTACACATCTACTGCAGTGTTCTACCATAGAGGTACACAAGTTCACACAGTGCTGTGGCTGTCAGATGCACAAATGACCACCATTTATTCTATAACTATACCCAAAACCTTCATAGACTCATAGATTTGTTCTGGTTTGAAGAGACCTTTAAGATCATCAAGTCCAACAACTGTTAACCAGCACTGCCAGGCCACCACTAAACCATGGCCCTCAGCACCACATCTACATGGCTTTTAAACATGTCTAGGGATGGTGACTCCACCACTGCCCTGGGCAGCCTGTGCCAGGGCTTGACAAACCTTTTGGGGAAGAAATTGTTCCTGATGTCCAAACTAAACCTCCCCTGGGACAACTTGAGGCTGTTTCCTCTTCTCCTATTGCTTTTTACTTGGGAGAAGAAACCTACCCCTACCTTACTCCAACCTCCTTTCAGGTATTGCATAAAGACAAGGGATTTTTTTTTTTCCTGGTTTCTTTGAAATACTTCCCTTTTATTTCTTCTTATCTCAACACAGTTTGAGATGCTCCATAAGGCTGAACTTCAGTTTAAGGGTAATTTGGAAAACTGCTTATGGTGATGATGCATCTTCTGGATGCATAAACCACTCATACTTTTGATATCATTGATGGACTTGTAAGGAAAGACTCCCTCTCTTCTTGCCAACTAGTGTCTTATTTTTAAATGGAGATGCAAGACAGTTGTGTTTGGTCAAAGAGACTTAATTTCCTGAGGGTGGGGATGTATTAAATAAGATAAGCAAATTCTTGAAAAATCCAGAGTATTTGATTAGGGGAATTTTATCTTCTTTAGTAGCTTCTGATAAAAGTTATATTTAGAGACAAGATCCTAAATTTCACTTTTCTGGCTTCATGCAAAGAGAGGAAAATATACTACGCTCTCTTGTTCATCTACAGTTACTCTGTTAGTTTAGAGGAAAGGGTTAAAGAATTACATATCTGACCTTTGTAATATTTTGGAGGGAAAAAAAAAGCTGTATCTAGAGGCAGTGCTGGGCCAAAGACTGTAGATTTTGGACACTGTCCTAACTTGAAAATTTCCATGTGTTTTTAAGTCATCTCATTTATCTACCACAAGAGTCAACCACAAATTTTAATTGCTTGGCTCTAGCTTTGTGGATGCCAGATAGATCTGTGAGCATCACGCCCATCTGGGCATGCACTCAGTGGATGATCAAGAGGAGGGACTTCATGGCACAAAGCTACACCTAGAGCTGAAAAGATTCTCAGGAAGAGTTGATTTACAATGATTTGGGTGGTTTAAATAAGCCACATATTTTTGCAAGAAGTTGTTAATAGCGGCAAGAAAAGCTCTGAACTGAGCTCACTGAACTCATCTCTCTCTTTTCAAGTCACAGCCATATCCAGTCTTCTTCTTACTGTCTCCTTCAGCCACATCCATCGTGCTCCTCATTTCTGTTTTGACTAGCAGTGTCAAAGTGGAAAGGTCATTCCTTTCCAGCTTTTTTTTACCCTCAGGCCTTTCTGAATCCTCTCCACTTCTTAGATAAGCACTGCCCCGAAAGCTTTCCATTGTTTGAGGTCTTCTACAGTCTAGCAGTCTATGGTCAAGTGTATTTTACTCCCCCATAACTTAGTTCTTCCATTTGCCAGTGTCTTACCAACCTCCTTGTTAGAAAATGTATATATATGTTCATCCTTGCTTCCTTTAATCAAGCAGCAAGTTATAGACAGATAATTTTATGAAGGTGACATATAAAAACCAAATCAACTTGTGTGTTTTTAACTTTTGATTTCTGTTGTTTTCTCCTATTTTTTTAAGATCTTCAAGGAATTGCTCTTTTACATAAGCACAGCATCTGTTCCTGCTGCTTTCTTTGTAGGTCTCATTGAGTAGTTCCTCTTCTACCTGAGGTTTTGCCTGCTCCTGATCTGCAGCATTTATTTGCACAAGGATTATGAACATAAGTTGTGTGTAAGTGGCTGGAAATAGTCAAAGATAGCTGTGAAGGTTTCTGTTTTGCTGAGGAACATCTTCAGCTGCTCCTGAAGGCTGTATCTTCATTTTCATTGGGGGAAAAATGGCAGCATCATAAAAGAGACAGTTAGAAAAACATGCTGGCAAGAGTCAGTGTTTCGTGACATATATGCTGTATTTCATGTGATTTATATAATCACATGTCATTGAAGTGGCTTTTTCATGTCAGTTTCTTGGGTTTTGACCTGTCAGAACATGTCTCTTACCATTGTCTGTTTCAAATAGAATTCAAGGGAGATGTCTAATGTGAAAAATGGCTTTATGGTTGTGATCTACACTCTTTCACTCATGTGAAAATCCACATGAAAGAGATGGAGCTGGGTGAATAGTTAACCAGTGTGTGTCATATCTCCAGAAACTTTGAGGAAGCTTTTAGAAAAAGATGTTTTGCTTTGGGGAAAGGAACATTTGAAAAGGACAAGTAATCCTCTGCAGTGTAGTTAGTTGCTTATCAAAATTGCTTTCCCTATTCTAACAGAAGGACAGAATGCATAAATCAGCCCTGTCAGTTCTCCCATTTCCTATAGCTCAAGCATCTGGTTCCCTAGAGCTTTTGCTGCACAAGTAGAACAAAATTCTTCAAACAAACAAAAATGACTCTAAAATGCCAAGACTGCAATAGCAATCCAACAGCCCCATGCTGGTGGTGCCAGATTGTTTTGCTTCCCAACATAATTAAGAAAAATATGTGACAAAACAGAGCTTCTCTACAGTGCATCAGGAATTTGCTGTGGCAAGTCAAGCCCTTTTTAATAGCAGTTCACAGATATCAAGGTAACTTCTGGAGAATCAGAGCCAGAGAGCAGCTTATAAATCCTGGTTGTTTCTGAGCTCTGACCCTGACTCAACGACTCAGAAGTTTCTTCCCAGTTCAAGGTCATCATCCTCTGTGGAAAGCACAAGCATCGCACCCTGTTTAATGGTGAATTTTCAGCAGCCATTTAAGGGTTACTACTACAAAACATAAAGGACTTTTTTTAAACATTTTTGAGAAGTGCAGGAGAAATATTTTATCATAAAAATACAGAGCAAGATAAGACCAGAAGCAGTCTCAGTTTACTGAAAAAATAGAACAACTTTTGGTGTCCCAAAAAGAAGCAGCTTGGCACTGATAGCTTTAGGCAAGAGAGCTGATATTTAGGGCACAGTGTGTAACAAGTGCCTTTCTTTCTAAAGATGCTTTTTGTCTCCAAGTTATCCATTCTGTTTGTCAGCTATGACAGTGGTTACAGTGTTCACATAATATTTTCATTGACTAGAAAGTGACTTGCCACATGCAACCCTCAAAACATAATCATTTTGTTCCTCAGAAGCTCAGCCTTTGTATTTTTCTAGCAATGAGTAATCTTCTAGTGCAGGAGAGTGTTTTCTCACTGGCTCTACTTCCTCTCTCCTTCCCCCAAGACACCACCCTCATATTCCCTTCTCTGGCCAGCTCTCAAGAGAAAGTGCAGACAGTCTGGAGAACAAATCTTCCTTCATACAGATTACATTCTCCTATAAACACCTCAGTGAGGAGTATATAACCTCCAGCAAGTCTCCTGCCTAATCTCCAGCAACAAAATAAACACATCAGAGCCAGAAGCACTGATAAGGAGATTCACAAGCATCTGGGATCTTGGGTACAACAAACAGAAAGACGACTTTTTCCATTATCTTTCAAGAGTCATGTACCTGAAGAAAGAAGCTTTAATAATACTGAAATTTTTGGTCTTTCCTACCACTATTATAGAGCAATGTTTAAAATGAATCCTCTATGAAGATGCCCATACCTAGAAATAAAAATATTGAGCTACCGAAATGTGTGGGGACTGAGCAAGAAGAGGAGACAGGGAAGCTACTCTCTGAAACTTTCTCAGATACTCCCAAGAACTTAAATGGGATGGATCTCACCAAAGAAAAATGTGATTTATAACCACATCTTTCCTTGCAGAACACATTCACTGTTTTCTCAAATACTGCCTGATACTGCTACCTTCCTTCATATCGTTGCCACTAACAGATCTCATAAGTTCTGGAATATCTTTTCTCTCTTACCTTTTCCTTAACTGAGTCATTAATGTGCCTGGCAATGAATTTTTTGACAAAAAGAATGTATTTGTGTGTTTTTCTGAAACACAAAGCTAGCCTATAACTGAGTTTATTCCCAAATAGCAAACACATTGGGGATTCTATGCAGCACAGCTTATGAGGATGCACAGATGAAGAAAGCATCGTTTTCTTTCCCTAGAAGTTTGCTATGCTGCAGAGCAGTAGGGTCCTCCTTATTCAGAGGCCACCAGGAGAGACAAATATGTGAAGATCTCCCCAGTCTTCTTCAATTATTCTGAAAAAGTGCCTTAAAATCCCCATCATTTGTTTTGTGAGTGGGTCTCCAGGGTGCTGCTCTTTAGTTCTCCACCACCATCCCAGGGGGGATGGAGATGTCTCTGGAACCACTCAGACTTCTTTGGTTTGCTTTCTTTAAAAAAAAAAAAACCAACAAAACAACAAAGAGGTTGATTGTTCAATGTCACAATGTCACCTTGTTATGTTCTGAATCTTACCATGAATTTGTTATGAATGCTTAAAATTACAGAGCGCTTACAAATCACATAATGTGAATACCTGCAGAATTTTAATACATAACTTGCTCATTATTTTGTCCTCTCATCACAAGAATCATCTCTAACACCTCCTGAAATGCCTTTGATACCTTTATAAAAGCAGGCAGGTCACTTTATATCCAGTTGGAGAGGACTGCTGGTCCTGAAACATGACCTAAGAGGACCTTGTGGTTCACAGGACCTATGTCATCACCACCAGTCTTTTGTCTGGAGTGTCAGAGTAGTCATGTGCATCTGTGACTTTCTAGGGAGAGCAAAAAACTGTTCTGTACCATAGCTACACTTCTTCATGATGTGCCAGTTAAGATTTGTACTCTACTCTCTCAGCCTTTGTGAAGAGCTACTCGGGTTGGGGTTTTTTGTCAGTGCCCTGCATGTGTGGAATTGTTTTATTCACTTCTAAGCACTAGGTTCACAACTTGTTTCAATCTGACTCATTCCATCTGTGCTCAATCTTTGATCCTTGGTTCTTTTTGTAAAAATAACTTATCTCAGAGGATGGAAAAATCTTGTTTTCATACAATATTTCAGTAAGACTTAGGAATAATTGTGGTGTGTCATTTCTGGGGTTTCAAGCACTGCTTCCTCGGCCCAACAACTATAAAATACAAAGGAAATTATTTGCATATAAAGAATCTGATCATCCAAACATCATGTTTCTAATGAAACATAAATCAGCTAGAAAGAGCTTACTTAGTTTTTCCTAAAAGAAACAAATCAGTCTGAGTTATTTTTCTATGTAATTAACACTGTTTGCTGTTTTAAGTAGAGGGATCAGAGTTGTTCAAAGCAGTTAAGATTATACCAACATCAGCAGTTTTTCTGTTTGCTTTACTTTTATTCATTCTGGCATCATAGCTAATTTCTAATCAAGTAAATGTGTTTGCAAGTATGGTTCAGGAGAGATGATACACTTCTCCAGGCTAAGTGCACAGAGCTAGTTTAATAAGAAGGGTACTGCACACAATGACATGTTTCTAGTGGGTATAATCATTGCTGCAGCAAACGAGGAAATGATGTATTTCAGGATGTGTGTTTGGAGGACAAGGAGCAGATCAGGCATGCCAATAAGCAAGGTCATTCACCAGCAAGCCTTGTACATCAGAGGCCTGGGATGACAGTAGAAGTTGCCCTCTGTTGGCTCTGACTCGTCTCTTTACAGTGTCTCCTGCTGTAAGCAGACACCCCTTTTGCAGGACGGGGACCATCATCCCATCGCCACCTCATTTGCAAATGTCATCTCTTCTGATCCAGCACCAAGAAGCAGGAGCAAAGCAACATGCACAAATCCAGACTGCTCCTTCTCTTGTAATATCCAAAGAATATGTTACTATTTGGGATTGATGATTCAGCCCAAGGTTGATCCCAAGCCTGCTGAGGTCACCGGAAGTCTGTGATTGCCAAAAAACTACCACCGACTTCAGCGTGCCTTGGAGCAAGCCCTTCACTGTGCAGAACTCCCTGGGACATGGCTTCCCTTATTGAAAAGCAAAACTGATTAAACAACAGTTAAACACAACCAGCTATCTGGACCTGCCTCACAGAAGTTTTGTGACTTTAGAGCCCTACCCAAGTAAGCAGGAACGTGGAAGATGAAGGTCCTTACTTTTTATCTCACATGGCTCGGCTCAATAGCAATTAGCTTCTGCCTCTGCTTCTGTGGGCCTCCTGCACTTTGCAGCTGCAGCAGCCAAACCTTGTTCCCTAGGAAAAATTAGACAATTATCTCTGGGAATTTATTTCCCAGCAAGAATATTCACATCTCGTTTCTCTCCAGTACTTCATCACCAAGATGCACAGCTGTTGAAGGGCTATCCAGATCTCAGGCCAATCTACTGTCAGGTTCAATAGCTCATCACTGCAAGAGTTTCATAAATGCATAGTTTCCAGCTATATCTTTAGTCTGTGTTTCCTCTGGCAATCCCTGCCTGGAATCACAAATTAACAAATAAATGTATAAAAATCCCCTAGTTATTGTAGAGTAATGAGCAAAAAGACTCTGAAGATAGCTCTTTGTCTGCACTCTTCCACTGCAGACTTTCCAGTGCAGCTGTCTCAGAAAGCCAGTGAGAGTTGGACAGTGGGGGTTGGAGGAATGAGCTGTTTTTTCAGGCTTCACTTGCACTGATTCCTACTGTCATGCTTGGAGCATCATGAGTTTGCCATCTGTGATGGGCACCACTGGGGCAAAGCATACCTTTCTTTAAGGGAGTGCACAAATTGCCATGAAATGAAAACCTGATGATTCTGCTCCATTTTCCATCTCTATTTCCTTCCAGAGATCTTGAACTTATGTGTTCTTCAGCTTCCTCATTTGAAGACTCTCATCTTTCAGCAGCCATTTCCATCCAGAACTACTCGTGTTTCATGCACCATCTAGGAGGGTGCTTTGCCTAATGTTTGCAAAACCAGCTGCAAAGTATAAATCTCTGGCACCTCATATTTTTAAATCACTGTATCTGCTTCCCTACCAGTTTTACAAAGTGTTTGAAAAAAAAAGAAAAAGAAACAAAGAAAAAAACAGCTTTTTCTCTACAGTGAAAAAACATTTTAGTCTCTGCTGAAATCCTCCAGGTTTGTTGATGTTCTGGTCAGCCTTACTGTCTTTTACTGTCCTGTGTGATAGTTGGAGATTAGCCAGGCACATATAAATTGCTCCCACTCCTGCTCTCACTGGTGGTTTTATGTGCCTTTCACTGCTTTCTAGCAGATATTTTAGGCAGCAATTTATTCCTGTCACTCTGGGGCTTTTTTGTCTGCTTACTTTCTTTGCCCTTTTTTAAATGTATTACATCTTTTTACCTAGAATTGGCTTAGTGGTTTAGCACTCTTGTGGATCAATAGGTTAGAGACTGCAACAGTAAAATTGAGGCTTTCTCATTATACTTGTAGGGGGGAGTAGGAGGCTGTAAGGCCTTACTTCATTGTAAGGGTGGTGTGACACTAGAATAGTTGCCCAGAGAAGCTCTAGATGCCCCATTCCTCACAATGCTCAAGGTTGGGTTGGATGACACTTTGAGCAACCTGGTCTAGTGGAAGGTGTCTCTGCTCATGACAAGGGGGTCGGAATTAGATGATCTTTAAGGCTCCTTCCAATCCAAACCATTCTGTAATTTCATGATTCTTTCTGAAGGCAGAAAAAAATGATCATTATGGATGCAGGCTGAACCTTCCCCTGCAGTTCCCCAGTTGAAAAATTATCTTTCATCCATCTTAGGAGAGTTCCTGGCTTGCTGTGAGTCATGGCATTCAAAGACAACCCTAGTGAATGCTGAGTCACTGAGGGAGAGAGTGTCAAACTGAACCATGCCCACTCCCAGCCCTTGCCCAGCCCCAGCTCCTGCTCTACACCAACAGCAGCAAAAATGCCTGTGGGTGTTTTGTGACCTGAGCTGGTAATTGAGCCTTAATGTAACAAGAGCATCAGTCAATCCTCGTTTAGAGCTGATGAGATCATTGCAGGTAGAGCAGGTATTTGCTAGAGCATACTGACATTATTAAGCCCTGTAAGCATGTTAGAAGTTCATCATGTTTTCAAAAATATACGGACACAATAATAACAAAAAAAAACCCAAACCAGAAACTCCATTCTGGGACTTAGCTTTCTGCTCCAGCACATCTCTTTGAGAGCCCTTTTGTGATGTGTTCATCCAGGTATAAAATGGGTGTCAAAGCACATACTGGAGGTGAGTATTAGCAAGCCTGTCCCCACTCCAACTCTGACCTATTGTGTTAAATACCGGATGCTCTGTTTGGACTGTGAATCTGTGGTGTCTTCCTAGAGGCTGTTGTGATCCTAAAGAAGAAAACTATCATTTTAATACTGTATTTGTATCATGTGGTTGGTTGCAATTTTCTCATGTGCTGCTACTAAGCAAACCTTCCTGTTGCCTTGGTAGGTTACACAAATGGACCAGAAACTGAACCTCATTACAGATATGCTGCATCATCTGGTTTCCCGTCAGCAAGGGGATCAAGGGAACAACAGACCATCTCAGAGAGGCAACAACCTCACTTCAGATCTTTTCCTCCCCAATAACACCTTGCCCACCTACGAGCAACTGACAGTACCCAGAAGAAATGAAGATGACGTATCCTGATGTGGTATAAAATTGGGTTGGGTCCTTCCCACCTTTCTCCTGGAAATGGGACTGGATGTTGAGTACCTGGAAGGTTCATCAGCCATCCAACACATGACTCCTGTATCTGCACCACTTGTCTCCAGTACACTCTTCTGAAGCCTCTGAAGATTGCCAGGCTGTCTTCCACCGGGCCAACCTTACTGAAGCTCCACGTCGATTTTGTCCATGAATAAATGATCACACCCCCTTATCTCAGACAGACCAGAATGATGCCAAGACAGGGCAAATGACAAAGATTTAGAGCTCCTTTAATAATAAGAAGTCATAATAATATTCTAATAATACTTGAACTTAGATGGAAGAAGTGCATTCTGTTTATGAATCTGTATTTCTACTACTAAGGATTTTAAACCAAACTAGGATAACTTATGTGGTTTTTATTGCATAAATGTACACTAACATTCTAGAGAATGACAAACCACATACTGAATGATTTTCTGGTTTATTTTAACATTGCTACATAAACAGTTATCAGATAATGACCAGATTTTTTTAAATCTGTTTTACTTCAGGGAGGAACTAATCCTTAATCTGGAACAATACTGTTTATACTGGGAAGTGCTATAGATTTTTTTAAAGCTGTCAGTTTTTCATGGGGAGACAATGAAGTATTACATAGAAAGAAAAATTGTTCTGCTTTGTAGAAATTTTTTTGCCAAAGACTTTATATGTAACTAGAAAACACAGTGGTCTGAATCTACTTGTCCTGGAATAGCTTTCTAAGAAGAAGGCCTACTACTACTTAAACTTCCTGGGGTTTAGCTTACAGTTGTCAGGAATAGTACAAGAGGCTGAAGTGTCTGGACTTAGAGGTCTCTTCCAACCTTAATGATTCTGGGATTCTGTGACTTGCTGGTCAAGTGCTTGAGCTGGCCACTGCCTGAGCATCCATGATCCTTGCAGGAAATGGGGTCCCAGGTCAGGAAAGCATCTCTCATCCAGGTAGCATCTATGACAATTTTAACACTTTCCTCAATAATGTCTTGTGAAATTCAACTCCCTACAAGAGCCGTTTGGTACTGAAAAGTGCCAGCTCTAGTTCAGAGGACCAAGGGCCTCAGCTACAACTCATGGAGCTGATCCACATTACCCCATATGATAGCTGTGATAAAGCTATATGTGATAAGGTTCAGTGTGGTTTATCACAAGCACAACATGAGAAGGATTTGGGCTTTGATTCCTAAGGTTGAAATTCAGCCCTTGTAGACAGCTAGCACCTACATGTACCATGTGGGACCTGTGGTGAATGTGGAACACCTTGAAAGCTGACAGAGTGTCAGGAGAAGCTATTTAGCCCAATGTGGTGGTGGTGGTAGCCCATACCTCTGGTAAAAGAGGGAGGAGTAGGCAGAATGATCACCCTTTGCACTTTGAGCATCATAAACCCCAAGTGCACCCCATTTCCCTCAGTGCAGAGCTGGTACCCCATGGTAGGGTCCCTCCTCTCCTGGAATACTGATGCCCTAAAGCCTTGTAACTTTGCACAGCAGTTAACACCACCAGTCTGAAATATCTTTGAGCAGCCTGACATGCTGATGTGGAATGAACTGAGACAACAGGGAGCCTTCTCCTAGTGCTGCTCATACTCCAGGCTTGCTTTTTTTTTTTCCAACATTTCATCTCTTTCACTTGGACTGCAGAAAACAATAGACTGTATTTAACCTCACAGGTTCTGTTGGAGTCATCCAGCCTTGCTGCTGTACAGTAGATAAAGGTTAAGGGTGTAGAAATTGACAGCCATAAACAGGAATTGTATCTGGGCATTATATTTTATAGAAATCAAAATTATTGTCATGATTTTGAACATTTTTAAAATGAGATTGACTATGTAATTTCAGGTTACCAATCAGCCTGTTAATTTCCTAATAAAATACAGGACAAGAGTACCATGTCTTTTGGTTATTCTGAAACCCAAACAGTTTACATGCACAGGAAAGCTGTTGGCTTTATGTTTCTTTTTTTCTCTTAGCCCACTGTACAGGGTACAGGTGCCTTATTTGCAGTGCAGGACTGGAAAGCTTCTGCTGATTCTGTACTAGAGAAATAAAAGACAACCAGGACTTAATCACCAGCTGGGGTGGCTCTGAGGACAGCAGCACTGTGCCTGGCATCAACATTAGTTTGCAGTGTGACCTCAGGGAGAGTCATTTCACCTGTCTGACCACATCTGTTGTCCCCTCTCCTCCTCTCAGCCCACTTGTCTATTTAGACCACAAATCCCTGGGGACAGGGACAGCCTCTTGCTGTATGTTTGCTCAGTGCCTAGCACAGAGGGACCTGCACTCTGGGGGCTTGAGGTACCACTCATATAAATAACCATTCAGGAGGTGAAAGCCACCCTGAAGCCCTGCTATATGCAAAGCCTTCATTATTCTGAGCTCAAGGAGTTTGAGAGTTGGAAGCTTCTGCTACCAGACTGACAATTAGAGGATGTTGAGGTTTAGATCCCCTTTGACATCATATCTTACAAAAGACCAGAATCCAGCCATCACTCTGTTTCACTCCTGTATTTTAAAGCAGGTTTGTTTCAAAGAATGCAGTAAGCCAACACTGTGCTTGGGTACTAGCTGAGGCAAAAAGCTTTGGAAGTCAGTGGATTAAACATTCATTTTACTGCAGCATGTTCAGGGCTGTTGTTGCAGACACCTTTGGGCTGATTAATCACCCAGCCATTTTGAGGATGGGGGAAATATTCTAGGGAGCTGAGCTGAAAAGGTCTCAGCAAGAAATAAATGGCTTTTTGAAATGTTAAAAAAAACCCGAAGTAAAATACAGGAAGATTTTCTTTTCTGGAAGTTTAAAGGAGGAAAGGTAAAACAGTTTTAAGCTAATCCTCATGTACCCTGCTGAGATGGGTATTGCTGTTCTCATTTTACTGATGGGGTAGTGGTTTGGGAAGAGGAGGGATGCTGAGAAGAAAAAGATTAAAAACTGCTGCAACTTCCATTGACATTCTATTCCTGTGGAAATGTACTTGTGTGCTTTATTTATGCACAGGAGTTGGACTGTTGCCTGCAGTGAGACTACTCAGCCTATGTGGGTCAACGTAAGCCTTTGCAAGCTCAAAATGTGTAGTAAAAATGAATTCTCATGGTCTTTCAGTGGAAGCTGGAGTAGGTGTTGCTTTCCTCATGGTCCCAGAGCCATGTGAATTCATAAGTCTCTGTTCCCCATTTCTGTTTTCAAACCCCTGGTCTATAATTCTCTCACATGCCACTTGTGTTTTCAAGCCACAACAATTAGAGGTGTTTCTTCCCACTTCAGCAATATGGATTTCCTGACCTCCCACACTCAAACACACACAGTGCAATGTTTCTGCACAGGGAGCAAAGGCTTTCTGAGCGCCCTCCCATTTCATTCAGCATAGTTTGTGTAAGGTTTTGCATCCTGGGCTCCCTGAGGAGTGGCAGCTGTGATGAAAGGCAGGGAGCTGTTACTCCAGTGTGATGTGGAGGTAACACTTGGCCATGTCCCAGGAAGGATTTGCTGCCATGCAATACCCAAAAGTTGAAAATAGCAAGAAATTCTCTGAATGCTGCTTTTTTCTGTGCTGTGCAAGGTCTGCCTTTGATGTCTAAGATGTGCAGATTTCAGCTGAAGCTTTTTCTTTGTGGTGATGATGTAGAGCAGCTTTGGTTTCTATGTCATTCTCCTGGTGCCCAACAAGATGTGCATTCACACTCAGCAGTTCCTTGGAGAGGATATTGGTACCAGGCCCCTCTCTCTTCTACCTCAGTGCCTATTTTCACAAAACTTGTAAGAACTTCATTATTTTGTAGACCTCTACCCTTCTGTCAGTTTGAGTTGAACAAGGCCAATGAGTTCAAAAGTTATTAGGGGGAGGCAAAACAAACACAGCATGAGTGCATTAACCTTCTTTCCACAGGAACTAGGCTAAAAGTCCTCTCTCTCTGCCCAACCCTGGTGATCTGGAAGAGATGTACCCCTCACTAGAGAAGACAATCTCTATCTCCTGGGGTGAGGAGGAGACTTGTAGAAGACATGTGCTTGGGAGCTGGTGGCTCCTGCAAGGCTTGGTGCACCTTG
This sequence comes from Galbula dea, assembly GCA_013399015.1. Lineage (NCBI taxonomy): Eukaryota > Metazoa > Chordata > Aves > Piciformes > Galbulidae > Galbula > Galbula dea. The sequence goes on from VWZX01011307.1 coordinate 852,071, forward strand.
CTTTTGGATCAGCTAGTGAAAGATGCTGGAAAATAGCATTTTTCTTACATTGCTCCCAATGACAGGAACCTAAAAGCTAAAGATAAGAGGACAAAATGCTTGGCACCACAACAAAGGAAAGGCAGGTGCTGGAGAGGCATGGAACAGGTCCATGTGTGTTACTGTAACACGACGTGGTGTCCAGTGAAAAGGTGTCTGCATCACTGGCAAGGAAGCACTGCTGGGGAATGGCTGGCCCAAAAGATACAGCCTTGTCCAAGCTCACATCACTCCCACATGGGCTGGCAACTGCTGCCTCTGGGGAGAGGCTTCCCGGGATCCTGACATCAGGCATTATGCTCTCTGCCTGTGGATTTGTGCCTAAGGACTGATCTATAAAGCCAGTCTTGAAACCATCTTGGAGCTGTGTTTGCTTCAGAGCTAGTATTGCTCTGGCTAGCTGCCCAGAGATTTAGGCTGGGTTAATCCAGGCTTGGCTCTCCATGGCAGACACCCGTAGAACAAAGGAAATAAAGCTTCCACGACCCCGTGGAGTTGCTGGTCAATCACTCAGCCAGGTGCAGAAAGTGGCTAGGCAGCCTTCAGGGAGCTCTCTGGGGTCAGAGAGGGGCAAACCCCCGGAAGGAGGGAACAGATGAATCCTTAGAGATTTTCTTGCCATGATTTCCCAAGTCTGGGAACGTTGCACTGCGAGCCTCAGTGCCTGTGCCTTTCACACAATCTTTAAAGACAGCTGAAATGCATCACTGCTGCTTTCTTTGCTGGCAGCCTCATAGGGAAATAAAAAATAAGAAGCCAAGGAGGAAAATAAATTCAGTTTTCAGTCCTGCTGTGTGTACTCCTGCTTAGGAGTGTATTGATCATTAATTGGTAAAGATGAATATGTTAGACAGAGATGTTACAAGCATTGCCAGTGCTGTAAGAATGATAAGCAAGTATGAAGTTACAAGCACCTTGTGAGATGCTATCATCTGCAGCTGTTGTTTAAGCATTGCCTAATAATTTGTTAGCCCTAATGATTGCCTAATGGGTTTATTAGCTGAGCTGTCTATAAATGGAACCTGAACGTGAATATGATTCAGATTTTATTCCTTATGCATCCTTGGCCCTTGCTTTGCATGTCAGTCTTCTGATTTGATTCTGTTCCTAGGGATTGATGGAAACACTGAATGCAGGTTTGATGGGGAAAGAGATACCCTCAGATTGCTTTGGGGACCCATCAGGTAAGAATTACCCATGTGAGGACTTATCACAACTTCACAAGGGTGTTTCCTGCAAGCTAATCATCTTTTTAATCATAGTTTGTCTTTTAAAATTGGGATGACAGAAGATGTGGTTACCCCACTGGGACCCTCCTGCTCCCACGCTGCAGGAGCTGCAGCCTTGCAGCCAGCACAACATGTGCTTCCATGCAGCCCTTATAGAATGAATTTTAAACAACACAAGTGTTGCAAATGTTTGTTATTTCAGCCAGTAATCAAGCAAGTATTTTATTTTCCACTTGTTTTCTCTCCTGTGCTGTGAGGTGGGGGGATCCTCAGCAGCAGTGGGACAGAAACCAGAAGCAAAAAGGTGCACCAGAAGGCAAGTTTTCTCATTAAGCAAAAAGTACTGCCCCAGGCACACATTTCATTCCCTGTTTCTTGCAACCAGAGCATTACTTTTAGCACCCCGCCTTCATCCTGCATGCAAGTGCTAAGCCTTTATACACCTTTAAGTACCCTGAAGTGTCCCGAACCTTAATTTCCATCTTGCTCTCCCACTCCTAAGAGTTGATTCCGGGCTTGATCCAAAGCCAGCAGAAAGCAGCAAGACTTTCTCTTGGCTCTGGTGGCACTCGGGACAAGCCCCAGGATGTTTCCTGGTGCCTGCACCTCACAGGCATGTTAGTCATTGCTCCTTGGCATCACACAGCCTGTGATTAACATTTCCTTCCTACCCCAGTCCTTCAGACCGCTGCTTCGACTCTGACTTTTTGTTTTCCTCCTTCCCCCCTTCCCAGCCAAAGGAGAGAACAATTCCTGGAAAAGAAAAATGTTCTTTCCCTACATTGCCAAGACCTTCACTGGGAGCTTCGGGGAGGAGAGAGGAGACTTTGGAGAACATATGGCTAAAAGCATTTGGGGGCTTTCAGATGGTAAATGACCGATGAGGTCTCAAAGGGGTTTTATTTATAAATGATAGACTCCTGAGAGAGAAATAATTGCTGCTCTCCCGGGCGTAAAAAAGCAATTCACCTGACAGAAAACCCAGGGCTAAAATTAGCTAAATGAAAGCTAGATATGGCAACTGTATTAAGCACTTTTTTTTTCCTTGCCTTTTTTTTTTTTTTTCTCCTTTTTTTCCCCCTCTGGTGAATGGTGAATCATTTTAATTTTGTTTTCCCCTCCTTTCTTGGAAGGAGGTAAAAAAAAAAAATAAATCCAAAGGCAGAGCAGTGCCTTGGGTCTGAAAGAACAGATGGTGCCCTGGGCGGCCTCCGGCGCGCTCTGCAGCGTGCATTCCTCCACTCTGCCGCTCCGATAACTGAGTTATACAGCACACGACCATCTGGTGTATGACACATCTTGTGTCCCTCGGACAATGCCCCAGCAAACCTCTTCAGGGGAGAGGTTAGTTTCTAGGGTAACAGCAGCATGTGCAGCTCCAGGCCTTATTGAGATTCAGGGCTCCTCACTTGTCCCTATTCTTCTCCTCCCTATTGTTGTCACTTGAGCTTTTGCTGCTTGGTTACTCCGAGACTGACAATATCCATCAGTATTTTGTCCCTGGCCCAGAAACCATTGTCTTCAAATTTTGTTTCATTATTTATGTTTTCAATATCCAATGGTTGGCTGAAGCATCTGCTGTAGAGTGATAAGGCAAGTGGCTATTGAGGAGGACTGCACTGCTGCCTGACAACGATGGCTTGAATTATTTAGGTTGTGGTTGAAGGAGCCTTTGCAGAAGCCAGGCTAGCTGTGAAGCCCTGAGGTGACTTTATTCAGTTATCTGCTTTGGGCTTTTTAGGTGCTTACATCTAGCCATCCAGACAAACAAAAAACAAGGGGGCTCAAAGCCTCCCTGGGTACAGCAGTTTTTGAAGAGGTAAGTCTGCTCATCAATGCATAGTACCCTGAAATTCAGTTTTAGCAACTTAAGTCAGAAAGTTTAATCAGCAAACAGAACTCGTAGATTGATGTTTTCTCCACCAATAAAAGCTTTATATCCCATCAAATCCATTATCCTTTTGCAGAACAACTGATTGTTGCAGCAGCCAAAATCCCCCCAAAATTCTTCTTATATTTGCATGAAGTAGACTGTTCATTCAATGGAGTTGAAAATACTTGTTTAAAAAGTTAAAATATCAAGCATGAGGTTTAAATAAGTATTAAAACCCCACAACTAAGGAAATAGCAGAGATGTCTATGCACAAATGTGCTGAACTGCAGGTCTCAGGCAAGGTGTGAGTAACTTTAAAATACTGCATCATGTCTCAGGGTAAGGTCAAACATTACAGAACCAGCAACCACAGTTAAGAGATGTTCTGTATCTATGTGTCAAATAATAATAACCAGTGTATGTATCTATTGATACTGTAGTGAGTTTGCTATAATGACAAGTCTGGTTCATCATTTTCATTCATCTGTAAACTTCTGGAGACTTTACTTTCAAAGTAATGCTTGTAAAATACAGGTATATGACCCATAAAGGCAATTTTAAAAAGGATTTGCCTAGGACATTTCATAACTACTGTGAGGAAAAGAGGAAAGAAAGCTTAGGATTTTCCCAGCATGAAACAACCTTTGGTTTTGTAGACCTCAGAGCTGGTGGCAGAAGATGAGATGGAACCCAGAGCCAGAAGACTGGTTTAAAATATTTTAATGCAATTCAGGTTTGAGTTCTTTTGCCCCTGACCTGCTCCTTATGTGTGCCTTGGCAGTAAATGGATTTTCTTCATCACATGGTCAAGGAGACAGGTGACCATGAAAGTAGAGACCAGGCTAGAGTGCATATGCAAGAGGAGACAGAGCTGATGGTGTCAGGGCTGGCTTCTCTGGGTTTTGCTTGGCAGCTTTCAGCAGCGAGGAGTAGGGGCTGGGAATATCTTCACTTTGTTACAGTTTGGGACCAAGTTTCTGTCTACCTCTTGAAAGTTATCAGCAGCTTGCTCCACCAGAGACTCTGTCTTATCTTTGTAGGCATGAAGCCCTCTGTCCTGGCCAACAGAATGGGGCCAAAGCAAGTGGGCTTGTGGGGGTTCTGAGTGTGCAAGAAACTTCCATGTACTGTTACCACACAAGCTAGAAACTGGGTGTCGGTGGTGCAGCCCTCCTCCCTACCTCCCCTTTGCCAGCTTCAGAGCTGGGGGCTGAGGTCCCTCAGCATCTATCCAGCTTCAGAGCATGAGAACAACCAAAGGTGAACTGGAGCAGGCAGCCCCCTCCCACAAAGGTTACTCTTGGTCTCAGAATAGTATCAGGTGAGGGATTTCTTTTGAAATTGTGGAGCCTTCAGCTGGAGTACTGTGTAGTAGTCAGGTTACTTGAGCTGGATGAGTCTTTCCTGAAAGTGGCAGAAGAAGGGTAACATAGGCAATCAGAGGAATTCAAAAATCTAGATGAAGTCAACTACTTGTTCATAACATCTACTTCGTTAGAGAGCATAGCAAATGGCTTCATAGCAAAAAGGTTTCTTTTTGGAAAGGATCACTGAGGAGGCAGAAAGGCAAATTAAATTAGGGAGCAGAAAGCAGAGTGCCATGAGCAGAGGGCAGCAGAATTTACTGCCCGTCATGTGAGAAGCAGGTCACTTGCTAATCAGTCAAACATACTCTGTTTTTCCAGCAACATCTGAATATTTTTATACTTTAAAAACAAAAATCACAGCACAGTCTGTTTAGAGGAAAAAGCAACACAAAACAAGTGGGGCTGTGAGACATGGTGTGATTTGCATATAAATACGTTTAAGAGGTAAGAACGTGTTCAGAGGAGAACACAGTATTGCCCCTTCACGAGAGTTACTTTCTGGTATCTTTGTGGGAACCAAATGAATTGCAAAACATCTGCAAGGTCCAAAGTGTCAATTATGCCTTTATGTATGTGGAGGAAATGTCACATGATGGAGGCAGTCATTGGACATGGTCAATTGTAGGGTTTTATCCTCTGCTTAGCCTTAAAGCCTCGCTCAACAGTCAGGTTAGACAATGGCACTGTCAGAGCAGGAGATGGATCAGCTTGGCCACTCCAAGGAGTTGCTTATCAGCACCAAAAGTGTCCCCAGCCTCAGCCAGCACTGACATTTTGTTTGCAAAACCTGGCTCAGGGCTGCTTCAAATGAGTCTGCTTCCAGATCTGCACATCTAGAAGCAGCCAAATGAAAAAGCAAACACAAAGCACAGCTACCAACTAGAATTTGTAAAAGCAGCTCTGCAAATGAAGGAGGTTTCCAAAGTTTCCCCTAGATCAGATGTGAGTTTCTTCATCATATTTCTTCCCCACAAGTTTTCTTTGAAAATGCTAACTTTGCAGAAGCATCTTACAGGAACATGTCAAAGGAGGTTGTGCATCATTCAAGGGCTATAGGAGCTGCCAAACAAGAAGAATGGTTTTGAAAGGCCCATATGTGTGACTGAGAATGCTAAATATCTTCATTTTAATGGCTTGTGTGCTACAGCTTATACTGAGCTCTTCGACAAGTCCCAACAATATCCATTCTGGATTTGCAAACTGGCATTGCTTCTCTAGGAAACTGTTAAATCCAACAACATTTGTAATATATAATCTCTGTGTGTTTTACTACAGTCAATGTTTGCAGCAAGCCAGCATCTATAGCCTGTGAAACTGCACAGAAATGCCACTGGCACCGTTTCCAGCTGTGCTCCAGGCTGGGGAACCATCTCCAGTTTCCATCAGCTTTCATCACTCTCTAGCCAGTGCAAGCAGTGTGATAAACAACACACTTAGGTCCTTCAAAGCCTGCAAAGATACTTTCAGAATCTGTGTGCAGCACTAATCTGGAGGTGATGTTTTTGTGCCAGTTAATGAAGAAGATTTTTGTAGAACCATCAGAGAGTGCTGCAACTCTTGGTAGTTTCTCCAAAGTCCTGTTTCTAGATTTGTGAAAAGAACACCAACAGACTGAACTGCATCAGCCTTGTCACCTCCCCAGCTGTAACCATCATCTTCTTACTTTTTAATTACACATCATCTTATGCAGATTATTGGCATTGGCAAGTACTGTTGGAGGTTTGAATCGGGTTTGTAATCATTATTAGAGTTAATTATTATATCATTGCATCACTGTGGATGCTCTTGTGAAGTCTGACATCTGTGTGATGGGGTTAGTGTGTCTGAATCCACCCCAAGTGGGTGTCCCACCAAAGGAGATGCCATTTGTGAGATCCAAGCCAGTCTGGTTAAGAAAATGAGCAGGAAAGTAGGGGGGGAGGTGGTAGGGGGAAGAAATGTTTGGTAACTAGTAGTAAGTCTTTATGACTATGTGCATTTTTGCTCTTGGAGTATGGCATTGGTGGTGTTGACCCTGCATGACACAGCCTTATAAGCTAGAGGGAAAACCTAGGAGCTCTAACAATGTAATTTGTAAGTAGTCCTTTGTAAACATCCTTTGGGTTTGTGTTTTTCCTCCTTAGGCATTAAGTGGTCCCCACCTCATAGCAGTACCAGTGCTCATACATGGCATCTCCCAGCAGTACTGTGAGCCCATGAATATACCAACATAAATGATTGTGAGGCTGACTGTAATACCAGGATTACATAGTTAATGTGCTGGTGACAGAAGCCCTAAGCTTCACCACATGCTGCATGCCCCAACAGTCCCTGCTCCATTGACTGGACCTCCTCCTGCTGCAATCCAGGTGCCAATGCTGCAAAACTCTGCAGCTCTTTGGGACACTGGAGAAGAATGTGAAGAGCAAGTTGCTGAACTTCATAGCAAAACCACTGAAAGAGACTGTAAATTATTTCTTTTTTTTTTTTTTATTTCATCTTGAGCTCACAGCAATCCTCTTGCAGAATGTTGTTACTGCCAGACCAAAATAAATCCAGGAAGCCTGGTCCAGAATTTCAGAGTGACTTGTCTCAGTGTAAGCAGGGCTGTGATTACAGCAGATCCAGAAGCAGCCGATGGCTGCTGTGGGAACAGAGCCAAGAGCATTCACTTGAAAATAACTCTTTATGGTCAAAGTAGAAATATGGGTCACAGCATTCTGGATCTGAAGGAGGCAAGGAGCTAAATGAGCAGAAAGTGAGATGCAGAGTCTTCAATTGCTTTAAAAAACATGCAGCCAAACCTGTGAATTATACATTAGGAATAAAATCTGTCCTGAATTATAGAAGCCCTCACTTTAATCTAACTTAGATTTTGGTATTTAATGTAGCCATGTTTACCAGTGCAGTATCAGGCAGAGCTTGGGAAAGCTTTTACCTGCAGGAGGGGTTCAAGTTCCTACCCCAGCAGCAGGGTCAGTTCTCTCCCACCACCTGCTCCCTGCATCCTCCCACCCTTGCCCTGCAGAATCTACTCAGTGCTTGTTCAATCTAAAACAAGCCTGGCTTTAAGTAGCACACCCCAAAATAGAGAATGACAGTTTTGCTCTGGTTGTGGCTAGCTGTCATAACCAACAAGTTACAACAAGGTAACCCAAGCACCTAAAGAAAAACAACTGGAAAAAGGATGGGGTTTGCTCTAGTGTGGAGGAGTAAGTTGCTTAGTAACCAAAATGAAGGTATTTGAAATAAAATTGTTGTATAAGCCTCCCAGTACAGGTATTCCAGGAAAGGATGTAGCTTGTCTCACATTTCCAGGAGGAGAACAGAGGTTTATGGAGGGAGCAGATGTGTATCACATGCACTCTGAGATCAATCCACTGGACAGATCTGAAATGCAGGATGGACTGGGATGGCTCACACCGGCATGGGTTTGGCTCTCTGTTCCCTAGGAAACAGAGGCTTGTGTGCACCTGGCTCGTAATTGGCTTCAGCTTGCAGCCTTTGCTAGATGCTCACAGCTGTGGGTCGGTCAGCAAGCTGAGAAGCAGGGATAGCTTCCTGAATAAAGCTCCTCTTCTCTCTGGTGACCCTTTATTGACCCTGCTTACCTAAGTCACTCTGCAGGGAGCCTCAGAAAAGACCATGTCCTGGGTGAGTAGTACCCCCGAGCTGTTCCTAAGGAGGGTGGAGGGATACCTTTCTAGGGAGGAGGTGTTACTCCTTTATTCTTTCTGTGTTTACCTATCTGAAGACTACAAAACACCTCATCAGCTCCTTTTTCTGTTAAATGCAAGTAAGGAAAGTTTAGGGTGCTGTTTTCCTTCTGGTGTATTTTAGAGTTGTTAGCTAAGTAGGTTTGCCCCTAGTCGTGAAGTCTACTCCATGTTGGGCAAAGATCAAGATTAGAAAACAAGCACTGAGCAGTTAAAGGCACTCCACCATCTCTGAGGGTGATCCCAGAACCCTGCTAGGGTTTACCCAGGTATGCTCTAGAGAGGAATCATGTAGTGTGCCATTTGGCAGGCAAGCAAACACTGCAAGCTGCTACTGATGGAGAAATATTTCAGGTGTTAGACAGGGTCCCAGCAGTTGCTCCTCTGAGGGTGGCTGTTCTCTAGGAAAGAGCCAAGGCAGCTTAGCTGGGCCAGTTTTTTGGAGCCCCCTTCTTCACAGTACAGTGACCTGGTCTCCAGCTCTGGGCACTGCATTTACCTTGGGGCTGTTGCCTCTTCCACAGCCCCATTTGCCACAAGTCCATGTGCTTACTTTTCCTTCCTTTCCACATTTAACAGCACAAAACCAAGTTAAGGCAAACTTTCCATCCCTAATCCACAATATTAAGTCCCTAGGTTTCAGTGGACCTAGCCTGAAGATGGGTTTTGCTAACAAATCAATGAAGCCAATCCCTGAAGGTGGATTTTGGCAAGAACAAAGCCCCAGCCAGCTGAAAATCAGGACCAGTCACGATCCCCGCTATGAGGCCCCAGATTTTCCAGACATGGTCACAAACCTGCCCCTTAGCTTTTCACTACTTTGATTAAAACTTTTTTATTTACACTCCTGGTATCAACCTCACTGGTTGCTCTATTTATTTATTTAAGATCTGTAACCTGTATTCAAACAGCTTTGGTTGCAGTTTGAGCTTTATCTCCCTGTTTGGATATTACTCTCATCCTCTTTTTCCCTGTTTGCCAGTCTGGGATTCTGTAGATTTTGTTACCTCTTCCTTTTACTAAATATTCCTCTTTAAAAACACATGATTTTATTCTTTGTAATGGTAGATTTTGCTCCTGGAACAATTCTGCCACCTTTCTTTGGCCAAATTACATGTACATCAGTTCTTATTAATTGAACAGTATTTAACATCACAAAGTGTTTAAAATCTACCCCAAAATCAACATTTAAATGCTTTAGTTTTGCCATCATCCATCCAGGTATTGTGAAAAAGCATTATCCTTATTTTAAAATCACTTCAGGTGTTTTCTTTGTGCACTGAAATTAAAGCTGCACCTACTCATCTTAAAAAATAACAAACCATGGAGGTTACACATTGTGTTCTCTGTGTTATCACTGGAGATTTAAACGTGCCACAGGCTCTGAGGCCAATTAAAACAGTTTCTGCTCTGTGATTTCTGTTTTAATTGCAGCAGTTGGATTGCAGTCTGGAGAGGTTTGGGATGGGTGGAGCAGGTGGGAAGTGGGATGGCAGGAAGGGCAAAAATATCTCTGTTTATTCCCACATGAAATGTAAGAATACATTTTAGTGAAATAGAAATAAAACTTTAAGAAACTGAAGCTTCTAGCCTGCCCACGTGGATAAACATCTGAAATAGGAAAGGAGTCAGAAATTCCTTGGTCTGAGAGGACAGACAAAGGTGTCAGGGCTTGGAAAGTGCACCTGAGGATCTCTTGTACTGGGACCAGCACTTTTCACTCTATTCGTTAATGACCTGGATGAGGGAACAGAGTGCACTGTCAGCAAGTTTGCTGCTGACAGTAAACTGGATGGAGTGGCTGACACACCAGAGGGTTGTGCTGCCATTCAGTGTGACTTAGGCTGGAGAGTTGGGCAGGGAGACACTGAATGAAATTCAACAAAGCCAAGTGTTGAGTTTTGCACCTGGGAAAGACAAACCCCATGTATCTGTATAGGCTGGGGACTGACCTGTTGGAGAGCAGTGAAGGGAAAAGGGAAGATGGAAGAATGACTATGAGCCAGCAGTGTGCTCTTGTGGCCAGGAGGGCCAATGGGATTCTGGGGTGTATTAGAAAGGGTGTGGTTAATAGGTCAAGAGAGATTCTTCTGCCCCTTTACACTGGTGAGGCTGCATCTGGAATATTGTGTCCAGCACTGGCACTAGGGCTGTATCTCATGGGGGTCAAGCAAGTGACTTTAACTCCTGGTGGATGGCTTTGGACAGGTGTCTCAGCCCCAAAACAGACCTGTTCACCTGTTGCCCTTTTAAACCTGTTACTCTTGTGCTTCCACAGTTACCAGAGGCAGCATGAGTTGCTTCCACAGCCCAGTCTAGCTGGTCTGGAGTTGTAGCTTCATTTCTTGGTTGACATTAAGGCCTCCATGGAGAAGCACCTCCAAAAGCGGGGCTCCACACATCTCTTCACCCAACAAACATGGCAGCATATAAGCAAATGGATTATAGTGCCTCTGGTCATCTTCCCCTATGCTCCCTTTGGGCTTCTCCACCCACAGTGGTAGCTGAGACTGCAGTGGGACATGGAGTGGCCTTAACACGGTTTTTCCTCTGCTCTCTTTTTCCAGGTAGACACTTCCCAAGTGGCAGTCTTGGGAGTGATGTCCACTTTGTGCAAGTCGATTGCAATGTAGAGTCTGGAAAATGGCTCGGAACTCCTCTTTCTCTTGGATGCCTAGATCTGGGAAGTGGGGGACCCCGCACCGAGGTTCGCAACAAGGACTGAGCTGCTCCTCTTCGCCCTTCCACTAGGGACGTTTATTGGATGCTTCGGGAAGGTCGCTAGGGACCCTTGGGCAGGGTCAGTCAGCTTTCCTTCCCCGGCCTGGGGGACTCGGAGGGGACGCGGAGAGGAGGAGCGGGGAGGGGGTGCAGGCAGCGCAGTGCGGGGGAGGGAACGTGCCGCGGAGTGGGGGCGTAGGAGGTGCGGAGGGAGCGCGGAAGGGTGACGGTGGCGCGGAGGGACCAGCAGAGGGAGCGCGCACGACGTGGTGCTGTTGCTCCCGGTCCCGCTCCCGGCACTGGTCGCGGCGGGAGTTGACGGTGTTTGGGGAAAATGAAGTTTCTTTCCGAAACAGCCCCTGTTTGCCCTTCCCGCACCCCGGCTGGAGCCTGCCATGGGATCGTCCATTATTTTAGGTTCCCACATGGTTTGGGTAGTTCCTGCTGCGGGGCTGGACCCTGCTTGGCACTAAGAGCTGTGAGGATGTGCTTTGTCCTTCAGAGCATCTTTTCGTTAACAGCCCATGAGTAGGCACTTGGCTTTTTGAGCAGACACTGATTTTGGAAGCGCTGTCTCCGTACACTGTTGATGCTTGAAGTGTGGTGACCATCACCTTTGCAGTTACTAGGGCCACCTCTGATAACAAGTGGTGAAGCTGTCACGCTGTCCTCAGGCCCAAACTCTAGTGGCCCTTGATGCAGAACTGGTTTGAATAAGTCTTTTGCATGAAAATGATCAAAACTGAGGAAGAAAACCAAGTCATACAAAGGAAAAACTCACAAAAAGACTTAGGCATCACAAAACCTGGTTTCTGCATGTACCACTCAGAAAGGACCAGCTGCTTTATAGACAAAACCCACCTCAAAGAGCCTGTGGTGTGACACTCAGGCTCACAAAACAGTGCTTGGTAGGGAACTCTTCCACCTGCACAGAAGTCCATGACTTCAGGGGAGACTGCACATATCATTTTGCAGGAGCAGATGTGAAATCAGCAATGCAGGTAAGTAATCTGACATCACTTTGCCCATTGCTCTTGGTTATATTCTTAGCCCACCTCATGCCCTAGCTAATCTTTATTTTCTAGGTACAGTGAGGGGAAAATGTCTACTCCAGATGTCTCGGCTCCTATCAGAAGCCATTATCTGGCTGGTCTCTCCAGAGGACTGTGGGTGCATTAATAGTGGATATATATAACCTATCCTCTATTTGAATGCTTCTACCAGCAAAGATCTAGTGTTGTCTGGTACATGTTCAAGCTAATCACCAAGACAAGCAATAACAAAGATGACAGAGAAGGAAAAAAAAAAAAAATGTTGGAAAGACCTGGGTATTTTTGAGGAGGATTAAGAGTAATCAAGCCCGGATCTGCAGAGGGTTGTTGTTTTTTTGGTTTGTTTTGTGGGGTTTTTTTTTCCTTGCATCTCCTGACAAGCCCAAAACACTCCCTGCCCCATGAGTGCTTCCTGCACACTACTTCTGTGTTCTTACTGCTTTTCTCTCACTTCTCCAAGACTTCACTTGCAGCTGCCAAGGCCCCTCTTGGCATTTCAGAAGGTTGAGGGAAGCCATGTGGAGGGAAAAGCAAGGAGCTTGTGTTGCTGTTTCCTCTCCTGTGTACTCCCAGAGTCCTGGTACTTTTTGGGGGCTAACACAAGGCAAACCTGAACTAGGCTGGTTTTGGAGAAGGCTATGATTGACAGTACAAGTCCTGCTGCTGTGACACCCCGGGTTACATTCTCCTGGTGAGGCTAAGGCATTTTGTACTCCCAGCCAGGAGTAGCTTCTGGTGGTGCCAGCTGCACTCTGTGGTGCACCTAGAGCCAGCAACACAAGAGGAACTGCAGCAGCGATGGAAACTTGTTCCACTAAGCTGTACATATTACTATCCTGCCCTAATTCACCAGAAAGGCAAAAAGATGTATGCTAGGGTTTCTAGACTTTGCTAAAGCTGGAGGGGAAGGAACCAAAAACTTCTGAGGCTAACTCAAATCCCAGTCCTGGACTGCATCAGGACACAGTGTGCAATGATCTAAAGCAATGGACCACTCAAGACTGCAAACTGGCCTGTCTTGCTTACACCAGAACACTGTGGCTGCTGTGGCCAAGGCTGGGACACAGAAATGGACATCAAGGAGCAGCACTGCCTCTCAGAAGTAGCATGGTGTGCTTCTGAGCTTGCCCTACTTCCTATCAGGGAGCAGGCTGTGTTGGCAGTCTGTGTACCAGCAGTGGAGCAGAAAAATCCAGTCTTGCCTGCACTGACCAAGACCTTCCAGCTGTTTCTGCCTGTAGCCTGTTGCTTAACCAAGGTAGAAGAGTGAACCACACAAAATCAGGGAGAGAAATATACATGTATACATACGCAGATATAAATATATACCATTCATTCACCAAATAAACAACACAGACTTCTTTTGTATACATTTGAACACTTCTGGTTTGGTTATTATCCAGCCAAACATCTTTGTTAGAAAACTTCCCAGTCTTTTTATCTTTTTACTACAGAGGACACAAATTTACCTTAGCCTAAGTTTCCCCACAGCATACACAGAATTTACCTTACCCCCTCCTAGAGATCCCACTATTTAGGATGTAGGAATGTGTTGCTCTGTCTGTAAGGTCTTCAAGACACCTAGCTTATTGTAGGCTACAGTACTGGCACCTTACCTAAGAGATGGGTCTATGGAAGCTCAGGCAGCTTTTAATTTCTCATTGCTGGTACAGGGGGTTTTTAATCCTATTCAAATCTGACATAAATTATGCTAATGACTGCAGCACTTGATCCATGTTTGATAAGAGGGCTTGAAGTGGTTTTTGCTAGCTCATCAAGCATATGGGTAGCCAGAGGAGATAAGCCATTACCTTCACTTAGGTGGCTCACTTGTCCAGAGGTGCTGCTAGTTTGTTCAATAACCCTTACAACGCTTTTTCTAACCACCATTTGTTTTGTTCCCCATTCCTCCAGAGACCTTTCAGAAACCCAGATCTCTATTTTCAGGCATTCTGTTGTGTGCCATTGCTACTGTACATAGTTTTTCTCTCCCTCAAGAATGAAACTTAACCTTAATAGCTTATAAAGTCATTTGGGGGACTACAGAACTGTAGCACAAGGTAAACGAAGATGCAAAGTTAGTTAGCACGCCACCCACATGGCCAGGACCTGTCCAGCTATGAAGCCCTCTTATTTTACAGAAAGTAGCATCTGCTCTGATTAAAATACACCTTGAGGGTACAGCAAGGACTAGAACATGTTTGTAGCCTGGTGCTGTACTGCGTGCCAGCTCCAGACGTTGCAAAGAGGGATGGTTGCTGCTAACAGCTTCAAGTGCTGTGCAGAAAGGACCTAAGAAAGAAGGGAAAAAAGCAGGAAAGAGCTTATGCTTGGATGTCTAGGGCCATCTGCCACCACAAAAGTACAATACTGGATTCTTGAAATGTAAAAATAGATCTCAAAAGAGACATGTTTTAATGAACTGAGCACAAAGAAACATGGTCGAAATAAACTGAAAACAGAAGCAAGGTTCAAGGATCTGTTTGTTAAATGAACACCCAAAGCCAGAATATGTTTTTAGTGCTGGAGAATGCTGGCTGTCTGGTTTCTGCTAAAGCCTCCAGTCTCTCTTTGGGATGCATGTGGGAGAAGGAGGGGGTGAATGGCAGCCCTTGTTTGTCCTCTCTTGAGGAATCTAATTATGTATCAATTGATTTCAAAGCCTGGAATAGTAACTCTCTAGAAACACTCGCTCGGAGACATTGTTCCAGTTTTCGCCTGTTCATAATTTATTCACCTCCGGTTTCCAGGAGAAGGGAGCTCCCTCATACTGATTCGCCTCCCTGCAAGTTGCACAGAAAAATCACACGTTTGCAGACTTAAAAAAAACCCAAAACACACACACACAAAAACCCCAAACCAAACAAAACACTTGCACACAGAGCAGCTCTGCGAGACAAGGGGAAGGCTCCTGGACCAGCAGAAAGGAACAAAACGCTGCTCCTCCATCACACCCACCCTGCTGCGGTTGCAGCCCCACCGTGTCCAGCTGGGAGCAGAGCTTCATCCCTCGCTGCCAGCCTGGGGGGCAAGGGGAGCTGTGCAGCCCAGAGGAGCGTTGCCCAGCCATGGTACCGCGGTGCCCTGAACAACAGGGGTGAGAGGTGCAGGCTGCTGGTAGTCTCCTGGTGCTCAGTGTGCAGCAAATCCCAAAACGCTTTGGTAGCCCTCCCTGCAGCTCTGGTGCCACCCGACCTGCTCAGGCCAGTTCAACTCGTGGCCACCCTGGGGCTCTCCTCTGCACCGTGGGTCTGTGGGCCACCTACAACCACAGCAGCCACCACGGGCACCCGTGGATCACCCACGCTGCACAGTATGGGAGGTGACCAAACAGAACCACAGCCCTTGCTGCCCGCGGGCCATGTGCATGTGCATTTGGGGTGGGGGTCCCCCAAAGCGCCAGCTATTTGCTTGCAGGGGAAGGCACATGGTGCCTGGTGTCCAGCACTACTACCTCACCCTCACTCAGGGCAGGGTGACAGCTCTCGGCAGGGCAACCCCTCCCCAGGGGCTGAGCCTAACCCCCCACACCCCCCCACAAAAAATAAAAAAGCAACAGCAGCAGGTTGGGCAGCTTGAATCCATCCCTCCCCCCTCCCCGAAAACAGGCGAGCCACGAGTCTCCTGTCACTCAGCCTTCTGCCCGGCTGATCACTGTGAAAAGAGCCGCCCCGGGGACAGCAACACATGAATATTGACTGCAAACAAACCCCAGGGGAGCGGCACCTGCGGGGGGGAGAGCCTCTAACTTCCTCCCCCCCCCATCTTGCGGGGAGCGCTCACCTGCTGCAGGGCATGGGGGAAGAGAAAGCTGCAGAATCATGGAATCATAGAATTAGGGAATCATTTTGGTTGGAAAAGATCTTTAAGATCGTCGATTCCAACCGTTAACCAGCACTGCCAGGTCGCCACTAAGCCATATCCCTCAGCACCACATCTACATGTCTTTTAAATCCCTCCGGGGACGATGACGTCCCTGAGCATCCTGTTCCAGGGCTTGAAAATCGTTTTGGGGAAGAAATTGTTCCCAATGTCCAACTTAAATCTCCCTTGATGGAGCTTGAGGCCATTTGCTGTTGTCCTATCACTTACTGCTTGGGAAAAGATACCAACATAGACCTCACTCCAACCTCCTTTCAGGTAGCTATAGAGAGGGAGAAGATCTCCCCTTGAGCCTCCTTTTCTCCAAACTAAACAACCCCAGTTCCCTCAGCTGCTCCTCTCATGCACATGCTCCAGCACCTCGATGTCCTTCTTGTAGTGAGGGGCCAAGAAGTGGAGGCAGAAGCTTGCTCCAAAACAACCATGCACGCACCCTCACACCTATCCCAGCCCAGAGCTCTCCCCTCGGCTCTGCAGAACCCAACCCAGCCCAGGGGTCTCTGGCTGGCTGCAGCCCCCGGCCCATCCCGGCCCTCCCCCTGTACCTGCTGCAGACTGGGCAGGAGGCAGCTGAGTCTATCTAGCCTGTGGGTTATAATAGGTTGTCCCCCCGGGGGGGGGAGGACCATCAAAGAAACACGTTTCGTTTACAAGTTTCCCCCAGCTGGGCCCCGACTTCAGTCCTTATTCCCTCTTTGGAGAGGGGATGGGGGGGAGATGTCCCTCCCCACCTTCCTTTTCACGTATCTACCCCAGGCCAAAATCTTTACTTTCACTTTCAAATCTTCAAGCTTTCCCAGTTTAAAGGCAAGAGTCGTGGACGAAGGGAGCAGGAGACAAAAGTTCTAATCTTCACCGTTTTCTTTATGGGCCATGGCATCCCTGGCTATCCCTTTCCTCTTTACCATGCCCAGGGGGAAAAAAAATATTCATATTTGCTTTAGAAATATCCTTTTAACCCCCATGCCCCCAGCTCCCCACCCACTCCAGAATTAAATAGCATCTGGAAGCCAATATATCACCAAATTTAACCCCCCCCCCCTTTNGAGATGCAGAAGGGCTGACACCCCTCATACCCCCCCCCCAAGGCCCTATTAACTGCCTATTACAGGAGATGGGGGCAGGGAAGGTGCCGATTTAAATGGTGTCTCTCCCCCCTACCCCCTTCAAACGCAGACAATTTTGATGAGTGGGTTTTTGTCCGGATGGTTTGTAATGGTGCCTGGTTTGGGGTGTCCCGGGGGGTCCGGGAAGCTTTAATTCGCTCACAAAGGCTCATTTGCAGGTCAATGCCATGGCACACTCGCCTCTCCCCTTTGCCTAAATCTCCTTTTGTTCCCCATCGCCTGCTCCTCATGCCAGATGGCCGCGGAAAATGCTAATTTTCTCTCTCTCTCTCCCCCCTCATCCCCCCCCTTTTTCTTCCTTTTTTTTTTTCTTTTTTTTTTTTTTTTTTTTTTTGGCATTTAATTGCGGCCCTTTGCAGATGGGGGCTGCGGAGTGTGTGCTTCATTCAAATGAGGTTTGCTTTTGGGTTTCCAGGCACGTTTCTAAAAGTCCGATCTGAGTCAGGCAGGGATTAGTTTGACAGGGAAGTGATCAGATTAAAATCCGTGCAGGAGCTCAAGCCTCCTCCTCGCTCCCTCCCTTTAGAGCTCTCCTCCTTTCCTGCCTTGGCTGCTGCTTTTCTCCCAGGAAAAAGGCAATCTTGTGTCCAGAGATAGGCAATGAAGGTACTGAAGGGTCTAGAGCTTGCCTTGTGAAGAGTGGCTGAGGGAACTGGGGTTGTTTAGCCTGGAGGAGGCTCAGGGGTAACCTTGTTGCCCCCTAAAACTCCCTGAGAGGAGGTTGGAGCAATGTGGTGATTGGTCTCAAATCACCCCAGGTGACATGGGGTAGGACAAGAGGAAATGGCCTCCAGTTGTGCCAGGGGAGGTTCAGGTTGGATTAAAATTTCTCCCCCAAAAGAGTGGTTAAGCACTGGCACAGGCTGCCCAGGGAAGTGGTGGAGTCACCATCACTGGAGGCATTCAAAAACATATAGATGTGGCACATGGTGGCATGGTGGTGTTGGCTCGGTGGTTGGACTTGATGATCTTAAAGGTCTTTTCCAACCTAAATAATTTTATAATTCCATGATTCTATGAAATCCTTCTCTTTCCTGAGCTGGTATGAACAATTTGGGGTGGGAGGCAGGGTGGGTTTTCCCTGAAACCAGGCAAGATTGCAAGGAAAATTCATTGTCTTGGAAAATCAGCTCAGCTGTGCAGGGATGACTCAGGACAGAGCCCAGGGCTCAGGCTACCCCTTCTTGTGGATATTTAATCAAGGCTTTGGAACTTTAAGGGGACGAGAGAACTTTGTACTCCTTTGGCCAATGGCAGGATAATTTTTGTGTCTGGGCTAGGAGGTGTGGGTTTGGCTCCTGAGTTTTCAGGTGGAAGGCGAGTTATTCAAGGCAGGCCAGCTAGGGTAAGCATCTCAGCTGCTATGTTGCCAATGCACCAAGAAAAACCTTCAGCTCCTTTCCCCTTGGCCATATTTTTAAGGCACTTTTGTATTTTGGGTAGCATTCAGTTTGGAATAGTGTTCTACAGCAAATCCCTTAGGGGTTGGAGAGGCTTGAGGGCCTGCCCCTGTTACCAGCTGCTTTGGATGTGGATTAGGCACCACTAAGGTTTTCAGCTGGAACATGCTGGGGACCTTGGGGACATGCATAGGTGGAGCTGTAGGGTGGCTCCTAGGGAAACTGGAGGTGGCATCTCACGGAACAGTAGTGCCTTGGGGAGAGAGAGTTGCAATCTGGGCTCACAGTGGGACACAGTCCTCATAAAAATACTAAAAGCTTGTTCCCATGGTAGAGGAGAAGTTGGGAAAATATATTAATGTCAGAAAAGTCTTTAAAGCTACTTAATAGTGCATAGAGACAAACCTGTCAGACAACTTATAATTTCCTATTTAGTCATAGAATCATAGAACCACCAGAGTTGGAAGGGACCTTAAAGATCATCTAGTTCCAGCTCCCCTGCCTGGCAAGGACACCTTCCACTAGATCAGGTTGCCCAGAGCCCCATCCAGCCTGGCCTTCAAAGCTTGCAGGGATGGTGTTTCCACAGCATTTCTGGGCAAGCTGTTTCAGTGTCTCACCACTCTCATGGTGAAGAACTTCCTCTTACTATTTAATCTAAATCTACCCTCCTCTAGTTTGCATCCATTCCCCCTAATCCTATCACTACTTGAAGTCCTAAAAAGTTCCTCACCAACTTTCTTTACTTTCTTTTTCTTTTTAACTTTCTTTGTTGGTGTTACTGTTCTAATTTCCTACAAATAGTGGAAGATAATCATGCATTGCATGGTGGCTACTGCCTCAATTAATGTCCTAAATTAAAAAAGTATGTCTTTCTCATACTCCGGCTCTCATCCTTCAGTCTGGGGACTGGATCAGAGAATATATTAATGTCAGAAAAGTCTTTTAAACTATCTAATTGTGCAAAGAGACAAACCTATCAGACAGCTTAGAATCTTCTGTTTAGTCCCAAATCTGCACTTTATTTCTTCTGTGTGGTTTGTTTTGTTAGAGCAAGATGCTGATGGTTCCTTGCTGGCTTTGGAGCAGCTTAGCTTGTCTGGGTTCTCCTTAATTTTGTGGGTTAATTAATTGAAGCAAATGCTGGCCAAGGTGCTGTGCATGCTGGCAAATAGCTGGCACAGAGATCAGGATCCAGGTCAAGAGGTGGGGGAGCAGGTCTGGAGCAATGCTTGGCTCCCATCTAGTACAAAATGTGTGTGTATATATATATATATATATATATATATATATAAAAATGCATGCACATGCATATAATATTACTTTGGGGTTGAATTTTCTGTCTATTGTGATCTTTTTGGAGCTTAAGGAAAACAGTTATTAAAAAAATTATCATCTCCTGTGAACTGATTTTGCTCTAAGAAAGAAACTGCAGGCATCAACACTGGGACTTGTGGATGCACAGGAATTAAGTGATACCTTTGCCTACCAGGTAGGACCCTGAACTGGGAGGGGAGTGTACATGCAATTTGCTTTTTGCCTTGCTCACTGCTGGGGAACTGCAGCTCTGGATTGAAGTGTTGGGTTAAAATGCCCCATTGCATTAGGGCATGCTGTGAATATGGTCTAATGTGGAAACAGCCATTCCCTTGGGATAACTACTGAAAATAAAAGTGAAATTACAGTAGACAGAGATTTAATGTTAGTATCCCCTAAACCTTTAGTAATTATTTCTCCCTCTTTTCAAAATTTGGGTCAGAGAGGGGCAAATCCCATATATTCTGGATTTTTGTTTGTTAGGTTTGTTTCTCAAAGAATTTGAGAACATTTATTTGCTTAAAGGCTTGCCAGTAAAAAGGCCCCAAATCTAATCCCCTTTCTGCTACACACCAGTGAAACTTAGGAAACTCTTTGACTATTGACTTTTTCACGTGGAAACTGATCTGCTAAAAGTGAAAAGAAACCATTTCTTGGAGGGGGGAGGGAAGGAAAAAAACCACTGTGAAACTGCTTGGAAGAAGTCGTAGTCTGTGGCCTGTGGAGTAGCAGCAGAAGCAAAGGCTTTTTGATCCTCAGATTTGTAAACTTGTAGACATAATAATGCCATTTCTCTAGTGTTAGCAGGTGTCCTGTCTGGAAGTTGCTGCCTCAGCCTCCAGCAGAGCTGGGAATTAGAAAATTGTCTGTCTTTTCTGAACCGTGAAGTGCTGCTCTTAAATAAAGGCCAGGTCAGATGTTAAAGGGACATTCTTGTCTCCTGAAGCCGAAATAATCTACAGTCACATCAAGAAATGAAGGCATCCTCCTCCCAAAATGGTCAATCTCTTTATCTCCCATTATAGTCTGCGGGGTCAAGATAAAACCTTTTCCATGCTGACATTTTGCAATATTTCTCCTCAGCCTGCAATTATCCTGGGTTCTGTAGGGCTGAATTTCAGGGAATTATGATAATTGGGAAATTTTATTCTCTTTTTTTTTCCCCACCTCCTCCCTGTTGTCCTTCCTCTGACAGACTAGTTCAGTGAATGCAAATCAAGCTTCAAATATAAATTCTGCATTTTCTATTTATCTGCTTGATAACGGCTCTCAAATGAAATCAGGAATTTTTTTTAATTTTAATTTAATGTCTAAAGAGAATTTTTCCACCAAGTCGCCAAAATCCTGCAGACAGGCACAAAACCAACAAACACATCTTTTTAATGTGCAGCTAATTCCCTCTGATAAGGTGTCTTTGCACGCTGTGTTTTATGGGTGTTTGCTAACAGTGATTATTATGGAAATTATCCCCAAATCTCCTGCTGTATCCCCCCGCAGAGGTGGCTGCTCTGCCTGGAGCTGTGCTGTGCACCCGACATAAAGCACAAACTGCTGCTTTTATTTTATTGAGGCATTAGAAAGGCCGTGCCTGGCTGCCTCTTGGAGGAGCAGCCCCAGCTCAGGAGTGGTGCTGGTGGGGAGAAGAGCTTTGGGGAGAACGGCTGCGGGGTGTCCTCCCTCGCCCCCAGCCATGCTCTGCTGCCCTGGGCACTGGAGAGGGAATGTGAAATTTGCTGGAGAGGTGCAAGCCAGCACCAGTTTGCCAGCACAGGACAGCAAGCCCAACCGGAGAGAGTCTAAGAGTGCTAAGGTGGGTTTTGTGTACCACCACATGCACTCCAGTGGGTCTCTAAGCAGAAAAGCCTGATTGTACCAGCTCCAAAAGGTTTGCTCTTAGCCCAAGACAGGATATGCGTCCAGACTTCCTTGGTTAATAGGATGAAGAATCAGGTTTGATCTAACGATGTGTATAAGAAAACGGAGAACCAGGTTGCTGGTATTCCCAGTTCTGCTTACTCATCTGAGTGAGAGCTAAACCTGGCAGGGGGAGGTGGGGGAAGACACAGTGCTTTTGGGACCACCAACCAGTGCATGGTATGTTGTACAGTCCCAGTAAAACTGAAGCTACATTAGCTAGAGCCGAGATTGAAAACATTTTGAATGAAGGTCCTGGGCAAAGCAGGCTTTGCTAAACCAATTACCCTTTGATGTATGAAAACAGCTTAATTCATGTCCATTGTTTTCTGGAGTAAATTACCGTAGACCTCAGGTCCCAGTATGTCTCAAGCTCCTTAATATGACTCGAACAGGGACTTTTCCTCAGTGTTTTCCCATAATAACAGATGTGGTGATGTAGGCATGAGGGAGGGTGGGTTTGGTTTTGTTTGGTTGGTTTGAAGGTAGCTGTTTTGCTCGTATGTTGCCACCAGCCCTCACAAAGAGCAGCATGCAAGAGGAGCTGTGTGCTCCTGTCCCTCTAATCCAGTATCGCTCAAAAATGGTCCTGATCAAAGCATCTTCATGCTCTGAAAAATTCTTCTCCTTCCCCCTAACTCAGAGCCAGGCACAGAGGTGATTTCCAAGGCTTGCTGTGATGGCAAGGGTGGTGGAGATCACAGTCTAGGGTGGCAGTGCTGCACCTGCAGGAGTTGTGGAGATCATCCTGCCTCCTCTCTCCTGGAGATTTGACAGAGCAAGTGTGGGACTGATAGGTGACAGGGAAGGGAAAAAAATACATGGCAAGGTGAAAAGGCTTCTCAAAGCTCAGGTGGTGATTTCTGTTAGAGCAGGGGGTTGAAAAAGAAAAGAGAATGTTTTTTTTAGGTTCCTGCTGTAGATGACATCCAAGAAATACTGTGGCGTGTGTGTGATGTGGAGCAGGCAAGGATGAGAGAGGACAGGGCCTTGGCTCTGCCCCCTTGTGTCTGTGCACGATGATAAAATCTTTTAATTAAATGATTGCTTTGAGTGCACAGAGTGAACAGTGCTGGCTTTAATGAGCAGTTGCTCAGTTTTGTTTTTCTCGCCCTTCAATGGTCACTGCTAGGTCTTATTAACTGGGCACTGTTCAAACCCTGCTCAAAGAGATTATTAATTTCCTCACAGGGTTTATACAATGCTGCTCAGGGTAGCAACTGAGTGCTTTCCAAGCATTAGTATATTAAAATATAAATAGTAAGTGTTGCTATCTCTGTTTAGTGAGAGAAGGCCAACATAAGGGATGGGAACTAATCATTAATTCGGAGTGCTGGTCCAAGGGACCCCATAGCTGTCCCTTTCCAAGCCCAGGGCTTCATCTAGCCAAAAGCACTTGTAGAGCCCAGTGTTGGGCATCCCTGAAGGAACCTGTGGACCTTCAGTGCCCTCCAAGTCAGACCCAAATCATATGCCTGAGGTGAGCATGATCAGTGGCTTCCTGTGAAAACTCCAAGTACCTTGCCCAGGACTGCATAAAGCCTCTGTGGCAGGAACAGGTCAGGAGGACCCAACTGTCCTCTGAAGAATAAAACCCTGCATCCAGCTGCTGGCATTGGATTAAGCATGAAAGCATCCTGTAGGTCCTTGATGTACTCTCTCAGCTCCTCTGGCAGGAGTTCACTCAGTGATTCCCCCTTTGCTGCACAGCCCAGATTTGCTCTGTAAGGGGAAGGGCTACATGAAGTGGGTAGTGTGTGCTGGAGAAAGAAATTGTGTGTGGTAATGCATCATGAGCAAAGAGCAAGGGCTAAAACTGTACAGGCAGCTCAGGCACCTCCAGAATTTGAGAGTTTTCTTCCCAATCCTCATTCTGTGTGTAATGCAAGGGTAGTGCATGTGTGAGAGAGAGCATCCAGTATGCTACAGGGGGAGAGTGAGTTGTCCTGGTGTGATGTGAAGCCTAAGGACTCCTCAACAGGGCTGGGGCATTTCAGATTCTTCACTGACCTGGGCCACAGGGACAAAAAGTAGCAGATTATCATTAGCATCCATTTGTAGATAAGTTGAGAAGAGGGAAGGGATGTTAGTGGGTGAGTTTCATGGGTACCTTTGCCTTTGCTCGCAGCAGAAGTGCGTTTGGGCCAGGCAGCTGCTGAAGGAATGTGCAGAATATAAATGAATATATAATGCAGAATAGAAATGTCATGTTCTGTTTGCTTCTCTCCCTCCCCTTGCACATGCTGGCAGGGTTTGGTGCCCTCTGCCCAGCCTCCTCCAATGTACCTCAGCTGAGCTTCTTCGCTACATGCATGCACACTGTTACCCCCATCAAAGGTGGTTCCTGGTACTGTCCCCCCATCCCTGCTTCTTGTTCCTTCTTCCTGCACCCCCGTCCCTATTCAATAAATTGGGACTCTGTGACACCACGGATGCAGACCTGAGCCTGCAGAGCTACCACTGGCCACTGGTTTTCCTGGAGCAGAGGCTTGGCCTTGCAGATTGGGGAAAATGGTTCCAAAACTTAGTTTGTCCTGTGCTTAAAAGAGGTTGAGCTAGTTTAAAAATTGTTCTGTCTTGTAGCAGGACCAGCTTCAGGGCTTTTACATTCTATATGGCTCACCTAACTGCTTAGCATCTCTCTTCCTTTTACCCCCAAAATCTGTTCCAATAAAAGTTTCTTGAAATATATGGCTAAAAATCAAGCAAACAAAACTATTTATTTTTTTCTTTGGGAGTTTCATCACTGACACCTAGAGATATGTGTGGTCTTTAGCACTAAATAGTGTGTTACAGGAGAGGAGAGGAGATAGTTGATTCTCCTCTGTTCTCTGTGTGTCGGAGTAACAGGTATAATCCCATCCTTTCATCTTATAAAAAGACTTTTGGGTTGTGTTTTTGCCTACTTTGTTCCAAAACACTTGTCAGGGAGAACATTTCTGAGAGGGTACTGGCTAGGGGAGGGGAAGGCATTGGAAAACCATTATGAGTTTGGTCTGCAGCAATAAGTGACAAGGTGGCTGAAAAGAAAAATCCAGCTCCCTGGTTTATTATTTTATACCCCCTGACTAGTTATTTCATGTATATGTGTGTTTGTATATACCTGTGCACTCTCTCTTTAGATCTATTTCTCTACTTAAACATGATCAATTCAAACCCCACCTTGCCATGTGCATCCTTTCCACAGATCTCTGCATCCACCAAGCAATCACAACACATTGCAAGTAAATTGGGTGTTTAGTGAATTTATTTCATTTCCCTACCCAAATACAGCAAATTTTTTTAAAAAAATGATGGGGTTTGCCCCATCCACCTACATTTCTGCTTATTTGCAACAAATATTTGTTCAAGAAGTGGAAAGCTGTTTTTTTGCTTTTTTTAAGCAATAGTAGAACAAGTTTTGGCCTGGAAAGAAAAGTTACAGCTAGGATGGAGAATGATTCCCGGTGACAACCATATGTTGCATTCATCTCAGTGAAGTGGCTACAACTGGTAGATGTTGCTGTGCCCATGAAGATAGCCTCAACCTTTTGCCAAGATTATTTGCTGATAATTGCATTCCCTAAAAAACAACAAAAAAACCCAAGCCAAACAAAACACAAAAAAAGTCTGAAGGACTTCCTCTTGCCAAACTTCCTTTCCTTTCCTTCAGGTACCTGCCACAGGATTAGCACATCGAGGGATGTCCTAGGAAGCACATCTCTTGAGGTCCAGCAGTGTTAACACTTCCATGTTGGTGTCTGTCAAGGCAGGGGAGGAACTGCAGTAGCCATCCCTAAAATCTGGCTTATATTCCTCAGAAAGTGAAGTGATGGTGATTTGGGGTGGATTATTCCTCTAAGCTGTGTAGCTGGCTTCAGCTGGGATTAAGATGGATCAAATAACAACATGATTTTTTTGTAGCTGTAATGAGCAGCAAGCTTGATCCTTCAAGACCTCTGATATTTTGAATTCTTTCCAAAAATATTCCTGTCCTCAAATCCAAAGTGGAATTTGGGATTTCTCGCTAAGGGGTAAGTGGGTTGGTGGTAATGACCAGCAGCCTCCCTCTGCTTCTGCCCATGCATTCTCAAGATAAAGGGCACTTTAAAGCCTCTCTGACAATGAATGAGTCCTAGTTAAATATTTCAAGAACTTCTTTACATGGTTTCCTCTGATGCATGTACTGTTGAGACATCTGTCTTCTGTACTAATAAAGTAGTCTAGATTTAAAATGAACTTCATTGGATTGCTTTGAAACTATAGGCACATATGGTTCATAATTAGCTGGATATCTCTTATAGTTAAATGATTTCTCTCTCTCTTTCTCTCTCTCTCTCTCTCTCTCTCTCTGTCGCCCATTCGCATCAATAATAGAAGCAAACAAAGTTCCAATTGTTCCCTGTTGCGGGACATTATGTGCCTGAATAAATGGATGTTGGCTGTGTCTACATGGATTTGCCATATGGCTACAAAGGCCGAAAGAATAGGGGCAGTGTGCTTTGTGCCGGGGCGAGGAGGGCCGGCCGGGCTGGGTGGGGCAGGGCTCTGGGGGCGACGGGCAAGCCGGCAGGAGATGGACGCACACCTTCCCGCACCCCTCCGGGCAAGCGGAGCCCAAAGGGGATGCGGGACACAGCCCTCCCCACTGCCGGCTGGAGACCTGCCAGCTCCTCCCGGGCGGTGCCCGAGAGCTGGAATTATTTGCTTTAATAAAGAGCCTCGTGCCTGAAGTCTCCGCAGGGTGAGAGCTTTCCTCCCTGGCCAAGCAGGGCACACCTCGGAGCAGGCAACGGCTCCTCCAGGCGAGGTATTTTGGGAGCTTGGAGCAGGGATCTTTCATTGCAGAAAGTCCTATTATTAGTTGGGGGCTGGGACAATAGAAGTCCCAAAGGCACCTGCTTTCATGAAAGAGAGAGAAAAGCCCATAAATCCTGGAGGATCCAGCTGCCTCACTCCGGGTATTGTTGGCTTTCATAAGGAAAGGGAAAAGCTATTTTTCTTTTCAAAGGGAGGGAAAATCGTATTGAGTCAGCGGCCACTGATGCGGGTGCGCAAAATAATCCCGTTCTGATTAAGCGATCACGGAGCTGGAGGTAATCAATGTTACTTTTACAGCCAGGAGCGTTTGGCGGCCGTGACCCGGGGGNTCCAGGAAGACGATGCAGAGAAACCCTGTGTCTTAGTCACCCTGAACCTTATTCTCTCGGCTCCCTCCCTCTCCATGGAGCATCGTTACAGAGCTCATAGTACCAGGGAGTGATGCCCTCATGTTCCCACTCCCCCCCCACCCGCTGGGTCCAGAGCGAGGGTGCAGAGCTCCAGAGGTAATAGGATGGGGAGCGAGGTCTGAAAGGGGCAAATCCAGCCAGCTGGTCCCTGCATCTCTAGGACCCCTGTCCCCTCCCATCCCTGCTCCCCATCTGTGTTCTCCAGCACCCCAATCTTTGCATCACGTTCGACCAGGACCAGAGCTGATCCGTCCCCCTCCCTGAGCAGAGAAGGATTTGGGACCCTGAGTAGGGTATGTACCCTGACCTTGCCGGGCTGTGTGTCAATCCATGGCTTCAACCTGCCCTCTGCAAGCTGCCTTGGGTGCAGATTTGTGACAGCACTGCCACTGAAGTGTTAATGTCCAAATGCTGGGTACTGTGGCTGTTGGTTTTACTTTGTCTGTTTATTTTTTTTTTTCTTTTCCCTCTCAGGAACTGCTGCCTGAGCAGGATTTGCTGCCTTTCCTGGCCCTGGTGTGTGTTTGCCCTGTAAATCATTGCTGGGCTTGGGTAAGAGCTACCAGGAAGTGTTCCACTGCAGTAGCCACCACTTCAAGCTCCAGGTCAGGGTTTGAGGGCTCAGAGGCGGGGATGGCTTTGCAACCCCCACAGGCTAGGTGTGACCCTCCAGTACTGAGCCCACCCAGAGCACTGTGGGGCAGTGGGCTGCACATCCCAAGATGTATGTGTGTCCCCACTTCCAAGGCTGTCCTGAAGTGAAAGGCAGTGGCCCTAACCACCATGTGGGGCAGAAACAGCTTTGGTAAGGGAATCAGAGAAAAGGTTAAAATAAATAATCATAAAACGTGTTGAAAGGCTGATTTTAGGGTATGATGGAGGATGCGGGCCCCCTCTCACTCATGGTTAACTCCAGCAGTACTCAAAGACACGGTTTTATGAGAAGAAACCTCCCTTCCCCTATGGAAGGTGTATGTGGGAGCACCAACCCCACAGAGGGGTCATGCACGGGGGAAAGGGAAGGGAAGCCCCAACACTGTACGGTTCAGTGAGCCCCTCCCAGGCACTCTCATCCCCCACCTCCCTTCCCCGAGGGCATCTGCACAACACACACCAAACAGCCTCGCAGGAGTTTCCTGGCTTGTTTCTTTATTGTTGTTGAAGTTCTGTGCAGTGGTACAGATTGGCTCAGGAACCATCGAAACGGATTTGTCTTCAAGTAAAGGTTAAAAAAGTTTTGATTCAGAGCTACATTTTGTGAAGGCCAAAAAAAAAATTCCCTCTATAAAAATAAATTTACATTTTGTAAATAACAAAAGCAAATATAGTGCCCTTTGGCTTAACCAAATGAAAACAACAACAAAAAAAAGACTATTGGATGTCAGTTATCCACATTTCTGACATAAATAGAAAATATAAGTTAGTATAACTCTTAAAAAAGTTTTGTACAAATATACATTTCCTTTTTTTCCTTTTTCTTGCCTTCCTTCCCCCCCCCCCCC